>JAVKLA010000088.1:1786571-1799759 GCA_034782735.1 Sagittarius serpentarius
CCGAGACAGCTGGGGGGAGGGGCCCGGGCCGAGCTGAGGGTCCGGTGTGCTGGGAGTCTGGGGGGGGCTCTGGAGGAGCAGAGGCTGCCGGGCCCGGTGTGCTGGGGTTCTGGGGGAGGGGGCTCCGTTAGAACACAGGCCCCCGGGCCCGGTGTGCTGGGGGTCTGTGGCAGGGGCGAGATCTAGGATGGGGGAAGCTGGTGGGAAGTAGGCCCAGGGGCTGGCTGGGCTGGGAGAACTGCAGAGTCCAAGGCAGAGTGGCAGAAGGGAGCCTGGGATAACCCCGATCCTAGGTGACTTTGGCCCCCCACAGATGACAGCTTTGCCTCTTGTCCCCCAGTCCTTGACTGGCAGCAGCACCATGTCGTCAGACTCCAGCAAGAAGAGGAAACCCAAAGTCATCCGCACGGATGGGGGCCCGCAGGAGGGCAAGCGGGGCAAGGGCGATGCCGACCAGGTAGGGCACCCAGCTGCCCACATGCACAGGCCGAAGCTTGCCTGCTGTAGTAGGATGCTTGTGTCCTGCCTTACAAAGGGCTGTTCTCGCACCTGCTCTTTGCTGGCCTTATTCTCTGCTTTGGGAAGCTCTGAGACTGTTCCCCCAGACCCGAGCCAGCTTCCAATGCCTCTGAAACTCCCGCTCTGAATTTCTGAACCTGTTTCCATCTCCTTCAGGAAACACAGCATTCAAGGAGTCAGATGCTTCTCTGGAGACATGGGGAGAGTCAGCACAAGGCTGAAGGGTCCCTCGGGGGTTTGCAGGTTGCCTTAAAGCACTCCCATGAGCAGCAGAGTAACCTGGGTTCAGCCAGAGTGGAGACTAGGATTGAAGTAGTAGTCACCTTTCTGGGTTTGTCCTCTGTAGTAATTTGGATATACCTGGTACAGCACAGACACCAGTTTAAATTTGCCGTAACTATACAAGAAGCAGCCTCAACTTCCCAGGCGTTTTAATGCCTGATGGTATTTGTGTCTGGGATTGTTAACTGAGTCCTCTCCCACGTGTAAAGTCTCCTCGGGTGTGGGATAAATGGACAGAGCCAGGAACCAAGACCCAGCAGTTTGTTTCCCAGCGCCCTTTCCAGAGAAGGTGGAGGCAGCGAGCCGTAGAAGGTGCTCTCTGCCTCTGCAGGATGTTAGGTACTACAGCGAAGAGTGCGAGGTGGATCTCCGTGACCCTATCAAAGACTACGAACTCTACAGAGAGACTTGTCAGGAGCTTCAGAGACTAATGGCAGAAATCCAGGAGCTGAAGAGCAGAGGCATCAAGGACAATGTAAGGAGAAGTCTCGGTGCTTGATTTAATGTGTTCTGTTCTCTGATGTTTTCCTTTAATCTGAGAGGAACGGGAGCAGAAGCCGTGCCGTCTTCTGGGGAGAGTCAGGAAAATGAAACAGCCTCCCTTAAATTAAGTAAAGTATAATTTAGCTGAGATATTGGTCTTGACTGAACAGACATTATGCAGACTGAATTATTCTAAAGTGTGTCTGGGCTCCTGATGGGTTGTGCTGATGGGTCGGGGGCTCCTGGGGGAGGAATTGAGCCCCTCCTGACTGCAGTGGGGATGGCCGGGCACCCGCTGTCCCTGGAGGTCCGGCAGCCTCGGCTGTGGCCGGGGAAGGCTTGCGCTGCGACCGCCCACACTGTTCTCTGCACGGCAGGATGGGCGCTTCAGGCTCAAACGCCTCTGTTCCTACCACTGAGAAAAATCACTAGAGTGAGCCCAGAAACCCCCCTGTTTATTTCCAGCGGGTGACCTATGAGTCTGGCAGCGAGAGGCTCCCTCGGAAGCCCTGGTGATGTTAATCGTGGCTCCTTAGCAAAGCGTGGAGCCCCCTTTGTGATAGGACTTGCAGGAAATCCCTACAGCAAAGAAGCTTTGTGGAACTAGTCATCTTCTCCTGCTTCAAATGCATCTCTCCTGCCACTCAGGCTTCGGAGATAGACGAGCGGCGGATTCAGAGCTGCGTGCACTTCATGACCCTGAAGAAGCTCAACCGGCTGGCTCATATTCGGCTGAAGAAAGGGAGAGATCAAACCCACGAGGTACAGAGGGGGCTGGGGGGTGACGAATACAGGTCGGGATTTAGTGGGATCAGAGACGGTGCCATTTCTGCCTGTTCTCTGTATGGTGTGTGCACACGTGCGGGAGGAATTAAACACCAGCTAGGTTGCGGTTTTTGAATTAGAGGTTTGTCAGGAGACTCTACTGTGGTGCAGCAGCAGCTGTAATTATAACGAAGAACGAAGGAGCAGTATCTGCTTCTGTCTCTAATGTAACGGGGAGTCAGAAAGCTCTGTCTTAGGAGTGCTGGTGTGCTGCAGGCCTGAGAAAGGTGTATACGATTGGCCCCGAAGCTCCTTGCCCAGAGTTCTCAGAGAGCTTTTCACAGTTCATGAACAACACTGTTTTCGTCGTGCTGTGGAGGAGACTGAGGCTCAGGGACGGGAGGGGACTCGGTCCGTGTGCCCCAGCAGATCTGCCCTGTTCTGTGCCTTGTCCCTGAAATGTGCTGGAAGGGAGCAGAATCAGTTTGATGTCAACAATCATTTCGTTTCCCCATCCTTGAAAATGTCTTTTTTAACACAAAAAAATGGTTGCATACCCTAAAACGTACTGTCCCTAGTTGGTACGGTGAGGGGAGGGGTGTTGGTGACTCTCCTGCGGGGTGTGTTTGCTGGGAGGAAGGTAACAGAGCTTCATCCTCTGCTCTGGCCGTGTCTATGTTTCAGGCAAAGCAGAAGGTCGACGCGTATCACCTGCAGCTCCAAAATTTGCTCTATGAGGTGATGCACCTGCAGAAAGAGATCACCAAATGCCTGGAGTTCAAGTGAGTTTGGCTGGGGAGGAGAGGGCGCGACAGCGTGTCTGAGACGGGGTGGAGGCCTCAAACGTTTGGGACCTCTTGTCGCATTGCCTGAGCCCGCTGTGGGGGGAGAGTGGGTGCTCCAGATGCGACCACGCAGGAGAGACAGAGTGTCCCAGAGTTCTTGTGCTGGGAGACGGGGGAAGAGGCTCGTGTAGGGAAGAAGGCATCTATCGTGATAGACAGTGGAGGAGAAAACAGGTAAATGTCAAAGACATGGCTATGCTGGTGGTGTGGCTTAACACCAGCCAGTGACGAAGCCCCACGCAGCCGCTCACTCACTTGCCTGCCACCCAGTGGGATGGGGGAGAGAATCGGAAAAATAAGGTAAAGCTCGTGGGCTGGGATAAGAACACTTGAATAGAACAGAAAGGAAGACACTAGCAATGACACTAATAACAACAAGAAAGTGACAATAATAATAAAAGGATTGGAATACGCAGGGCAAGTGATGCACAATGCAATTGCTCACCACTCGCCAACTGATGCCCGGTTAGTTCCCGAGCAGCGATCCCTGCCAGGCCAGCTCCCCCAGTTTGCATACTGGGCATGACGTCCCATGGGATAGAATCCCCCTTTGGCCAGTTTGGGCCAGCTGTCCTGGCTGTCCCCCCTCCCACCTTTCCTGTGCCCCTCCAGCCTCCTTGCTGGCTGGGCAGGAGAAGCTGGAAAGTCCTTGAATTAGTCTAAACACGACTGAGCAACAACCAAAAACACCAGGGTGTTATCAACATTCTTTTCATACTAAACCCAAAACACAGCGCTGTACCAGCTACTAGGAAAACAATTAACTCCATCCCAGCCGAAACCAGCACAGCGAGTCTCTTCAAGGACTGTCTCTCTGGCCTCCCTCCATCAGGAGTTTTCTTCTGAAAGCTGAGCCTTCCGTCACGCCCCTTGCATAGGCAGTGCTCTGAGCTGCTGCCAGGAGGGCTGGATTTAGACTGATGCCTCAAACAGCACTTTGGCTAACCAAGCGGGGAAGGTGCCTCCGTGAAAGGAGGCTGTGGTTCCTCGCTGATACTGTGGTGGTTCACGTAGCAGAGTGAAGCCGAGGCATGGGGCACTGTTGGCATCACTCACCTGTGTGACAGTTGAGTTGGGCTGTGCTGCAGCATTTCCCACCCTTCCCCAATCTGATCCATCTGTCCTTGCAGGTCAAAACATGAGGAGATTGAGCTGGTGAGCCTGGAGGAGTTTTACAAAGAGGCCCCCCCTGAAATCAGCCGGCCTGCCATCACCCTGTCCGAGCCCCACCAGCAGACCCTGGCCCGCCTGGACTGGGAGCTGGAGCAGCGCAAGAGGTGGGTCAGCAGCGTCTCGGTTCGGTGTCAGCCCACCCGGCGCTGAGCACGTGGTGTGCGCTGAGCTGCAGAGCTCTTGGCAGAGCCCGGGAGTTAGCTGCACAGCTACTAGGTGAAGCAAACATGGGTGATAAAGGTTTTAACACCCTCTTGAAATAATCAGCGTAGAACAAGTGACAGATTTATTTGTGTAACTGAGCCATTGGCGTGGAGGATCACTCTTTGTGTAGAGCTGGGTTTGGTGGGATTCTCGTTTTATAGATCAGGGAGTTTTCTTTCACCTGCCTGATGGGAGCGAGCCCTGGGAGGTCCTGGGGAGCAGAGCAACCTCCAAACCAATGTGAGAGAAGCCCCGAGCCAGCCGCAGCCGCTGTGCAAGAGAGACTGCCCAGCCGGGACCATGCCTCGTGCTCTGGGTGATAACAGCAAAGGCATCTTGGCTTTCCTGATAAGCCCACGTGTTCTGTCACCGAGGCAGTGAACATCAGCGCTGGCTCTTGGGTATCAAGAGAAGAAAATGAATTTTATAGCTTGATGTTTCCCCAGTGTCTGCTTGGAGACTCTTGCAGCAGGGAACGGGGACGCTGCCTGCCACAGGGGTGACACTGAAGGATGGGCAGTTACGCGCTTCCATCCAGAACCTGCTTCTGCAAGATGTGCCACGCAGGGCGAAGCGATCCCTGTTTTCTCTGTCACGCTGTGGTGCAAGGAATAAAATTAAGCCAGCCTGACTTTGTGGCACGGCCCAGTGGTGCTGCCATTCCTGCCTGCCTGCGCTCCTAACGCTTGCCACGGTGGGGAGCTGCCTGCGCAGCGCTGGTCTCGGCTGAGCTGCGACAGGCACTCTTGTCCTGGTGCTGGCAGCCAGCTCCGCAACACCCTGGAGGTTCCTCAGCTGGTGCAGGCAGGCCAGGTGGCTCAGCTGCTCTGTCGACTCTTGCCCCATGCGAAAAGCAAACATGACGCAACGTTCCTGTGTTTTGATAACAGCCAGCAGCTTTTTTAGCCAGGCAGCAGCTGAGACCAGCCTTCTGGAAAGACCACTCTGAGCCTGCTGGTAAACGCTGCACGAGCAGGGCAGCTCAGCAGAGCAGACTGGCGAGAGGCGCTGCGGGTGGGAGCTGTGTGGCTCTAATGCCTCATGCTTCATCTCTCCCAGACTCTTCATGTCAAACCCAGCTGCTTCTGCCTGTTGGAAGGCACCTGTTCACGCTACAGCCGAGATCTTCCGGGCAGCTCTGCCTGCGGCACACGCTTGCAGAGGAGCGTTCAACCTGGAGATCTCTTGAGGATTCTCCTTAAAAATGATTGTTCATTGCAAACTGCGTAGAGGGCGAAGACGAGCTGAGCTGAGCCTGTCCTAAGGTTGCACACTGAATTGCTGAGAAGCCTTGCCATTCCCAGTCCTTGCCCCACGGTATCTAGGGTACACCGCTGTTCCCCTCTCGCCACTCCTGTGGTGGGAAATAGCCTCTTCAGCTGCCTCAGGAGGAGACACCGGTAGTGCTTTGGGCACTTTCTGATGCTGGTGGGGTTGTTAGCGTCCATCCATAACTGTCACGTCATGAAGTACTGGATTTGTCTTGGACTCTGTTCCGAAAGGTGCCTCTTGAATGGCGTTACAGGGATCTTTGCTGCTCTCACTAGCTTAGGGAGCTCAGTAAAGGTGTCTGAAAGGCGAACTTCAGAACTGCGTTGTGTAGGAGCCTGTTGTGGGGTGTTGACTTAACACAAATAGTTTTGCTTGGAAACAGAAGCATTTCAGTCCTGCGATGTCAGGGCTGTTGTTCCCCCTCAAAGGGGGTTTCTCTGCACTGCGGGTGCTCTCATCGGGTGGGGAGCAGGGTCCTGAGAGGAGAGTGTGTGAGCTCCCCAAACCGCTGCTCCCCCTGCCATGGTGGTGGCTTGTCCTGGGCAGCACACCTCCATACCTAGCTTTCCCTGCTCCTGCTGGGCAAGGGATTGCAATCAACCACAATAAGGAGATCTAGTGTGTTCTCCCTAAACACGAGTCTGTCCAGGGCTTGGAGGGTCGTGGCGAACTCGCATTTTCCTGGGCTTTCTAGCCAGTTACAGAGGAGCACTTGCTAGTGCATTAAACTTTGACCCTCATGGTTTAACTAAGGAGTTAACGTGAAGTGACTCTGGTGATATGAAGCGGAAAAGCCTCTTCGGGAGCTTGGTGGGGTCAGCAGGGCTCTGTCAGCATGGCTGCTGGCAGCAGAGGCTGGCGTGGGAGCAGATCTGCTGAGGGAAGATCCAGTTGCTGTCCCTTCCTGGAGCACAGCACGAGGCTGAGCTGCTGCTTTCTCTCCCTGTTCGTTTTCCAGCTCTGATCGGTTCCTTTCTGCCTCTATTTGCCCTTGGCCGTAAGAGCTCTTTGTTTGTCACCGTGTTTGAGCTCTCGTGGTTCCTGCAGTGACTTTTGCCAGGTCAGGAGAGCTGGGGCCCCAGGTGGGCCCTGGCAGGCTTTGTGACCGTGTATTGGGTTTGTGTGGCAAGGTTTTGGTAGTGGGGTGACAGGGGTGGCTTCTGTGAGAAGCTGCTAGAAGCTTCCCCTGTGTCCGATACGGACCCGCTGCTGGCGAAGGCCAAGCCAGTTACCGACAGTGGGTAGCGCCTTTGTGATAACACATTTAAGAAGCGGAAAAAAAAGTTGCAGCAGGACAGAAACTGCAGCTGGAGAGAGGAGTGAGAACATGCGATAGGAACAGCCCTGCAGACCCTCAGGTCAGTGCAGCAGGAGGGGGAGGATGTGCTCCAGGCGCCGGAGCAGAGATTCCCCTGCAGCCCGTGGGGAAGACCGTGGTGAGGCAGGCTGTGCCCCTGAAGCCCAGGGAGGGGAGCGGGGGAGCAATGCCCACCTGCAGCACCTGGAAGACCCCACGCCGGAGCAGGCGAGTGCCCGAGGAGGCTGTGATCCCGTGGGCAGCCCACACTGGAGCAGGCTCCTGGCGGCACCTGTGGCCCTGTGGAGAGAGGAGCCCAGGCCGGAGCAGGTTTGCTGGCAGGAGTTGTGACCCTGCGAGGGACCTGCGCTGGAGCAGTCTGTGCCTGAGGGACTGCAGCCTGTGGGAGGGACCCGCGCTGGAGCAGTTCGTGGAGAACTGTCTCCCATGAGAAGGACCCCAGGCTGGAGCTGGGGAGGAGTGTGAGGAGTCCTGCCCCTGAAGAGGAAGGAGTGACAGAGACAACATGTGATGAACTGACCATAACCCCCATTCCCCATCCCCCTGCGCTGCTGCGGGGGTATAGGTAGAGAATTTGGGAGTGAAGCTATGCCCAGGAAGAAGGGAGGGGTGGGGGCAAGGTGTTTTAAGATTTGGCTTTATTTCTTATTACCCTACTCTGGTTTGATTGGCAATAAATTAAATTAATTTTCCCCAAGCTGAGTCTGTTTTGCTCGTGATGGTTAACTGGTGAGCGATCTCTCCCTATCGTCTTGACCCACAAGCCTTTTGTTATGTTTTTTCTCTCCTCTCCAGCTGAGAGGGGTAGTGATAGAGCGGCTGCGTGGTGCTTAGTTGCTGGCTGGGGTTAAACCATGACAGCTGGTAACTGAATTCCCACCCCTAGGCTGGCAGAGAAGTACAAGGAGTGCCTGACCAGCAAGGAGAAGATCCTGAAGGAGATTGAGGTGAAGAAGGAGTATCTGAGCAGCCTCCAGCCTCGACTCAACAGCATCATGCAGGTACTCGAGCCCTGCTGGAAGGGGAGAAGGCCTTCGGGGCCCAGCTGAGGTCATGCTCTGAGGGCTGTGTTTGAGAGGTGCAACTCCTGGGCTGATTCTACTTTGGAGACATTTCACTCCCAGTCAGGTTGGACGAGGGGTAGATCTGCCTCGTGCCGAGACTCCTCTGGAGTCTCCTTGTTTATGCAGCAAGTCCCACAGAACTGCGGATGGAGGAGTCATTAAATGGGCCTTTCCCTAGAGAGCGACACGCAGTTCCAGCCCCTTGTGATTGCCTTGAGAGGGAAGAACAGGAGAAGGAACTGGGTTATTTTCAGATCCAAAAGTTTTCCAGCAAAGGAGAGCTGCCAGCCCTTCCCTGGGGGTTTACTGTGCCCGTGGCTGTGTTTAACCCTGCACCACGGCTGCGGTGCTGGTTTCCCGTCTCCTGCTTACCAGCTTGGGGTGAAGGAGGGGGTAGGGTTGGTGAGCTGTTCCGTTCCCTGTGACAAAGGTTAGCCCTCTTGTTTCCCCAGGCCTCCCTGCCTGTCCAGGAGTATCTCTTCATGCCTTTCGACCAGGCGCACAAACAGTACGAGACAGCCCGACACCTCCCGCCGCCTCTCTACGTTCTCTTCGTTCAAGCCAGTGCCTACGGTCAGGCCTGCGGTGAGCACCGAGCGGGGAGCACAGTCCTCAGTGACACCCCAAGGGGCTGTCACCAGCCGGGGCTGGGGGGCAGTGCTCCCCCCACGGGCCAGATTTCACCCAAAGCACTGCTTTGGGGACGCTTTGGGGAAGTCCTTTTCGTCCCATCTGCTCTGCTGCCCAATTCTGCTGAGCCCAGAGCAGCGGGATGGCCTCAGGGCTCACACAGTGAGGCAGCAGCATTTGAAACCTTGTTTGCTCAGCTCCCTCTCTGGAAAAACTGCTTGGGAAGCTCGCTTCCCACCTCTGCCCCCCCTTCTCAAGGTTGGCAGGGATGTCCCTGCAGCCTGCGAGCTGGCTCAGGGCTGACTTGGCCTCCTGAGAGCTGTCACCCCCTGGCGTGGGTGCTACATCGTGCCACCCATGGGTGGTGGTGACTCCAGAGCAGGCAATACCCTTGCCCTGCCCTTGCAGAAGCCCCTCCCCACAGCTCACCTGAAAGCCTGCATCCCCTTAGGCAGCTTTGCATTTCGAGGGGCTTTCTGAAGCCTCCCTGAGTCAGGAGGGATTTCCCAGCAGGGCTCAGGGTCCCCCTGGGCTGTCCGCGTCTCCTGTGCAGAGAGGGGGCTGGAGCATGGTGTGAGAGCTGCAATCCCACCTGCTCTCACGCCATGCTGGGAGTGGGGCAAGCGGCAGAGGACCATGGAAGCACAACACTGCGGCATTTGGCCACACCAGGTCCCTGCTAACGAGTACCTGCAGCCCTGATGACCCAGCTCCTCGCTCCCTGCTTGTGCCAGCCAGACCCTAACCCCTCTTGACTCTTGGTAAGGATTTGGCCTTTATGGTTTCCAGGGACAGTCCCTCAAAACGCAGCATTTTCCCTCCTCTGACCTCATCCTACCCAGGAGATCCAACTCTGCGGTGGCCCCGTGGAGCCCTCTGGACAACCGCCTCTTCCCACTGAGCCTTCCTTTGAGCTTCTTCTGCCACGAGGCTCTGCCTTCTCCCACGAAGTGGGAGCTTTCTGGGGCAGGACTGCTGTCTTTCCCACACAGAAGTAGGGTTTGTAGCTTAGTTTTCATGTCTCCTCTGTAGATAAGAAGCTTGTGGTGGCCATTGAAGGAAGCGTAGAGGAAGCCAAAGCCCTGTACAAGCCGCCTGAGGACTCGCAGGGTGAGTTGGGGTGGTGTTGCCGCAGGCAGGCTACCTGATGCCCTGTGCAGGCAGAGGGGTTGGGTAGAGAAGTGAGTGGGTGCTGAAATGGCACAGTGCCTGGTGTCTGTGCTGCTGGCTGAAGACCCCGGCAGCTGATCCCCTCTGTCCCCTGCTCCTTCCTGAGAAATGTTCACAGCCCCTCGGCTGCTGGAGCGACCCCTAGTACCGGGGACATATTACTGTGTGTCTGCATCCTGCTAGGGCCCTGCTTTTGGGGGGACGGTGATGTCTCGGGGAGCTGAGGTCTTGGAGAAAGGGCTGGTAGTCCTGCTGGTTGTGGGAAAACTGCTGAGCCCCAGGGAGTCTCCGCTTACACCCCTCTCTTTGTGCAGATGATGAAAGTGATTCTGATGCAGAGGAGGAGCAGACCACGGTAAGGGATAGCGTTGTCCCCTTCTGGGTCCTCTCCCAGAACCATATCATGTGGGCAAACCGATCTGTGCCTGCTACCTGGGAGGTTCTGGGGGAGCTGGGCCTGAGCGGGGCTGGGAATTGGTCCCAACATGCTGTAAGTCTGTGTGGAGGTGCACTGATGTTAAGTCCAGCTGTTTATTGGGAGGACAGAGGTGCCATTTCCAGTTTCTGTCCCAAATGCAGGAGAGCCAGGCTACAAATCTGTGCCTCTTGCGTCCCACCACGTTTGCATCCCACCCGGCAGCGGCAGCCGCCTCGCAGCTCTCCGGCTGGAGCTGTTCCACTTTGTATAAATAGACTTGGGCTGGAGAGGCTGGCATCCAGCGGGAAGGGATGCATGTCTGTCCCCTGCTGTTTGCCAAAAGCGCTGAGCTGAGCTCTGCACTGGGGGTTGTTCAGCGCTCCCTCGGGGTGGCGTTTAGGTCCTACTGCTTGTACCTTCTGGATGCTGGGGAGAGGCCATAGGTGCTGGCTTTCCGCAGCATGGAAGCCCACGGGAGGTCTGTGCCAGCACCCAGCAGCAGCGCCTGGAGTATCGGGCTGTTGCTGTGGGGAAGAGTAAAGGGAACGGCCTCATCTTCTGCCCCTCGTGGTGGGGAAGCCTTTGGGGCCAGCAGGTCCTTGGCCCAGTCTCACAGGGGCGGGGACACTCCTGGGAGCTGAAGGAACGGTAGGAACCGGAGCTGCTTTGACCTTGCCCTGCAGCAGGTTTTCCGCTCCCCTCCCTCCCCAGCACTGCTCTGTGGCCACTGCACTGGGGGACTGGGGAATTAGACCAGAAGGAAAGAGCAGTGGGAGAGGAGGGTGGAGGCCGTGGGATGCTGAGGAGCAGGAGGAGAAGGAGCTGACAGCTCCGTTTCGCCCTCCCCAGAAGCGGCGCAGGCCCACCCTGGGCGTGCAGCTGGATGACAAGCGCAAGGAGATGCTCAAGCGGCACCCCTTGTCCGTCACTGTCGACCTGAAGTGCAAAGGTAAGCGGGTACTGGTGGCCCTTGGCAGAGAGCACACAAGAGTGTGTGACGGCAGGTCAGAGAGCAACCCGGCAGCAGCTGGGGATCCTCGGGGAGAGCGCGGGGTGCAGAGAGGTTAGCCTGTCCTTGGCCCAGCTGCCCCAGCAGCGATGAGTTTGGCCTTCCGGGGGAGACTGAACGAGGAGGTTTAGCAGCTCTGTCTCCCAGAGCTCCTCTCCCCAACGTGGGTGGAGTGACCTTGCTCTGAAGCTTCCTCCATCTCATTGGGAGCTTTTCTCTTTGTGGTGCGGTCTTGTGTCTGGCAGATACAGCCTGGCAAATGCTGGTGGGATGGCATTAGAGGTTACAGTGCTTCGGTTGCCACTTACTCCCCACGTTGCCTCTCTGCCCCGCTTGCTGTTGTCCTAGCAGAGGGGCGTGTGTATCCCTCTCTGCAGAGTGCTCTGAGCTAGAGCAGACAGCAATGTTACACCTTCTCTGTTGGCGTAGATGAGAACGTGCTTCACCTGACCTTCTACTACCTGATGAACCTTAATGTCATGACGGTGAAAGCCAAGGTGACTACTGCCGTCGAGATGACAACCGCCATCAGTGCTGGGTAAGGAGAGCCCCGGGGGCACCGAGTGGGGAGCTCATCAGTCAGCCACTCCTCCGCTTGCCAGGAATGCCCTGCCCTGGTGTCCTGCCATGCTCTGTTCAGAATGACCCTTTGGCAGAGCGATGTAGTGCTGAGACCAGCACGCGGTGGCAGTGTCCCTCTGTTGAGCCATAACTCCTGCGCCCAGTGGGCCAGGGGCACTCTGCGCCCAGGTGCCTGCTCCCGGCAGGTGAGGTTTTAACCTCAGTCCCTCACTTTGCTTTACCTGGGGCACCTCAAGGGCCTTTGTGCAGAGCTGCAGTTTCAAAGTGCTGTCTTGGCTTGCCCTTTGGTGGGTAAAGGAGACCCCAAAAAGCATAGCTCCGTCTCTGCCTCTGGGGAGGGCTGTCACCTTGTGCATCCTGTGCCCTGCTCCAGGGCCTTGCCAGGGGCCCTGCCAGGCTGCCACAGCCCCACGTAGCATCTTCCTCCTCTCCCTCTGTCATGACACGCCAGCGGCAGGGAGGTTGGGAACCTCCTAGCGGAGTGGTGCCAGACCTGTCAGGAGCTGGGGGAGAACATCTCCTGCTTGTCACATTCAGTCGCACTCTTGCAGCTGAACCGCTTTCCTCCCTCCTGCAGCGTGTGTCTGGCAGCTCCTTTCACCTGCTTGCTCTGTGGGTCACCTTGTCTTGAGCGCCAGGGATGCGGCTGCATCTGGGCTCCCCAGAGACTGCTGGAGCCTGATTTGTGTGAGGAATAGCTGAAACGGCAGCTGTGGGAGCCTGCCCAGGGAGCTCTGATCAGCTGCCAGCTCTCCGGTCGCTCTCCCTGGGCCAGGAGGAGGTGCCGGAGGAAGAGGGAAGCGGGAGAGGCTGGTCTGGGCTTACCTGGAAGCAAGTGCTGCCTCCCAACCTGTCCCATACCTCCCAGTCCTTTTGGGGTTCTCTTTTTCCCTGTAGGTACCCAAACCCCCCTGTGACAGCAGCTAGTGTCTCCCCACAGGGTTCCCATGCAGGGTGCTCCCTCCTTCACAGCTGCCCGTGGCTGTGTTGCCCCAAACCGGTGAGGCTGTGGCTTGAGCCACACCCCAAATCCTACAGCCTTTTATGCTTGGTCAGGCTTGTGAGTACAGTCAGACATGAAGAGTTTTATTTCATTAAGCAGAATTCCTCTGCTTAAGCTTGTTGGGTGGCAAACAGCCGTCAGGCTGTGCCCTGCGTATGCTGGCGATGTTTTCTCCACACACGTCAGCAGTTCTTGGAGTTAATGCACTGGAGCGAGCAGCTTCCTGCGAAACCGGGGAGCTGCTGCCCTGTGATTTCTATCTTCTTCACAGCCAGGGAGAGGCAGATCTCCTTTCGGAGTGGAATTGGGAGACAGCCATTCTGGTCTTTAAGCGCATCTCGTGGTGCTTGTAATCCCCTTCTCTGGGTTTGGCCGGGATAGAGTTAATTGTCTTCCTAGCAGCTGGTACAGTGCTGTGTTTTCAGTTCAGTATGAGCAGAATGTTGATAAC
>JAVKLA010000088.1:1811393-1839576 GCA_034782735.1 Sagittarius serpentarius
CCGGGCCGCCCCCCCCCCCCCCGGGCCCGGGCCCTTCCTGCCTCTCCGGCCCGGTTCCCCCCGCCTCACCCTCTGCCCGGGCGCGGTAGCACACGGGGCAGCCTCTAGCCAGCAGCCCCGGCTCCTGTCCTCCCCTCCCCGCCCTCAGCACGGCCGCCTGGGCCAGGGCCGCAGCCCGTCCCTCGGTGCCGCCGCGGGCACGGCCCGGGTGGGCGCCGGGGCTGCGCCTCTCCCCGTGTCCTCCCGTAGCTCCGTCTCCCCGCTCTGCCCTCCGGATCCGTCCTGGGAGGGTGCGGGGGGTCAGCCCCGGAGCCTGCTCCCCTCCGCCAGCTGTGCCCCCCTGCAGCACCCGGGGCACCGTGTCCTCACCGGCGGCCAGGGCCACCGGCGGGCATCACGCCCCGTGGGCAGAACCCGTTGGAAGGGCGGGTTTCCCCGCCGGCAGCAGGGGCTGGGGCGGGCTCCGTTGCTACCGTTGGTGCCCGCTTCTCAGGGCTGCGGGGGCCCGGCTGCCGCGCAGGCAGCGCCGTGGCTGAGAGCAGGGCAAGGCACCGTGCAGATCCGTGGGAAGAGGTCGGTACCGGGCTCTGCTGAGACGTGGAATAAGCTGGGAGCCAGGCACAGGTCCGACAGGGAGACGCCCAGTCTGGTATCCTGTGCTTGCTGCCTCCTCCATGGAGGTTTTAGGGGGGAAATCCCCCAAACCTGATAAAAAGGAGGCTGTGAAACAGCTTCTGCCTAAAGGAGATAGACGATAGGTGTTCTTCTTCTCTGCAGGTGCTTTATAGCATACGGTGTTTGCTACAGTTATAAAACTTGTCAGGGATGCCCCCCCGAGCAGCAGTGGGGGCTTACACGGGGTTTTGCCGTCCGCTCTCTTTTGGGGTGTGGGATGTTAAATGGGTGCCTTGGATAAGCAGCTGGTTTGATCTGGTTTGCTGCCCCCCAGACCTGGCTGTGGGAGCCATGGGCTGCTTCCCGTGTGGCTCAGGCCATCGGACTGAATGGACTCGACACTTTGGGACCCCGAGGGGCTTTCCAGAGGTGTTGGTCCTTAATCGGATTAAGCCAGGCTGGGAACTCCGTGGCAGGAGGTGTCTGGCCTCAGAACCCTGCAGAGCCCGGCTTTCTCAGGAGCAGAGCATCCTCCCTGCCACGGGAAGCTGCTGGTGAGGCTGATGCTGCCTCCTGACACCTCCAGAACAAGGCCCTCAGCGTCTCTGAGGGTGCTCAGCTGGCGTGGGCTGGCATTTTGGGAGGGACACCGGGGGTGTTATCCCCGCTTAAGGTGATCTCTGAGCTTATGCTGCTTAAAATCCACCCCTGGCTCTCCGGAGCACGATGCTTCGGGCCCCGCGGTGCTGGGATCCCTGTGTGCTGCTTTGCCCGGCAGTGTGTGGTCCAGGGGATGCCTCGGGACTTTTCTTTGTCTGTTTTGGGGTTTTATTCCTCGATTATTGGTTGATGGGATGCATCAGTTGCGACTCTTTTTTTTTTTTTTTTTCCTGCGTACAGCCACTCGCTCGTGGCCTTTCTGCCATCTGGGTTAATTAAGGGCCAGATGCCGGCACTTCGGGGCTTCGGATGGCTCAAGCAGCGGCTCAGCAATTTAATTGATCTGCCACGATTTTGGGCACCTTGCTAACGCCGCGGTGAGTTTGGCAAGGCTTTTACTCATGAGTTATTAAAAGAGGGCACCTTAACCTGTCGGTTGATGGGAGATGGAGCCTCTTGAAAAGCACGGGGGTTGGTCAGGAACAGGTTTGCGAGAGGAGGCGCTGGCTGCCAGCCCGCTGGGGCCACAGACCATCATCTGCGCTCGTCGCTGCTGTTATTTGGTGGCTCCTGTTCTAGAAGGTGCAGGATAATTTGTGCCGCTTGCTGGCTTTGGGCAGTTCCTTTTGGGGGGATGTGGGGGACATATTTACAACTTAGGTGGGAGCCGCAGGGTCTTGCCAGCCCTCGAGGTTCGGTGGTGTGGTGCGGGGCACTGTGCCATGCTGTGGCAGTGCAGATGGGTTGTTTTGTGACCGGGTACAGCCCGGCCGGTGGATGGGACGGTCCTGGTCCCTTCGGGGAGATGTGAAGGTTTGAGCTGAGCTCAGAATGCAACAGCAGGATCATAGCCCCGCGTTGCAGCGTGCTGCAGAACCGAGCGTGAGCTGAGACTGGCTCAAGTTAGGCCAGTCCTTAGGAAAAATACCTTCCTAGGGAGCGTGTGTGGGGCCGGTGTGAGCCCCTGGGGCTCTCTGCCGGCTGTGGGGAGAGGTGTGGGGCAGAGGTAGGGTTGAGCCCGGGGATGGGAGCTGTGCCCACGGCTACGCACTGTGTGCAGGATGGGATACACCACGTAACTTCACTGCTGCGAATAAGGAGGAAAAAATAATTGGGTTCAGCACAAGGCTCTTTAGCTGCTGGCTCTCGTATCCTCAGCCGCTTGTTCTCCTCTTCCACGCTTGGGTTTTTATCTTCCCCTACTGATGTCTGTGCCTGCTCCGGGGGGGGGCGTTTATTCACCAAGGCCAGGGACGTGCAGTGCTGCTGAGAGGTGTGGGGAGACATCACTGCCTCATGCCTGCCTGGCTTTTTGTGTTGGCTTGAACTTGCTTCATATCATCAGAGAATAGCTGTGTGAAGTCCCCACAGCTTCAGTTACCTGTCTCAACGTTTAGGGGTTTGGTTTTTTTTTTGGTTTGCCTCCATTTTCTACAATTGTGCCAACTTGCTGGATTTTACTGATCCACCTCACGTGCTTTATTTGCAGCTGCAAGAGGGTGTGTTGCTTGCTCGTGGGAGTTTTCTTTCCCTGATAACCTTCAGCTGACCCACTGTTTCCTAGGTGAGCTGTTTCCTAGAAGCTTGTCCTTTGAGTTCCTGCTCCTCTTTGCCTCTCCCTCCACTTTAGGTGCCAACACATACCCTCCGATGCGCAGGGGACGTGTGTTTGTGCAGGGCTGGAGCGGATGCATCTCCCTGTGTTTGCTTGCTTCCTTCCTTCCTTCCCGCCTGCCTCGGCAGACCCTCCTGAAGATACACGTCAGGCTGGGTAGATCAAAACTTACTGTCAGCCAGTAAACTCCTGTTCTGGGCTGTCACAGAGTCTGTAGAAAGGTTGGCGGAGCTACGGTGAGCCCTCTCGCTGTAAAAATCAGGTACCTGGGGTGTCTTGGGCACGGTTTAAATGCTCATGTGATGCTTAGGTGGCTCATTCCTCTGGAAGAGCGGCAGGAGCAGCGCTTTCCCCACATCCCTTCCCGGGCGACGGGTCTCTGTTGGTAGAAGCTGAAAGACTCCCGTCAGCAGCATCTCGGCCTTCAAGGGTGGAGAAATTGGCCTAAAACAGGGCAGTAAAAGTAGCTGGGGGTCACTAACAAGTCTTCTTCCACTTTCTGTAAGAGAAAATGAGTGGCACCAGCGATGGCCTGTTCGGCATCGGTGTCATCCCCGGGAACCCGCTGGCAGCACCCGCCTCGGCGAGAAGCACCGTGCTGCGTTTCTTGCTGTATCTTGCGTTTAGGAACATCTTTTTCACCCAGGACAGCTGAATTTGGGAGCCCACTGGCATGGCAGCCAGGAGGAAGGGGACGGCTGAGCTCTGCCGTGTTCCTGACCCGAAACCTGAGATCGAGGAGGGGGCTCGCACTACGTTGTGCCCGTATGGGTATGTCACCCACTGGCTCTGAAATGCAGGTCCTGGGAGGAGCACGCTGTCCTGCGTTCAGCCGTGTGAGCTCAGCTGCAGGAGCGCCGGGTTCTCCTTCAGCCTCAAAGTGCTTCATGAACAGCAGAAAATCAGATGCTCCAAACCATGGTGCTTCCTCCAGCTGGGCCGCAGGCTCCTTGGTGCTGCAAGAGCAAAATAACCCCATTAAAGCTGCATCCGTCAAGGAAGGTGTCTGTAGCAGCACCCAGCAGGACCCTTCTGCTGCGTGTTGTGTGAATGTGGGCGATGTTTCCCACCTCGAGGCAGGTGGAGGGGGGAGTGTGGGAGGTGGAGTGGCATGGCCGCTGTCACGCCGGGGTCTCGGGAGAGCAGCATTGCTCTGGGTCTTCTGGAGCTCTTGAATTTAGTCATTCCAGGTGAATAAGATCAGGGATAAAACACTTTGGAGAGCCCCTTTCCTCCCACAAGCTGGCACGGGGGGCTGAGCGGTGCTGAGGTCTCCACATCTCCATGTTGCTGAGCCTGGCCGGTGCAGCCTACAAGGTGGGAGATAGAGGAGGGGTTGCTGATGGCACATGCTCTGGTTTCGCTGTCAGTAAGGGCATCGGAGAGGAGGTCTGCCACTGCCCCTGGGCTACGGGGACCACCCGAGAGCAGAGGGCTTCACAGCAGGGCAGGGGCGGGATGGTGCGGGAGCCCTCGTGCCCTGGGATGGTAGATCTGGGCTCCCAGCGAGGATGCGGGTTTGTGCCGCTGCCAAGGCCTGGCCTCAAAACGGACCTGAGGAACCCGAAGTAGGTGTGGGTGAGCTCTGGGTGCTCCCCTCCAACACCCAGCTGCTGTTTTGCTACCGGATGCTTACAAATGCTTTTGACTCCTCGAATCCAGTTTGCAAGACTGGCTTAAAATAAGTTTGGCAAGAAGACGGGGTAAAGTTTGAGCCACAACAAGGTCAGGGGCTTTTTGTCTTCCTTGTTTTGTTGCTGCATATCTTGCATCCTGCTTTTTCCAAGTGCTGGTGCTTCTCGTAGCTGTCGGGGCTGCTGCTCCACTCAGCCCCTTGTCAGGAGATCAGCGAGTGCCGGGACATTTTTGCCAGTCTGGAAAGGAGCTCGGTGGGAATTGCTGGAGCTGGGGAGCAAACACCTGCGTTGGGCTCCTGGCTCTGCGCCATGCGGCGAGCACTCGCCGCCATCTCCCTGTCTGCAGATGAGCTCCTGCCACCCATTTTTGCTTGCTGGGTGCAGGGTGTTTAGCAAGGGCAGAGTATGTGCCACTCACCGTAATGACTCTGAACGGTCAGATCTGTTCAAATGAGATGATCGAGGCTGTTGGCTCTGGATCTGACATCCCTCTCTGCTCCTGTGTGCCAGAAACCTGCCTTACTTACTGTCGGGCTCCAGCTCAGCAGAGGGGACCCTGCCCCATCCGTCCCTTTGTCTGGTTCAAGCTGGACAAAGATGTGCGTGGAAGAAGATGGGGCAATGCAAGAGCTGCTCTGCAGTCCCTGAACCGTTTCCTTTGTCCTCCTTAAAACTGGAGCCAGGCAGCAGCGTTGGACCCTGCCCAAGGGCTGAGCTCGGGGGAATTCACTTTCAGCAGGGCTGTGCCAGTGGCGGTCGCATCCCCGGGCTGGCAGGCAGCCCTGCCTTGTCACCCTTGGTTAGCCTGGGGGGACACACGCATGGTGCAGGGTGCCGAGCACCCAGCTTTGGCGGGTGTTTGGAGCCTTGCTCGGCCTCTCTTCGCCCTGCTCGAGGTTCTGGGTTGCTTCAAGTCTGGTCCTGCCGCTGGGGTGGCTGAGGTGTTGGTGTGAGGAGTGAGGGGTGCGCCTTAATTCTCGAGCTCACGCTGGAGGAAGAGGCAGTTTGCTTTTTGGAGGCTGCTGCCGGCACTGCAGGGCTTAAAGGAGTGGGGGAGATGGGTGGCCATCTCTGTCTCTGAAATTAGTGGGGTTTTGGATGGCTGAAACACACGCTGCGGTACCTGGGGGCTCTGGGAAACCGGGAAGCCGCAGGAAAGCAGCAGGCGTGATTCACGTCTCCGAGCCGGCTGCAGAAATTCCCTGGTAGGCTTCAAGTTTGCTTTCCAGGCACTTCTGCAGAGCAGGGCTGACTGCGAGCCAGGTCGGTGAAATCGGAGGGACTGCAGTAAATCCTCCTTCCTTCCTCTCTTGCAGGACGGGATCTGCAGTCAAGCGCAGAGAGCTGCTGCAGCGCAGCCTGGGAGCTCCCGCTGTTCGCTGGAGAGCCATCGACCTAGGGGGGGAAAAAAGGCTCTGAATCAATCCCAGGTAACTGAAGCAGGGAGAAGTGTTGTGTCTTACATGAGGCTGCCCGGGAAGCGGTTTGCTCACGGGACGGCCTCGGCAGGGCTGGGGTAGCATGGTGGCAGACTTGCCCCCTCTGTAACAGCATCGGGACCGCGCTGCCAACACCCAAAGCGAGCCCCGAACTGATGCAAATTCTTTCTCTCTTACTGCCTGCCAAGCAGGCTCTGGCTGTGCGTGCTGCCCAGCGGGCTCGGCCCCCAGACTTTATCCAGATTTTCTTTTTATCCCTGTTGGGGATCCCTATCCAGCTTGGACAGGGAACAGAGGGGACAGTTCCTCTGTCTGCATCTTGTGTGCTTGCAGGGGATTGCTGCATTTGGCTTTCAAGATGCTCATTTACATTTTAAAACCATTTGCAAGCTCCTTTTTTTTTTTTCCACTTGGCTTTGCTTTCTGTGCTCCTGCCCCTCCAAAACAGCAAGGCCACTGCGGGCTTTCAAGGACAATCCTCTGGTTTCTTTGCCATTGAAGGAAAGATAGGTGAAACAGCCGTAAAAGATAAATCCCTGCTGACCTTTAAGAAGGGCTATCTGCTGCCTGCACATCGGGCTCCCTCAGCCTGCCAAGCCATAAATCTGCCCTGAACTGCCTGAATTATATAATATCGCCCCAAGTGCTGGGCGGAAACCCGTTGAATTTAAAGCAACACTGCTGGAGCAGGGATGGTTTCTGGAAGAGGCTCCTTTTGATCTTGCCGGCATGCTTGGTCAGGCGCTGCAGACTCATGCCCCTCTCGGCTGTGCTGTCCTCTCACTCTGGTGTTGGTCTGAGTCTCGGGTTTTGCTTGGTTCCTCTTCCCATCGCAGAGCTGTTCCCTGCGTAAGCGTGAGGGAGAGCTGGGGGTGAATTTTCCCTAGAAGAGTGTTTTTCAGACGAGGAGACACAAACCCAGGGGGGATTCACTGAGCCCTTCTGGCAGGGATGGGGGCTGTCCAGCTCTGCGTGAGGTGGGGTGAGCAAAGTGGCTGCTGCTGCTGGTGAGAGAAGCAAGTTGGGGCTGGAGCCTGAGCAGGGGAGAAAGCTGGCATCTTCAGTGACTGCTTTCCTCCTCCTCCTCCTCCTCCTCCACATCCTCGTTAGCAAACCAGCTGATTCCCCACTCATCGGCAGAGCCCGCGGTGCGCCGGTGTGGCTGCGAGGCACTCGCCCGCCCCTGGGGAACGGGCTCCTCTGGCAGCGCGGGAGCCGGGGGCTTCTCTGGGTGCTTCATCTCCTTGCGACTCTTCCCATGAGAGCCCGAGCTCTTTCCCTCCCCTGGCTTCTCCTTCCCAGAGCTCTCCCTAGCGATCCCAGCAAGGAGACTGTCAACCCTCAACCTCTCTGGTCTGCCTCTCCTCCCAGGGACGTGCCACTAGCTGGAGACCACCATGACGGACTCGAAGTACTTCACCACCACGAAGAAAGGTAAGAGAGGGAGTGGGAGGGTGATACAACTTTTCCCAAAATAATCAGGCTCTTCTTGCACCTGTATAAGCTAGACGGGAGGGCTGTCCCTGCAGTGGGAAGCTGGCGGAGGTGCCAGCTCTCGTGGGAATGCCCTGAGCCCACATGGGATGCTGTGGCTGACACCCCGCTCCTTGCTCTGACGCGGCTGGGGCGGCTCCTGGGCTGCCGTGGGGTGAGAGCACCTTCTCACCAGCCCCCCGAACCCAGACAAGGCTGTTGGCAGCTGGGTTATTGCCTTTAGCAGCTCAGGAGTGGCTGTGGGATGTGGCCCAGACCCGAGCTCCCCTGGGCTGGGACAGCAGCACTCGGGGTGTTCAACTTCAGCACTTTTCAGGCTAAGGAATTAATGTGGAAGAAAGCCATGTGGCATCTTCCTCTTCAGTCTGCCTGCCCGGGAGTGAACAAAGAGCTCGGCGTGGCTTTGCGAGGGCAGGAGACCATACCCTTTGGCTGGGTCTGGAGCCGCCAGTCGCCCCCAGCAAGATGCTGGGCTGGGGGATTGCTGCCACATGCAGAGCGGGATTTGGATGCCATCATCCCTTGCACGGGCTTGAGGAGCAGTTCCCAAAATCCGCCTGTGTTCGCTCCTGTGGGTGCCTGCCGTCATCTGGGCTGTGGTAGGCTCCCCAGGTAGGGGAGGGCCTCCCAACAGCCGTGTGCGGGGCTGGGGCTTCGCTGTGTGCTGTGATTACTGCCCCACAGCCAAAAATGCCTGCTGAATAAACCCCGTGTCCTGTGCTTGGGGTGTGGGGTGCTGGTGCTCATCGCTCCGGCGGTGTCTGTGGTCCTTACAGCCTTCTGGGGCTCTCGTGGGGCTGGAGGAGCCACAGGGATGCACTAGCACGCTCATCTCTGTTTCCATGGATAAGAGCTAAGGCCCCAGAGCAGCCCTGGCCCTCAGTGAGACATTTGGGAAGTTAAATCCCCTCTTCCAGCTCCTGGCACCCTGGAGCGCCCGGAGTGGCAAAGGAGCCCTGGCACGCAGCGGGTGGGACCTGTGCTCAGCCTCCCATGGGAGCAGCACCCAGTGGAGGGATGGGTGCCTCATCTCCTAACCCCTGAGCTCCCCTTTTCCCCTTCCTCCAGGGGAGATATTTGAGCTGAAAGCTGAACTGAACAGCGACAAGAAGGAGAAGAAGAAGGAGGCTGTGAAGAAGGTGATAGCATCCATGACTGTCGGCAAAGACGTCAGGTGCGTGGCGGTGCTGTGCCAGGGGTGCCTGGGCCAAACCTTGCCGGGAGGGTGCCTGGATGGCTTGTGGGCTCCGGTTTTCCCCCGTTGCCTCCAAGGGGTTTCTGTGCTGGCTTTCGTCTTGGGCGAGGACCGAGCAAGCTCCTGCCTGCAGCTGTACCTCCTTCTACGGGAGGAAAATGTTTGTGTAAGCGTGGCCGTCTGGCAGGCGGGGGCTCGCCTGGCCTTGATAGTAATCTGGCGAAAAGAGGATTGGTCTGGCCGCCAGATAAGTTGTTGGGATTATTGCCGCTTCCTTCAAGTGTTGCTAAAAACAAGCAGAAACCCCATCTGAGCCTTTATGGCAGAGGGTCGGTGTCTCTGCCTCGGTGTCAATAAGCCTTTTACAGCCACTCCAGTGCAAAAGGTCGGGCGACTGTTTTTCCCTCTATCTGTCTGACCGAGCAGCACGTGGCCCCTCCGTCCCCCTCCTCCCCACACGGACCCAGCCCCGCGCACCCTGGGCTTTACACGCCACGTCAGCGCTTTGCTTTCCATGGTGCATTTGAGAACGGGTGGAGGAAAACCGCGGTCTGGGCTCTGTGTTTGGTAAACTGGTGTGTCCCTGGCTCCCCGAGCACTCACAGCAGCAGGTAGCGCTTCCGACTTGGGGCCACCGTGGAGAAGGTGACACTGGACATGGCAGGGACTTGCCTGAGGCTGGTCAGCACTCAGCAGAAGCTGCATCGATTGGAGAGGGTATATCAGCTGTGGCGGCCCATTTTTGTTTTTGTTTTTTGTTTTTTTTTTTTGGTGGGTGCATATTTTAGGCTGCAAGAAAGCAGCCTGCTAAATTCACCCCTCCCTGGGAGGTACCAGGAAAGCCTGTTTTAGCCTGGGGTGAGAGCAGCTGAGGCGGGTGGCAGCTCTGCCAGCAGCAGGAGCTCCGCGGGAGAGCTAGCAAAGTGCGGTACCCCGGGCTTAGGGGTGCCCCGGCTTGGATCCTGTAAGCGATGGCTGGGTTTGCGGTGGCGGAGAGGCTTCCAGGAGCCAAGGGACATCTGTCAGGGTGGGATAACTCCTGCATTAGCCCTCTGATCTTGATTGCCTCTCCTAAGGTGGTTTAATAGTCTAATTGGACCGTCTGTATCTTTAATAGTCTAATTGGGCTGTCTTTTATTGTCTGTGGTGAAACGGTATCTCTGGCATCCCGCAGCTCTAGGGCGTTTGGGAAGAAGCTCCCAGCTCCACGCAGGCAGCTTGGCAGCTCTGCTCCGTCCTCGCAGAGCATCGTTCTGCTGCAGGGCTCGCCCGGGGGAGCAGGGCTGTTCCTTACACCCAGTCCTGGGTGTTTACTTCTCTAACGTGGTGTTTCTCATGTAGGATGTGGGGCCAGTGCTCAGCAGTTTGCAGCAGGATGGGTTTAACGTCCAGGAAAGCAGAGGACGGTTTTGGTAGGGCTGCGTGGGAGGGATCATGCAGAAGGCGAGGGGGGAATGGCTCGTCTCCCACGTCCTCTCGCAGGTGCCAGAGGCTTTTGCACTGTCCCATGATGACTGGGTGATGCTGCATCTTCTGCGAGGGTAGTGGACACACACGGGAGCTGGGATACAGCAGAGGCATGTGGGGGAGCTCAGTTTGGGTCTGTTAGGGGCTGTTTTGAGCTGCTCTTGGTACCGATGCGTAAAGAAAAACCCAGTGGGGATAGGTGATTTAGCCACATCTGCTGCAGGGTGGGCTCAGGTCCTGGGAGAGCCTGGGGTCTCCTGGCTTTGGGAGCGGGTTGAGCCATGGGAAGTGGACGGCCACGCGCCTGGGGACGTGTGGGGTCCCGTAAGCAGTGGCGTCTCCCTCCCCCAGCTCAGCAGTGTGGCCGTGTCCTGCCTTCACGGAGGTGCTTTGTGTTTCAGTGCTCTCTTCCCGGACGTGGTGAACTGCATGCAGACGGACAACCTGGAGCTGAAGAAGCTGGTCTACCTCTACCTGATGAACTACGCCAAGAGCCAGCCGGACATGGCCATCATGGCAGTCAACACCTTCGTGAAGGTGAGAGGAGAGGGTTGTGTGCCTGAGAGCCGCACGCTGCAGCGGGTCGGTTCGGCCCACCACGTGCACCCCCACTTTCATGCGAGGCCACCGCACTAAGCTGCTGTGTACCCTGCTCCAAAGAAGGGAAGGTGGGCAGGTTTCCAGAGCCTCTGTCTTCAGGAGCAGGGGCTCCCCTAGCTCTAGAGAACTGAGTAAATTTGTGCAGTAATGCAGAAGAAAAACATTTTCTTGGCAGCCGTACTGTGCCTCTTGCTCTGTCAATGGCAGCTTTGGTTGTGGGCAGCTCGTGTGATTGAACTGCCGTCATGTGAGCTTACGCGCTGAAGCCTCTGCAGCTGAGAAGGCCCTCGTGATCCTCCAGCTGGAGTTGGGAAATGAAGAACCTGTTTGTTAGGAGCCAAGATATTGCCAGATCACTTTGTGGAAAGGCTTGGTGGGCATTAGAGGGAGTTTTGGCTTTTTGGGAAGAAAAAAACCTAGACGATAAACGCAGTAAATGCATTTCCCAGGTCAGGTGGCTGTTCTGCAGGGTGGCAGCTGACTTCAGGTACTTGGTGTACCAAGTGATGAAGACAACAGATTCCTGGAGGTGTGTTTGGAGTGAGAACTGATGGTGTTAAAACTCTGTGGGTGCCAGATAGCAGAACAAGAGATCAAACCTCTCTTGGGTGACTTGTTCTTCAGAGCCGAGTGTTAAAACCTCTAGGCTTCAGGTACCCAAACGAGAATGGAGGTCCTGAAGCCACCACTGATGCCTGTGGTTCAAGGAGCAGTGGCCCAGGTTATCTAACCTCCCCCTCTCATTCCCGCAGGACTGTGAGGACCCAAACCCCCTGATCCGGGCTCTGGCTGTGCGGACCATGGGCTGCATCCGCGTGGACAAGATAACAGAGTATCTCTGTGAGCCCCTGCGGAAGTGCCTGAAGGACGAGGACCCTTATGTGCGCAAGACGGCAGCCGTCTGCGTGGCAAAGCTCCACGACATCAATGCCCAGCTGGTGGAGGACCAGGGCTTTCTGGACACCCTTAAAGACCTCATCTCGGACTCTAACCCCATGGTGATTGTTTTTTGCCTTCTCCATCCTCTCTTCTCTTCATCCGTATGGCAGTAAATGCTCTCCCTTCATCTTCCCTTCATCTTCCCGTGCTGACTGCCTTCCTCCCATGCTCCCTGTCACTCTCTTTTTGGTGCTTAACAGACTACTTTTGGGAACAGCTGTTTCTGAGGGTGCAGGCTATGTTCCTTGTCCTGTAACCCTGTCTCCTGGATGGAAGGTTTCTCTTGATTCCTTGGCAGTGCGTTACTAGTCTGTTCCCAATGGGGAGGAAGCTGCCCTGGCCAGCCTGGAGGAGGGGATGGTGGCAGAGTGGAGCTGTGATACCACATGGCTGGTGGCTTTTGCCTCTGGTGAGGGTTTCCTAGAAGCTGGGCTTTGGCCAGCATTAGTCTCCCTGCCTTTCCCCAGGCGTGAGCGACTTTAAAGCCTGCTTTCCTCAGGGTTTCTCTTCCCCCAGCAAAGGGATCTGCTCTTCAGGTCTTACCACAGGTGTAGCGGCGAGCCCGGGAGCTGCTGCAGAAAGCAATGGGGCTCCGCAGAGCTGCCCGGGGAAGGGGAGCAAGAGTGGGTTCCTCTGCACCAGGCATGGGGCCAAGGCTGACTCCTGCTGAACATGTGCGAACCGTTGGAGACGTGGCGTGGGTGGTGGGACTGTGCTGGTGGTGATTGCTCATCTCCTGAGGATCAGCTGGTGGGGAGGAGAAGCTGGTGCCCAGATGTTGCTGGGATGTGAGGTGCCGATACGGAGGACGCAGCTCATCCGCGTGCACCAGCTTTCCCCCAGGCTGTTGGACCACATTTGGTGTCACCTAACACATGCCCTGTCCCCTCTGGCAGGTAGTGGCCAACGCAGTAGCAGCTCTCTCGGAAATAGCGGAGTCTCACCCGAGCAGTAACCTCTTGGACCTCAACCCCCAGTCCATCAACAAGCTGCTCACGGCCTTGAACGAGTGCACCGAGTGGGGCCAGATCTTCATCCTGGACTGCCTGGCAAACTACATGCCCAAGGATGACCGGGAAGCCCAGAGGTGAGGGAGGCTCTGCGCCCTGCTGGGGCAGCGCTGCCGTCAGGGCACCACAGACCAGCCGGAGCAGGGCTGGAAAGGGGAGGGCGACAGGCAGGTAACAACTGAAGGGCCTGACACTGCCCCTTCTCCTCTAAGAAGCATCTTCATCCTCCTGACCCTTGGAATCCTGCTGCGGGAGGTGGGACAGTGGGCATCTGTTGGCCACCGTGCCTGGGGCGCAGCCATCTGGAGACGGCTGTGGTCCCGTAGCGAGCTCTGTCCCCGTGCTGGCACAGGGATTGTGCTTCTCAAGCTGCTTCAAAATGTGGCCTTGCAGTGCAGCAAGGGACGATGGGCACTAGGGAGCTCTGAAAGGGGGTCACTGCAAAAGGCTTTTATAAAGGGTGGGAAATAACCATCGTCAGGGCGTTTAAGAGCCAGCTCAGCATCTCGTGGGAAGGACCTAAGTGCTGCTTAGCTGTCCTGCTGCAAACTATGCCAGTCCCTTATTCTTCCATCGGTACTAGCAGCAACGTTTAAGCACGAAGACGGGCTGTGATCATTTTCTTTCCCTTTCCCTCTCGCCCCCCGACACCTCCAGCATTTGCGAGCGGGTGACGCCCCGGCTGTCGCACGCCAACTCGGCAGTGGTGCTCTCGGCGGTGAAGGTGCTGATGAAGTTCATGGAGATGCTGTCGAAGGACCTGGATTATTATGGCACGCTGCTAAAGAAGCTGGCCCCACCGCTGGTCACCCTGCTGTCCGCAGAGCCCGAGCTGCAGTATGTGGCTCTCCGCAACATCAACCTCATCGTGCAGAAAAGGTGGGTGCTCCGGCATGGCAGGAGGGATGACCTGGCTCGGGCTTTCCCTCTTCTGTATGGGCTCTGTTTCCCAATGCTTCAAACCCTCTGACTGCAGCGGTGTCGGGGCTTTGTTGACACAACCCATCGTAGGTTTTTTTTTTTTCTTCTCTATTATTTAAAGTCCAAGGGCCGAGCAGAGAGGGTCAGGTGAGGCAATGAGCAGGGAGGTAAGCTGAGATCTCCAGGAGGGGTTTATTTTAATTTATTGTTTATTTGGGGGAGCAAAGGATGGAAAGGCCAAAAGCTGAGACTTTGGTTTAGTCACTAGATGTGAGGAATTCTTGTGATATCAGCTTGTTTCTATGCAGTCATCCTCTTTGAATAAGTGCTGAGAGTCCTTTTGTCCCTTCGCTGATCTAAAATTGCTGGTGGGCAGGAGGTGTCCGAGGCCCCACACATGTGCCCCGAGCAGAACTGGCCAGCTGGAGAGCCATGCTCTGCAGTGACAGCCCCAGTCAAATGATTTGTCGTCCTACCAGCTATCACCATGGTTGTCTATTAAAAATAGCAGCAATTTCTGGGAAAAGTGGAAAGCAATTAGTGTCCCTGGGAGCGGGAATGTGGAAGGCAGGTTGGCTCCTTGGAGCTGGACCTGGCCTATCTCTTTCCCAACTTAGAGAGAAGGATGATCTGGTGAGAAAGGTCCAGCCTAGCCCTGGGGTCTGGACTTGCTCCCTGCTCCCCCCCAAGATGTCCCTGCCAACCTTGGCAAGACAAACATCCGCTGTTGCCTTGCGTCTGGTCTGTGTTTGCGGCAAGGTTGTGCTGTGACCCCTGCGTGCCAGCAAAGGGGAGCCAAGGGACGGAGTCCGGGGGGGGATAATCATGGTATCTTGGATTCCTTGGCATTGCGTGGGCCCCCAAAACCTTCTGCTTGTGGGCAAGGAGCCTTGTCCTCCTGGCCCAGAGCCGCTTGCTCTCTGGCTCTGGGTTTCCCCAGCTTATGTCCTCGGTGTCCTCAAGCCTTCACCATCCCGGCTCCAGCCTCAGCTAGGGAGTGACCATTCACGCTTGTGGCTGGCTAATGGAGTAATGAATTTGCGTGGACTTGGGGCGTGAGCTGGCTGCAGGGTCAGGCGAATGAATCCCCATCCGTCTCCTGACCTGTGTGCAGCTCTCTGGGGAGGACAACTCCCTTTCTGCGCTGCTTTGCCTGCTGATCACTGCCTGCGTCAGAGCCTGGAGGTGGGAGCAGAGCTTGGATCTTGCTTTTGCCACTAGAGAAATCGTCTGATTATAGTATCAGGTGTCCAGAAAAGTCTGGAGAAAACCATGGTTCCTGGAAGACTTCTGATGTCTCTGTGGTCAGAGTGAAGGAGCGTGTGTCTCCCTTAATCGCTGCCTCTCGTTGTCCTTCAGGCCCGAGATCCTGAAGCACGAGATGAAGGTGTTCTTTGTGAAGTACAACGACCCCATCTACGTCAAACTGGAGAAGCTGGACATCATGATCCGCCTGGCTTCCCAGGCCAACATTGCTCAGGTCAGGGTCTGCCTGACTGTGCTGGGTGGGCACCAAGGGGGGACATGCAGGTGGCTCCAGCCCTGCGGGGAGGGGATTTGGCTGAGAAATCCTAGACCCAGCTTTGCGGGATGCTGGTGGGAGCAGCTGTACCACTCAGTCTGCTTCTGCTGGGTCACTGCCCCGCTTTTCTGGTGGTTTTTCTTGCTGCTGCACTCTCACTGTCTTGTCCCCTCTGGCAGGTGCTGGCAGAGCTGAAGGAGTACGCCACGGAGGTGGACGTGGACTTTGTAAGGAAGGCAGTGCGAGCCATCGGCCGCTGTGCCATCAAGGTGGAGGTGAGGGCTGGGTCGCTTTGGGTCCCGCTGGCAGCTGTGGCTAGGCAAGGCGTTGCTTTCCAGCACGTGTTGGATGAGCTTGGAGGTCTTGCCACCCCAGGAGTTAGTGCTGCCCCGACAAGCTAGAGCCCTCACAGGCCTGGGGATGAGCCACAGTTGTTCCACAGGGCACGTACGGGGGTGTAAGGAGGGTATTTCATCCCCTTACCCTTTGCTGCTGGAGCTGGTTTAGGATCCTTGCCTGCCCTGTGCTCCACTGCAGACCCAGCTGCCTGCAGCTGTGCCTGCTGTCTTAATGCAGTGGATGATACAAGTGGCGTGTTCGGGGACCGCAGCGGGGCCTGGGAGGGAGCTAATCCCTTACCGAGGGGCCGGGAGGCTTTGCTTCCCCTTGGGCGTAATTTGAAGAAGGGTATTATTAAAAACCTTGCTGTGGCGCTCTGCATGGCCCAGGTGCAGGCAGGCGCACAGACAAGGTCGCGTAGCTTTGAGCCAGCTGATATTGCACTGGGTTTGCTGCAGAGCATCCTCATTCACGCGAGACAAACCGCTTGACACCAGTAAGCCGGGCACTGGTGAGAGGCAGGAGGAGATGCGCTGGAGCTGGCTCAGGCTTTGCCTCCCACCGGGAGCTGAGCTGGCCCAACTCTGCCGTTAGATCGATTCCTCCCCTTTGCAGTGAAGCTAGCCTCTCCCGGGGGGATTTATTATCATGGCATTAGCGCTGTTCTTCCCTCTCTGTTAATGCTGAGCCCTGTGGCTGTGCAGATCCAAACTAAGGCAAGGTGAAAGATGCTGCTGCTCCAGCAAGCCGAGGTCTAGGCTGGCTGCTGCACTCCTGCACCCGATGGCCTGAAATGCGTCCTGTGGGAGCAGGGAGCAAGTGGTGTGCGGGGAGAGGAGGCTCTGGGAGCGTGCAAGGGGGACGAAGGAGGAGCCAGACCTGGGTGGGAAGGGGAGACAGCACTTGGGGATCCCCTGTTCTGGTCTGGCTTGGGTTTGGGGCAGGTATGGAGGGGATAAGGCAGCAAGGAGGGGGTATGGGAAGGGCAGCAGAGGCTTTGGGACGGGGATGCAAGAGCATCGCTGCTTGACTGACCGAGTCCCTCCGACAGCAATCCGCCGAGCGCTGCGTCAGCACCCTGCTCGACCTCATCCAGACCAAAGTCAACTACGTGGTGCAGGAGGCCATTGTTGTCATCAAGGACATCTTCCGCAAGTACCCCAACAAGTGCGTGGCGGCCGCCTGCGAGCCTCGGGTGGATGCTCCCAGTCCTAGACAGGCTTTTTCTGCCCCTCTGTGCTCGGGGGGGCCCTACAAAGACCCAGGTGTGGGCGAGGGACGGGCTGGTGCTCTCTTCTGCTGGCATGGTTGGTGGTGAAGCCACCTGGAGCCTCCCTGCAGGGAAGGTGGCTTTGGGGTTTTTTGCCAGTCAGTGTTGTGATCGCTCGTCAGTGCTGCCCCAAGAGCTAAGCTGGGGGCAGGAAAGCCGTCCCCAGCCCCAGGAATGTCCCCAGCCCCACGATGCCAGTCCCAGATCCAGATGTCCAAATGGACAGGAGCTGCCAGAGACTTTGAGGTCCCTCCCGTCAGCATAAACTGTCTCTGGCTCTTAATTCAGCGCTCCTGATGCTCGAGCAAGGGCAGCAGGGGGAGAGGGGTGTTCCAGCTGAGCCAGCATGAATAGGCAACTGCATGATCAGGAAGTCGTGTACTAATAGTGGTGATAAATACTAATGAGCTGAATTAGTAGCAAACAGGAACTCTGCACACATAGCCAGCGACTTGGGGCTGCTGCAGAGAGGAGGGAGACCACATGCGCGGGGCTGAGACGTTAAATTGACAGCAGGGCTGGCAAGCAGGAGAACATGCTCTGGGACCAGAGAGGGATCGGCATGGGCAGCGTCACGCTGTGCCACAGCTCTGGGGCGAGAGGACAGCCCCAGGCAGGTGGCAGGGGCTCCTGCCAGCGCCCTCGGCGATGTCCTGGTTCTGCTGAGGGTGATGGGACGTGGTTTGGCGTTAGAGCGGAGCTAGGACTTGGGTTTCTTGCTTTCGCTGAGTGCGTGTCCTCTGCTTGGGAAGGTACGAGAGCGTGATCGCCACCCTCTGCGAGAACCTCGACTCCCTGGACGAGCCTGAGGCCCGGGCTGCCATGATCTGGATCGTGGGAGAGTACGCCGAGCGGATCGACAACGCTGACGAGCTGCTGGAGAGCTTCCTGGAGGGTTTCCACGATGAGAGCACTCAGGTGTGGTGGGAAAGGGGGCAGCCCCCCATGTGATGGAGGGAGTCTGGCTGCCAGCAGGACCAGCTGGTTGAGGGGTGACGCTGTGACAAAGCTTGTGCTAATCAGAATGTAACAAAGCAATTTGCTTCAGCAAGGTCGTGAAGATGTTTTTCTTGCAGGTGCTCGGGGCAATGGTGTTCCAGAGTGGCTTTAGGTGTAGAAATGTGGCCCGTGGTGGTGTCCCAAGCACCTTCCCTCCTTAATAGTTGGGAGGGACCAAGTGCTCACCTGGTCATTCCTCTGTGCCAGGACAGGATCAGCCCTTTGGAGCCGGAAAACGGAGTCAGACAGCTGAAATGAGCGGGGGGAACTGTGCCTGCCGCTTCTGCCGGGGCAGCTGAGGCCAGTGGTTTTGCCTGTGGAATTTTGGGGTGTTTCCATCTACGGAAATTTCCCACAACCCCACTGTGCAAAACACTCTGAAACTAAGTCATGGTGAACAGGGGAAGGTCTATAAATGCAAAATAGCAAGGCCAGTGATCCTGGCAGCCCTGTCGCTGGTCTAAAGGGACTGTCAGAGGCGGATCTCTGCTGCTTATGCTTGTAAGAGTCAGAGGATGGTCTGGCCTTCACCCTTGTGGGACCGTGTAACCCGGTCCCAAGATCTTGCCCAGTAACCTCTGTGTCACCCTGTGGCTCTGGCGGGCTGAGGGTAATTGGCTTGGAACGGGCTGCAGACCTGGCTGGGAGCCATGCAAAAGTCCCCTGACACTTGTCACGGCCGCTTAAGCGGTCGCCACGTGTTTGGTCCCTTGAAAGGCAGGTTGGGATTATGTCGTGGCAGCACGTATGGGAAAAATTCATGTGATCTTGCGCAAAAATCTGTCTGTCTGTCTCTCCCTAACCCTGCTCCTCTGCCCACAGGTTCAGCTGCAGCTGCTGACGGCCATTGTGAAGCTGTTTCTGAAGAAGCCCACCGAGACACAGGAGCTGGTGCAGCAGGTGCTGAGCCTGGCCACGCAGGTGGGTAACAGCTCCTGTGCGAGGGAAGAGCTTTCCGTGGGCTTTGCCAGGCCCCCCGAGGCAGCGGGAATGGCTTGGTAATGCAGCACCCGTGACCCGAGGCAGATAACTGGAGCTTAATTCTGGAAAAGCTGATAGTTAAAGTCCTGGAGAGCGAGGACACCATCTCCTGTAGCACAGGAGGCATCTTGTGCTGTTTCCCTGCTAAGACTGGTGTAGCAAAGCGGTGCAGCAGAGGTGTGACATAAATAGCTTCAACTTTTATCCCCATGATCCCTCTAATACTACAGCAAGACTTAGATGGAGCCCAGGTGCTCCGAGTTGCTCTGTAGTAGCTGTAGCTTCCCCTGCGTGATGGTTTCAGCACTAACCCCCGTGCTTCCCGAAGGACTCCGACAACCCTGACCTGCGGGACCGCGGCTACATCTACTGGCGTCTGCTCTCCACCGACCCCGTGGCTGCCAAGGAGGTGGTGCTGGCGGAGAAACCCCTCATCTCCGAGGAGACGGATCTGATCGAGCCGACGCTCCTGGATGAGCTGATCTGCTACATTGGGACATTGGCCTCCGTCTATCACAAACCTCCCAGCGCCTTCGTGGAGGGGAGCAGAGGGGTTGTGCACAAGAGCTTGCCCCCGCGAACGGGCTCGTGAGTATCTCTGCTTCCTCAGGGTGACTCCCCACCCGGTGCTGGGACTTCCAGGGCTGGATCCCTGTGATGGGCAGGTTGGATGCTGAGCCAAGCGGCTGTGGGGCTGCCGTGGCCACGCACGGCACCATGCAGAGCTGGCTGTGTCCGCTGTGCTCGGAGCTGAGCTGGGGCCCCCCTTCCCAAGGGGAGATTCCTCTGTAGGAGCAGGGCTGTATGGGTTCAGTAGCGTCCTTTCAAGGCTGAAGTGGAAGGTGATCTCAATGAGAATGTGTTGAAGTGTTGGGAGCCATGCTGGGACCGGGTGTCTCTGAACACTCACTGCAAAGCCCAGCTGGGTGAACTTGAGTCTCCAGCGGGACCTGTCGGCTCAGTCGGAGCTCCTCAGCGTCTCCTGTCTTCCCTTGCCGTTCCCTCTAGGAGCGAGAGCGCCGAGAGCCCTGACACAGCCCCCTCGGGGGTGCAGGCGGCGGAGCAGCCGGCCGTCATCCCCACTCAGGGTGACCTCCTGGGTGACCTGCTGAACCTAGACCTGGGCCCGCCGGTGAGCGGGCCTCCCATCACTGCCTCCTCCGTGCAGATGGGCGCTGTGGACCTCCTCGGAGGTGGCTTGGACAGCCTGGTACGTCGCAGCCCTGCGTGCTCCTTCCCTGATGCCCAGCTACCCTGGCGGCATCGGGCTGGGTTTGATGCTGGCTCCTGTCTGGAGCTCCTGGGGATGGGATGGGCTTGTCTGCCTGGAGGCATCTGGGCTAGTCCTCTCCTTCTACAGCTGGTGAAGACAGAGGGGCACTGCGCCCTAATTTATCTTGTCCTCATCAGATGGCTGGAGCAGGGCAGGGTGCTAGTGCTCCTGAGTGCCTTTTCTCTCTGTACATGAGGTCTGTGTACACGGTCCCGCTGTCCGTGCTGCACTGCAGGGGTGACTGCTCTTCCTGGGCGCCCCTCTGAACCCCACAGCTGCATGAAAACGGGGATGTGCCCCAAGCTACTGTGGGGCTGGGCCGAGACGTGCCCGCTGCCGGCCTGCGGGATGCTTTAACAGATGGTCTCCTGCAGCGGGAGATCTGGAGGTGACAGCTTATCCTCCTGGGAATGCAAACCAAGAAGCGGTTTGGCCGCAGGGTGAGGAGGGATGGAAACCTCTGCCTGGTTGGGACCGCCTGCCCCACGGGTACCGGCCATGCTTCAGGCTCCCCGAAGGAAGAGTTTGAAGTTTTCTCTACTGCTCATAAAATCCAGCAGATATCCCCCAACGGGAGGCAGCGTCGCTGCCTCTTCGCCTGCTGCCTCTCCTGGTCCATAAGCCACCAAGTGCTGCCCTGGCTCTTTGTGGGCTGCAGGGTTTGGTAACGGGCTGGCGCTGAGTGCGGGGACGAGACACCCTGGTCGTGCTCTGTCCCCTGGCTCCAGGGCGGCCACGGGCAGACAGATGGACGTGTTGTCAGCGCAGCAGGACTAACCTCTCTTCCCTCCTCCTCTTCTCTTGTCTTTCTGTTTTTTTGTCTCTTCTCTCCTGGCTTGTCTCTGCATGTGGCTGGCTCTTCTCTCCGCCTTGCCTGCTTCTGCTTGGAGATGGGGGACGAGTCGGAAGGGGTATGGATCAGCCCTTTTTCTTAGCCCTCTCGACCATGCGTAACCCTGGCACCCACGCCCACCCCTGGCTGCCCCTGCCCCTGCTCCCCCCGTGCAGCCTGAGCACTCCTGTTCGGTGCCCCAGTGACACCTCGCTTCCCTCTGGGGACAGCCAGGTCCCCAAACAGCTCCTGGCACAGCAGGTCTGGGACCACTGGAGGATCCCTACCGACTCCGGGCCCTCGCTAGCCCACACTGATGCTTTTTGAGAGCGCCCTTGATGGGGCATTTTGTGGGACCCCTGTGCCCTCGGTGTGCTGGCCCCTGCTGATGCCCATTTCTTCTCTTGCAGCTGCGAAGTGACGTGGGAGGCAGCCCTGCTGTGAGTGTGCCCTTGTGCCCGAACCCCTCTCTCACCCTCTGCATCCTCCTCCTCCTCCTCTCCCCTGGTCCACGGTGCCCCCTGTAACCCGCTCCCTTGTCCCCCGCAGATGGGCGGCGGCGGCAGCTTCGCACCAGCACCCAGCACCACGATGCCCGCGAACCTGGGGGCACCCCTCGGCAGCGGCCTGGGAGACCTCTTTGACCTCACTGGTGGAGTGGGGACCCTGTCGGGATCCTATGTGGCACCCAAAACGGTGAGTGGCACAGCCGAGCCCCAGCTACTGGCAAAGCTCAGGGCTGTGGCATAAGGGGGGCAGAGACCACTGTGCCTGCTCCCCGTGGCAGGGCCTCCCAGGGGAGGGAGGTGGAAGATGAACCCCCTTTTCTTGGCATGGTAGCAAGCCCAGCGAGGGTGGTGGTCTGCAGGTGGAGAGGATGTTACAGTGCTTGCCTGGGTGCGGGGATGCCAGGCAGAGGCAGTCTGCATGCGCCCCTGGGTGGCACAGAGTCCTGAGTAGAGGGGGGAGCCGGGATCTGTCAGGTGACGTCTCCGATTTTGGGGCTGTGCTGTTTCCCGGTGTGCGGGGTGAGGTTTGGAGGAGGCAGCAGCAGCATCCCGCAGCCCTGGCTAGGGTAAGGGCAAGCATGCCTGTGCCGGCTGCGTTGGTGGTCGTGAAATGGCCGTGGTTTCCAGACACCCTGCGCGGCTCTGCCAGGTGGAGAGCGCCAAAGGGTTCGCTTTGGGTAAAACACCACGGGTTTCTTGTCTCCTTAACCCAGGTCTGGCTCCCTGCCATGAAGGCCAAGGGGCTGGAGATCTCCGGCACCTTCAGCCGGCAGGTGGGCTCCATCTCCATGGACCTCGTGCTAACGAACAAAGCCCTGCAGGTCATGTCCGACTTCGCCATCCAGTTCAACCGCAACAGGTGAGGTCCCTCCTGGGCCGTGTCAGCAGCGACCGGTGAAGATGCTGCGTGATGCTTCCAAGCTCAGCCCTGGGGCAGTTGCCTGTGGAAAAGGGTGGAAGGGGCTCGCAAGGGCTGGGAACAGCCTCACATGATGACCCTTCTCTCTCTGATGGCTGTGGTGGTGATGATCATCAAACCAAAGCCTCTAAGAAGTTGACTGAAGAGGCCGTTCCTCTGGGGTCTGACCACCCTCTCATCGTTTGTCCTCCTGGTGAACCGATGCTTCCTTTTCCCTCAAAGGGACGCGACAAGGGATGGCCCTGAGGGAATGGTGCGGGTGTGAGTCTGTGTAGGAGGAAGGGGTGAGATTTTGGGGCTACCTGTTATTGCCCCAGGGTGGGCAGGGCAGGAGCCAGCCCCGTCCTGGACTGTGCAGGGGCAGCAAGATGAGCTGGGGTGTTCCTGGTGTCCAGGTGGAGGAAGGCAGGGAGTCCTGAGGTTGGCCCGGAGCGGATGGGCAGCGCCTTCTGCCATCACCTGCTTCCCCCCACCCTGACCCCCTGCCCTCCTTGGGTGTCCCCCCAGCTTCGGCCTCGCCCCGGCAGCTCCTCTCCAGGTCCACGCGCCTCTCACCCCCAACCAGTCCGTGGAGATCTCCCTTCCGCTGAACACCGTCGGCTCTGTCATGAAGATGGACCCCCTGAACAACCTCCAGGTGGGGAAGGCCCAGGGCTCTCCCCTCCTGGGAAGCCGGGGATGGCGCAGGGGGTGCCCTGGGGTGGGTTTGTTCCCTCGGGAGGGAGCCAGAGGGAGGTGTGATGGCAGGAACCAGGCAAGAAGAAAAGCTCAGCTCATCATCCCTCTGCTGTCAGAGCTTGGTCCGATTCAGATTTGACATCCAGCTCCATGCAGACTGCTTCCTGCACGGAGGAAGATCCTTGCTGACAGCGGCGGAGCTGAGCCTTGGCTGAGCAGCTGCTCGCAGTGTGCCAGCACAGGGGGAGACGGTGGAGACAGGGCTGTAGTTCCCAGGAGGGAGCTGGGAGGGAAGGCTTAAGGGGGTGCAGCCCCGGCAGCTCCCCTATTTCCCTCATACGCTGGGGGCAGCAGGCTGAGAGCGTGCCGGCATGTGGGGCATGGATGCTGGCCCCTCCATCTCCTTCAGGCAGCTGCCAGCCTCTCGCCTGCTGGAGTGGCACCTGGCTTGAGAAGAGGGATTGGTGGTGTATGATGGGATGGGATGGGGTGCTCGCTTTGGGAACCGCTCGCCTGCTGTAGGTCAGAGGAGGTGTTGATGTCCCCATGTCCTTCTGTCCCAGGTCGCGGTGAAAAACAACATCGACGTCTTCTACTTCAGCACCCTGTACCCGCTGCACATCCTCTTCGTGGAGGACGGGAAGATGGGTGAGTTGGAGCGCGGGTGGCTGTGGCTCCTGCAAGGTGCACTTCTGCCACTGGTCTGTACGTACCATGCCGGCCCCCAGAATCCTCCTGGCTGTGTTCCCAGCCCTGGGGATGGAGCAGGGAGCCGAGAGGAGCCAGATGCCTCTGGCAGTTGCAGATGGGGACACTGCCATGCCAACACGACCGAGCTGTGGCTGTGTGAGAGGCCTGAGCCACTTTCTAACTCCTCACTGCCAGGGAGAGCTTCACTCACTGCTTGTTGTGCCTGCTCTGGCACTCACCAGCTTCTTTCCCGAGCCAGCGTAGCTTGCTAACCACCCCCCGCCAAAGCAGGCAGCTTTTCTGCGGCTGGGTGAGGCTGGTCTTGGGAGGCTGCTGGAGGGGGTGGCAGCATGGCAGGGTGAGGTCCCTTCAGCCACCGGTGACGTGGCAGCACGGCCCCTGTGTTGTTACCACCCTTGGGAGGTGGGGGAGCAGCTGGTGCTGTGGCTTCACTGTGTTGGTTTCGTTCCTCGCTGCAGAGCGGCAGATGTTCCTGGCCACTTGGAAGGACATTCCCAACGAGAACGAGGCCCAGTTCCAGGTCAAAGACTGTTCTCTCAACGCAGGTGGGTCCAAACCCTTCCGAAGGACCCGGCTGGCCACTGGTGACCAGCTCATCCCAGTTATCCCAGCCCAGGCTGCAGGGAGACAAGAGCTCCTTCCCCCTGTGCCCACCCTGTATCTCCAGGAAGGAGCTGCTGCTTTGCTTGCTGTTGGCTCCTTGTAGAAACTTGGCAGCCTAGGAGATGCTCTGCCCGATGGGGATGTCCCTGCCGCCGGGGACAGTTGCTGTGCCCACCCTGCGATCAGTCTCGGTGCAGAGAAGCTGAGCTGGATCACGCAGCCCTGACGCTGCCCAGCCTGGCAGCAGCCTGTCCCGGCCGACCCACGGGCAGGGCAGCGGTGTCCCGTGCTTGCAGGCAGAGCAGGCAGCCGTGGGCAGGAACAGGGGCCAGGCTCCCTGGTGCCTCCTCGCTCCCCCAGCTCCTTCTCCCGGAGATCTGGTGCCAAGCAGGACGTGCAAACCCTGGGTGGGGACAGCCAAGTCCTTTCAGTCCCGCTGGCAGCGGCGAGCTGACCTTTGTGGGGCGGCTCTGCTTGGGAATCGAGCTCTGGGCTGTTGCCTGTCCTCCCCGGGGGGGGACTTGGGAGGCGAGTTGAATAGAGCCCTTGTCCTCGCTATGTGGGGACGGCGGCTTTTGGATGTGCTGCCTCACGAGGTGGGGAGAGGGAGGGGAGGAGGCGATGGGGCAGGAGCAGGTCCGAAGGGGGCTGGTGGTCAGCCCTGCCCCGAGCAGCCCCCGCAGCAGCTCTCTCCTCCCACGCAGATGCCGTTAGCAGCAAGCTCCAAGGCAGCAACATCTTCACCATCGCCAAGAGGAACGTGGAGGGCCAAGACATGCTCTACCAGTCCCTGAAGCTCACCAACGGCATCTGGGTGCTGGCAGAGCTCAGGATCCAGCCCAGCAATCCCAGCTTCACGGTACGCCCCTTCCCCTGCCTGCCTCCAAAACAGCCCCGAGGTGGCTCTGAGCCAAGGCTGCTGCCCACCCTGCTGCCCACCCTGCCTTCCCCGCTCTCTGCTCGGAGCTCGGGTTGGGCTGGATGGTCCTGCGGCACATCTGCGATGGCAGGACCCCTTCCCAGGCTGCTGTTGGTGCCAGCTCCGTCCCCTGTGCCGGTCTCGGCGTCCCTCTCGCCTGGGGAGGGCAAGACACTGCTGGCCGGCTGGGCTCTGCACCAACACTCGGTCTCCGCTGGGCTGCCCCCCCCCCCCAGCACCAGGGAGGCACCATGGTGGCAGCTAAAGAAAGCAGAGAGGTCCCAGCCGAGCCATGCATCTCCGCTTTTAAAATAAAAACCCCAACCCCATCCCCTTCTTGGGGCATCCCTGGCTCTGCCTGTGTGCTGGGCAGCCCAACTGCGGCTGCAGACGGCCTCAGAGCAGAGGTCTGTCCTCGTGTCGGGCATGAGCCATCCCCGTGTCCTGCTTTCCCCGGCCCAGCCCCTTCCCCACCTTCCTCGCAGCCGGTTTTCTTTGGGTTGGGATGAGCTGCGTCGCCTTGACTCACCTCTCTGTGTATCTCCGTACCTGCTGCCTGCCTGCCCTCGCCGGCCTGCCCGCTGTTGCAGGATTTGGAGGTTAGCAGACTGGTTTTTACCCCGGCTTTGGGCTGTCCTTGGCTGCTGCCTGGTTATTTTGCCTGATGTTTTCACCTGCCTGCCGGCTGCCCTGCCAGCCCTGCGTGTCTCTTGGTGCCTCTTGCCTCTCCCTCCTGGCAGGGCTGGCGCGAGGCCGGCGCCAAGAGCAGAGTTTTGTCAAGAGGTGAACATTTTGGAGGGTCAGGGCGTTCCCACCACCCTCTGGGGTTCACTTGGGCTGAGGATAGCTGCAGATCCTTATCCCGGAGAATTCCCTGCTCGACACCCCTGTGGCTGAGCTCTCCCTGCTCGCCTGTGGACTGAGGAGCTAATTGAGTTTGGAGTCATTAAATATTTAACCTTTGAGCAAATAACCGAAGGGTTATTCCTACGAAAGGAAGATGCCTTTGGGGGAACCGTTCACCCTCAAGCTACAGGCAGTGAATCAAACCCCAAGACACGGAGTGTGTGCACGCCTCTGCCTGCCCCCCTGCCCTCCCTGCCCGTGCTGCATGTGGGTGTCGCTGCTCCTCGGCTGGGCGGGGGGAAGAACCAGCAGCCTGGGGAGGGCGTTTAGGGGGCTCGGTGCCTTTTAGCATCTTCTTTTATCCAGCCGAAATAAGGAGCTGGGGTCACCCCGCGCCCCGTCGGGGGGGATGCTGCAGCATGCAGGGCTTTGTGCTTTGGGGCTGGTGGCTGGCTGGCGTGGGGCAAGGTGCCATGACCCCTCTCCTCCTCTCTCCCCGCAGTTGTCTCTGAAATGCCGAGCGCCGGAGGTGTCCCAGTATGTCTACCAAGCCTACGAAACCATCCTGAAGAACTAAGGTGCTGCTGTGGCCCATTCTCCTCCTCTCCTCCCTTTCCGGCCCAAGAATGCGGGGCAGGACCCGTGTGCATGTCTTCTTTCCTTCCTGCCAAGGAACCAGCCCCTGGGAATCTCCCTCCAACCCCCCGGGGCCCTGAAAACGGAGCCGGGCTCCCATCTCCGGCAGGGCTGGGGCGAGCGGAGGAGGGCAGGGGCATCCCGGCCAGTCCCTGCATCCCTGTAGAAATCTGTGTGTGAGTGATGCGGTGTCCTCCTTGCTGATGTTGCCCCGTCAAGAGCCCCGTTTCACCCTCTGGGTCAGTCCCTGTGACTGCTTTTTTTTTTTTTGCCTTTTTTTGCTTTTTTTTTTTTTTTTTAACTGAGCTGCCGCATGTGGTGGGGGGGGCTGTTCTCCTCCTCCCCTGTGTGCCCCTCACCCTGCAAAAATTCACCTCCCCGCTGGCGCTGGGTCTCGTGGCTGCCCGTGGTGGTGTCTGGTGAAGGGTTCAGCACTACTCAGCCCTGGGACCAGCACCCCGGGGTTCACTCTGAGCCTCCTTGGTTCCCATTGGGGCCCAAAGTGCCGTGGGGTTGGGTGGCTCTTGCTGCAGATCCCCCTGGAGCCCTGGGACTCGGGGCTTGGTGCACCCGGCAGCAGGTGGGAGACAGATTCGGCTTCTTCCTTGCCCTGCGGCAGCTCCTGCCTCTTCCCGGTTTTGTCCCCTGGTTCAGGAGAGCCGTGGCTGAGCCCCCAGCCCTTTGGAGAGGGTCTCCTCCCCGCTGGGAGCTGTTTCCAAAGGTCCCAGAAGGGCTCAGGGATCTCAAATTGAAGCTGTACTTAAAAGGGCAGTAAAAAAGGGCTTTTCTAGCCCCGTCCAGCCGCCGCAGTTGGGGCTGGGAGGGCTCCGAGCATCAACTCACGCTGCCCTCACCCCCTTTGCCCCCCCCCCCAGCCCCACGGCTCCCTCTGCTTCCCGCTGTCACCCGTGGGTGCCGGAGAGGCCGTGCTGCCTTCCCCTGTGGTGACACTACTCCTTTCCCTGCTTCCCCCAGAAACAAAGCCATGGGTCACCCCTAACTAGAAGTGTTCGGTGCAGGAAATATCTAATATATAAAATATAAATATATTGTATGTTCACTTGTTTCAAGCGAATGTTGAATAAAGGTGACGTCTGCCCACAGAGCTGCTGTCGGGGCGGAGGCAGGGGTTACCCCAAGCTTGGTGCCTGGGTGCTGGCCCCCTCTCCCCTAGGGAAGCAGGATGCTGTGAGCTTCCTCTCAGCAGTGCCCTGCCCTCACAGGGCGGAGGTAAGCTCTCTCTGGGGCTGGGGGCCAGGACCTCTGGCTCGGCAAGGCCTGAAGCAGCAAATTGCTCGGCGCTGGGCGTGCGGCCAGGGGAAAGGGGGCCGGGTGCCTGTTGGGGACAGGATAGTCCCAGGGGAGGCGGAGCAGCAGCTCCCGACTGGTGCCAGAGCCTCTCGTGGCCCTGCCAAGGCCTACGGCAGCCCTGTACTGGTGCCGGGCGGGGGAGGCAAGGCCCCTTCCCAGCCCCCGAGCCCCTCCTGGGGTTGGGGACAAGCGCAGGGTCTCCAGGAGGCACAACTGGTCCCTGGGGGGGGGGGGGGGGGGGGC
>JAVKLA010000088.1:1849955-1869926 GCA_034782735.1 Sagittarius serpentarius
CGCCGCGGGGGAAGGTGGGGAACCCGCCACGGGGCCGGGGGCGCCCCCAGCCCCGCTCCCGCGCGGGGGGGGGGGATTGAGGGGTCTTGCGGCTGCGGGGGGGCCCACTTCCAACCCCAAGGATCCAACCCGGCAGCTCCAGGCTCCCCCCTCCCCATCCCCTGAAGTTCCCCCCGGGGGGGGGGCATAGGGCCGCGTGTGTGTGGCCATCCGTCCGTCCCCCGGGCAGGGACCCTCTCAAGAGAGGCCAGAGGTGGTGCAGTTATAAACATCGGGAATTTTATTTTTAAAAAACCATCACAACCGTTAACATCGTTACAGTTTGTTGCCGCCCCCGGGGTTTGCGCACAGCATGCTCGCGACAAGGGCGGGGGGGGGGGCTCCCGGGTGCAGTTTTTGTTAAACAACCGTTTTTAAAAGAGGAGGGGGGGGAAAAGATAACTCGGCACGCTACCGTTGAACTTGGTTTTAATGTTTCTCCACAAACGGTGAAAAATACTAAAGTACAGACAAGGAATAATCATAATGTTGTGGCCAACATTATAAATATGGAATTATAAATTTAAAACATTTTTCTGGTTTAAAAAATAAATCTGGTAGTAAATGCAGCTCCGCGGGGTCCGTCTCTAGTAGGGCCGGTCTCTGCGCTCCTGGCGGTGCTCGCCCCTGCGAGCGGAGGGAGAGGCCGGGTCAGTGACGGTGCCCCAGCGTGTCCCCCCCACCTCGCCCCACCACCCAAACCCAACCTGGGTGCTGGGGGGAAGGAGCGGGGCCCCGGTGCCGCCCCCTCCCCTTTCCCTGCTGGCTGAGGTGCCCCCGTCTCCCGCCTCGGAGTGCGCCACGCCCCCGCCCCCCGCCCCAGCCGCTTTCCGTGTCCACCCCAGTACGTACTTGTCCATCTTGCCCGGTCCTCCGCGCCGTCCGCCTCTGCCTCCGCCTCCCATCTGTTCCATCAGGGGTCCCGGGGGGCCCCCCGGTCCTCCTCCTCCTCGCCGGCCACCTCCTCCATAGCCACCTCGATCCATACCCCGGCCTCCTCTGAATCCACCTCTGTCACCACCGCGGCCACCTCTGAACATGCCACCGGGTCCCCCACGGTCCATGAGGCCACCTCCTCGCCCGCCTCTCATCCCCCCGGGGCCACCTCTACCGCGGTCTCCACCTGGGAGAGAGGAGAAGACGCTCGGAGGACTCCGAGGCGAGAGCCAGCCCGCTCCGGACGCTCCTCCGGCCTGTCGGACCCTGCCCCGCTGAACCGGGCACATCCAGCTCCAGCACGAATAAAGGGGAGAAGGTCCGGGGAGCGGCTGGGAACCCTGAGGGCAACCAACGCTGCAAGGGAGCGCAGCACGCACGCCTCACCCAGCTTCTCCCCAAGAGCAGGGTGAGATGGGGCTCGTTAAGAGGGCGCTGCCTAACGAGGCGAAAGCGGTGCTTTGGGGAACAAAAGTGCTGAGGACAGCCCCAAGGAAGAGCCGGGAAGCGTGGGAGAGACAGAGGGCAGAGCGGTCCCAGCCTCCGTTTCGCAGCTCGAGAAGGGACGAAGCTCCAGTAGCTCTCGGGGCTGGGAAGAGCCGCTCCCCGTGGAGCCCTGAAGCGGGCTCGGGGGCAGCTCGCTGGGAAGCCGGGGGCCTCCAGCCCCGCCGCGAACTCTACCACACACATACCTGGAGGGGGGAAAGGGGGTGGAAGAAACCCTTCTGGTTTTGGAGCCTTGCACTGGTTGCACTCCGTTCTCCAGGCAAAGTTCTGGTTTCCGCATCCCCTGGGTAAAAACACCAGTTAGCAAAGAGCGGGAAGGCACTCCTGGCTGAGTAACGCTCGGAAGTGCTGCGTGGCCGTTGGCAGGAGAGGAGACACAGAAGCCGGTCAGCAGGACCTGGAGCGCAGCGACACTGGCCCTCCCGCCCTGCTCTGGACGGGAGAAAGGAACTTCCTCAGAAGGCCCAGCAAGTTATTTTGGGAAAGGCCGATTTGTCCCGGCCAGCACCTCGGATAAAAGGGGTCCCTCTTTGGGGCTCTGAGATAAGAGACGGCCGTTGTCACCACGCGGGAGTGACTACGGAGGTGCCAGCCTCACGCGGAGCCGCCGTGCAGATGCGGGCAGCGCGGGATACCTACGGATTGGGACACTGCCAGTCGCCGGCACGGTGCTGGACGCTCCCGCCGGAGGGGTTTCCCCTGGATCCCCGCGGTCCTCTCGAGGAGAAGCCACCCCTGTCTCCACCTCTGCCTCCCATCCGGCCCATGGGGCCGCTGGGGCCACCGGGCCCCCCCGGGCCACCGGGCCCCCCTGGACCTGCAAGGAAGGCTCCGTTAATCCCAGAAGGCACTGGCCGTGGCCGGAGGACGGGGCGCAGCTGGCTGGGCAAGTGCCGCGCCTCTGGCTGTGCCCTTTGGGGGGCGGGGGGGGGGGCAGGGGCTGGTCGTTACCTCCGCGGAGCGGGGGAGGCATTCCCCGCTGCTCACGTGGGGGCATTCCGCCTCGCATGCTGTTCATCGGGCCCTTCTTCCGCGCGAGGCTGACTTTGAGCTTGCTCCCCTGGAAATCCTTCCCTGGGAGGAACAGAAGGGCAAGAGCATCGCTTTGTGCCGTGAGCGTCCAGCGCTCGCCGGACCCTGGTGTCACGCACAACCGCACCCAGTCGCTCATCGCACGGAGAATTTTACTGAAGTGTCGAAGAAGGGCAAAATTCCACCCGTGGGACTGAGATAAACTTGAGCTACAGGAGACGGCAGGTGACAGAAGGCTGGGCAACTGAGGACAACCACAACCCAAGCACCACGCTTCTCTGTTCCAGTTAAACCCAGGAACTTGTTAGGCAAAAGCTTGAGCACCTAGAGCTAGCCTTCAACGACTATGATCCCTTCCCCCGCCCCCCCCAAATACTGACTTTGGTCGCACAAGAATTTAGTTCTGCAATCTAGAATAAAGCCACTCCATCCCAACACACACCCCGCATACTCACCATCAAACCATTCGACAGCTGTTTTGGCGGTAGACGGGTCATCGTAAGATACCGTGGCATCTCCTTTTGGCTTGCCAGTTTCTTTGTCAATGTAGAGGTTTATCATAGGCTGCCCAGTCCTCTTGTTCATCTAGCAGGACAGCAAAACGTCACCTCAAGTCACATCTCCCCCTAGGCTGAGCGGGGATTTGCTCTCCTCTGTTCTGCTTTCGACTCGAGACAACCAAACCTCATTTTGGCGACTCCGTGGCAGAAGAAAGGGCCCCTCCGGCTTAACCATAGGCGGCACCCACCACCCAAACAACCCAGCAAACGAAGGAACTGGCCCAGGAGAGCCCTGCCTGGCCCGACAGGCCTCTCCCGTGCACACCTGGCAGCGCAGGAACCGAGCTGCAGCCTCCCCACACCCTCCAACGCCCTCCCCACCACCCCGACCCCTCACGTGGTCACACATCCCACCAGCAGCAGATCCACAGAGGCATGCTTCCTCCGCGGCTCTAAGCGCTGGCGCTTCCACGAGCCTAATCACGCTGTTGAGGGAGGGACAAACCCTGCAAAGGTTCTTTGGGAAAGCTTGAGCTACAGCTCAACGCCAGGCTGTGGTCATCCAGCCAGAGACCTGCCAGCTCCTGGAAACGACGGGCTCAAGGGAGACACGAGCGACATGCCGGCAGGCAGGAGGCGGGCAATCCCTTTCCCCCGTGCCCTACCAGCTGGAGGCCGACCTGTGTTCCTTCTCACCTTGACAACACCGCACTGTTTGAAGAAGTCTGCCAGATCCTCCAGGGTCACATTATCATTGAGTCCCTGCACATAAACTGAACTGTTGTCTGAGTCCTCATCTGGGTCCAAGGGTGGGCCTAGGAGATAATTCACGGTGTCATTGCGGGGATAGGAAAGGCAGCGATACAACAGAACCGAGTACTCTGCATCACGTCATCCCCCCAGCCAGCTGCGGCATCCCTCTCAACGAGCGTATTTATGAAGTGACACAAAAACCCAGGCACTGAGAGCGGGCGACTCTACACCACCTCCTCGCCGCAGGCCGGCAGGGTGCTGAGCTGGCCTGCCTCCCGCCGGCTGCAGACAGACAGACAGACAGACAGACACCAGCACCCACCCAGCGCGAGGAGAACCGCATGGGTACACCGCTTGGTTGTAACGGGAGATATCCGAGATGAGATGCAAGGAAGACCTACGCGTCCTTTGGGCTCCCGGACACAGACATCCCCCCCACCGCCCCGCCTCGCTGCGCTACCCACCCCCCGCTTTTCTGCAGCAAGGGGCAGATCCTGGAAGGCTGACGCATAACTTCCAGACACGCCTGTGCAACAGGAAGGAAAGAGCCGCATGGCGACAGGCCAGGGGTAGCACGAGAGGAGGCTACTGGACCAGCGCACAGGAGCTCCGGGCTAAGGCTGCCTGGAAAGGGCTTTCTGCTGAACCAAACAGCCCCCCTAGTTCCCGCGGAGAAGGGTGGGCATCTCACAAACACGTGTGGTTTTCCACCAGTCCAGCTGTTCTGATGAATGGGGAATCAAGAAATAAATGAAATGGCCAGAAAGAGACTGCAAATGGCAGAGCATCCTCGTGCTCCTACAGAGAGGGACGTCGTGGGGCTACGCCTCCCGCGGCCGCAGCCCTCGTCCGGAGCAGAGAACGGGCAAGGGAGTCTTGATTTCACGAGCTCGGGAGAGAGTCCCAGCAGTCATTGGCAATTACCTAAATCAAGGTCTGGTCCTTCTTCCATGTGTCCTGCCAGTCGGGAAAGAATCATAAGAAGCTGTGTTAGTGCACGCCTTGCAGGCTGAAGAACCGACACACACAACACTATCTACTTATAACCACCATTCGATGGCGCTGGTTAAACTCAAATTGACCTGCATTGCAAAAACATCAGCAATGCACCTTTACTGGGTGATCGGTTTGCTATTTTTAGCAGCCTTTCAAACCATTAACCACTATTACACTTTTTTTTTTTTTTTAAATGCTTTACCAGGCCAATCAGTTTTACATTCATTAATAAAAAGTTACTTTACAAAAAATTTATTAAATCCAAACCATTTATTTTCCCCAAATTACAGAAGTGGTTGCTCAATTCTTCCACGTTACCCTGTGTCCTGTAACCGCATACCCCTAGGCATTGCCGGCAGTACCCATTACAGTCTTGTTGCATATGTCATTTTAACCACTTAAACTAATAAAAATTACACTTTGTTCTAAAAACTGACTGCAATTTTTTTTTTTTTTTTTAACACTATCCATTGTAATGCTCAAAAACTTACCACCAGGCTTATTGAAGCCACCTCGCTCTCCAGCGCTGCTGGGGGGATAAACGAAGAAATGAAGGCCTTTCCCTTTACAAAGCCAGTACCGCTCTGAGCCTCTGCGGCTCACTGGGAAGAAGGGCACTGGCTAAACATCTCCAAACAATGCATCTGTCTCTCTCTCTCTCATCTCGGCACTATGCCTTTCTTCAGGGCAGCTCGCTCAAATTTCCTTTACATATACGCAACCTCGCTTGTCTGGTTTTAGACACCACTTTGCTGTCGGTACCCTTGCATTACTTGTACGGGTATTATCAGTGCAATACTTGGCAAAAAATGTTTTCGAGCGTTACAAATTGGGCTTTTGCTTCAGAGAAATCGTGGGGTCGTTCACTGGTCAACTCCCTCCCCTCTGTGTGTACATAAAGGTGCACCCTCAGCCTCTCGCAGCACGAGAGCGAAACGAGCCCGCGGGTCCCTGACATTAACAGTTAAAAAAGTAGGAGACAACCATACGCGATACCTACAACACAGTTCAGATGACATTTCCGCTAAAAACCTCGGTATAAAGCCATACATTCAGGTCGCTACTGAATTTAACAAGTCTCTGTGGAGGGAGAACTTACAGCATACAGCGGGGGCTCGAAGGCCTGGGGTGCAGCTTTGTGGACACAGACCAGAACGGCAGATTTCGGCACGCGCCAATGCAAACTGACGGCCACAGCTTTCGTTGAAAGCTTTGGCTGAAGCGTTCAGCTAAGACTGCTTTCAAGCGCTGGTTAATTAGGAAAATGCCACCTGAAAAGGATTTTGATGTTTCTCGTTCTTTTTGGAGAGCCAAAAGGCTGTTTGGAAGGAGACGAGCAGAGGAGGGAGAGCACCGCCTATTTTCTAGCAAGTATTGCACCTCTAATACTGGAAAAAAAAAACCCGTCGTCAATACAGAGTTTCAAGCTGTTGCATGCAGCTTTGTCTCCTTTTGTTAAAGTACACACCATTTACGTAATGTCTCTCTTTTTAAACACATACGTTTACACTTTTTAACGTTACACAATTCTAAAGTAGTATACCTCCTCTGGTTTTATTACCAAACAACAAGTACGCAGTTACCAAAGTTACAGAAGGATTCCATTTATACAATGAATACATTTGGTTAAAAATATTCTATGTATATTTTTCCTCTCCATATGGACACCGTGTCTAGTCCCACTTTTCATTATGCTGCCGGCTGAGTACTGAGTACGGGTACTTTTTAAGTATTGAAGTGTATACAAGGCTCTCACTTTGTAACCTGTAGCATATAAATGCGACAAAGCATGTTAAAAAGTTTCCATGTTTAACAGCCAATGAAAATATAAAATAATTGAGTCAATGAAAAAGGGCATGTTAATAACATCGAGCTCCTTACCTGCCGGAGACACTGAAATCCATCACCACAGCATGCTAAGAAGGGCCGAGTTCCCCTACCTGCCCCTTGGCGTTCATAGGAAGGCCACCTTTCCTATGGACAGCAGAAAGTCTACGTCCATAAGGCAGGGGACCCTTTGTAATGGTCTAGTCAGGTGGAAATCACTACGTACGCAATTTAAGCTCGGATTAGGGTGTGAAATCAGAGACAGGTGACAAATCTTTTGCGTGAGAAGCTCCGAAGGGGCTAGAAATTTTAAGATGTGATGATAGACATTTCAAGTGTCTACATCTACTTTAAACCATTAGAGATAAATACATCATGGGTGAAATCTTTATGCAGAACCATGGAACTCTGTTCCACTCGAGCCAATTCAAGCCAGATGTGTTCCAACACAAACCAGTCTTTTTCTTCTATTTCCGTACACGGGTAGTTGTATTTCTCTGATAAAGATTTCATGCCACTTCCATTCATTTCGACAGAGCTATGCAGAATGGGACTGTCGACTGCCAAACTCCGGTTGCCTCCAGGCTGTAAAAGACCTGAAGAAGTTGCCTGTCGAGGAGAAGCCGCAGTTCCGGCAGCCCTGCCAAGTACCAGGGCTAGCACTGCGCATCCCACGCCACACCTCCAGTGTGCACCTGGGGACACTCTGCATAGCTCTGAACGACGGTGTGAATGGATGGAACACACACAAAGCTACATCTTCCTCCTCTTAGGAGCCTTTGGGATTAGTCCTCCTTCCTCGCCTCTATCAAAACAAACATCACAGACAGGGAGACACACTAATGACCTGAAGGCACAGGTTTACCAAACCAGATTTTGCCATCAGTTAAAATGGCCAAACTGATTTAGACCACCTGAAAGCTCCAAGGGGGAGCAGTCCTGGGAGCCCAGCCAGCTCTCTTTAACGTTCTCGGGGTCTTTCTTCACGCTCCAACCACGCTCTAAGTGTTCTGGCCACTCAGAGTCATGGCTTCGACAGCAGCAATCTGCCCCAGGCACACACTTACAGGGGCAGCTCCGCGTGCTGCCGCTAAGGTGAAGAGGCTGACGGCATAACACGGGGCTGACACGAGGCTTCAGCCTTGTACATACCTGAACCATCAAGATCCCCACTACTGAGGCACAGGGAGTGACTGACTCCTGGACCTGGCGGAAGGTTTGTGTGTGTTCGATCCAGAGTTACTGTTAAACCCCACAGAGGATTTCACCTCTGCGCGACCACGAAGGGAGCTGAAAGTTCCAGGTTTAGCAATACCCCTAATTCCCGCCCCCGGGGCCCAACCAGCCGCAGGACAAAAAAAAAAAATAATAGATCCTGCTCCTAATTTCCCCTAGGATAATATTTCCATGGATTAGAAGCAATCAATGCTGCTACAGAGATGTTCCCCATGGAAGTACCGTTGGGGATGTCAACCTTTCAGTCCCTTCTTTCCATTTCAAATCCTATAGGTAAACCAGAATTAGACAAAAGGAGAAAAGATTTGCTCTTACCCCATTCCACCGCGTCCTCCTCCCCGCCCACCTCTGCTCATGCCTCCACGATCATATCCCCCTCTTCCCCTGCCCCGGTTATCAGGGCCGCTCATATTCCGGTTCTCTCCCGGGCCTGAAAAGCCTCCAGATTCCTGTCCGTATACGTTCATGCTGCTAGGATGGTCCTGACGGAACGAGCCTGAGGAAGTTCGTAACAAATGTGTTAGGGAGCTGCAGACGAGAGTGGGTCGAAGCTGCCTGTCCCCTTTCTAAGCCCCCTTACCTGCCTTCGGCACCAGAACATAATTATGACAATCATTTGCTACAGCGCTTACAGCAACAGCGTTAATTTAAGGAGAGGTGCACGGCTTTCCATTTGCAGAATCAGGTTTTACGTTAGGCCCTACCAGTCCAACCTCTGCAGCACTGCCGCCTGGCCAAACACAACTGTTCACGCCAAGTCTTGCCCACTCCAGCCACAACAGTATTTTGGGCTTCTGTGTTTTTCAACCACCCGGTCACCGTCGCCACGCCGAGGGGAGTATCGCAATTTGCCACGGCACCAGGCAAGCCTTTTTTCAGTGAGAAAGGGCAAAACCCAGCTACAGTATGCTCTCCCGTCAACACAGCTGCAAGCTTTAGACCCAGAGTCACATCGAGCCTCCCTCAGAGAGAGCCCACCCCGCAAGGGCAAGGGAGACTGACCCTTTGCTCCACAACCACGCAGCTCCGCTAAGCACACTCACTCTGTTGGCCGTAACTGCTGCTCTGCTGGCTGTACTGGCTTGGGGCCTGGCTGTAGGATCCCGTCTGGGGCGGGTAACTGGTTGGCGGCGGCGGCTGCTGCCCGTAGCTGCTTTGCTGGCCATAGCTAGTCTGTTGTCCGTAGGTGCTCTGCTGCCCGTAGGTGCTCTGCTGGGAGTAAGTGCTCTGATCGTAACTGCTTGGCTGTGTGGAGGAATAGCTGGAAGACAAAAGCGTTGTAAAGATGGAAAGATGAGCCAATTCACTGGCAACGTGCATTAGGCTGCAGAAGTGGCTCACACCAGAAGGTAATGCAATTATAAGCCTTATGTACTGTTGTAAACCATTTAAAAAAGTGAAGTCATCCTACGGAGGCTAGTCTGGTGGCAGGAGACAAAACAAACCTGGGAGACTGCTAAAAGCAAAATCTGTGCGACCGGTCACAATTTATCGGCAGCAGTGCCAGGGCAAAAAATCAGTGGCAAAGCAGGCAAGAGTCTCCGTTTCTGCCTCGGCACTGAAATATTTCCAGCTGATGGATAATAAAACAGTTCCCCCTCACGCATCTCAGGCTTTGACAGTTTCGTAACATACACTTTAGAAGTCAGCATCAGCATATTAAAGACACCTGAGGGGAAGAGGTGAGCCCCTCGTCAAAGCCATGTGTAAGGAGGCAGCAAAAGCTCACTATAACACGCTCCGCATCTGGGAAATTTCTTAAAAACATTTGTCATCATTACGCCTTGCTGCTGCGGGTGCGTAGGCAGAGACACTCATGCACTCAATCACAGTCTCATCCGCCCCACGGCAGGAAGTACACCAACAAGAACCACACCTCCCTCCTCCCAGGACACCAAACATCCTTTTACATCTGTTTGCTTAAAATCCCTCAAGAAAAACCCTTTTGCCCAAGCTAACCTGAAAGTTCCCACAGCAGCTGCAGGAGGCTCAGCCTGCTGGGAGAGTTACCTGGTAGGAGGATAGGAGGGAGGCGCAGTGACCGGCTGCATAGGGTAGCTGGCAGGCACCTGAGGATAGCTGTAGTTGCTCTGTCCATACCCTAGGCTGGGCTGGCTGTAGCCCGTCGTACTCGACTGCGGCTGGCTGGTCTCTGCTGGTTTGCTGCCATCCTGGGGTCTACGGAGCAGTATGGAAAAAGAAGGGAACATTGGTGCAAATCCCCACCTCTGGTAGCAGCGAAGGTGCTCAGGTCCGCCCCCCGGACAGAACAACAATACCTATTTACTTCTTTGGGTAGCATTGCAAGCTGGCACCACATTGGTGCCAGTCGCTCTGGCCGCAGCTAACATACGCTCATTAAACACTAAACATTTTAGCACTCACTGACCGGGTATTTGCACACTTCCCTGCCGTCAGGGAAGGCCCGGGCAGCACCCTGAACAGAGAGCACAGAGCGCTACACCTTCTGCTCACCAGCTGCGTTACGAAACCAAATGCGAGGGATTTAGACTTTGGCTCTAGAATGGAGTCGAGGATGTGACATGGTCAGGAAAGCGGTCAGCAGCACTGCCCCTCCGCTAGGGCTGGCTTTGCACAGCGCTTGGAAATGATGAGCTCAAAAGCAGCCAGACACATTGTCAGTTAAATGCACCTTTGTTTGGTTTAGAATCCAGTGCAAGCAGATATTGCCCCACAGACGTTATCTGATGAAAGGGAAAGGATGCTGGGGGTTGGACTAGATGACCTTTAAGGGTCTCTTCCAACTCAAACTATTCTGTGATTCTATGTTTAGTACTAACTCCCAAGGCCTGAAAATTAAGAGAACCCTTTGCACGTGATTCGCTTGTCCCCTTCTTTTATATTTGTCCCATACTGTTTATGATCTCTACATGTTTATCAGAGCAGAGGAAAAAGAGTTAAACTACTTTTGTTGTACAAGCTGGGAAAAAATTATTTTAAATGATGTCAGGATTCATGCTTAAAGTGTAATCTGACAGATACAGGGAGAGCTGTGCCAAGCTCCGCCTTTCCTTACTGGAGTGGTGGCTACAAACATCAGGTGAACAAATAAAGCAGTTTTTACTCACTACTAACCAAGTTTCCGTTATGTATTCTAAATCTTTCATACCCTGAGCAAACAATTAAACTAAATATACTATTGGTAGTGCCCAGACACAAGAGAGATAAAAAAGAAATTGTCTACAGCATGTGCACCCACTCAAGAAGTCACAGTACGTAACAGTATCCCGCCTGACCCTGTGACTCAGGATCAGATCAGACTGGTCCATTTTCTGTTCTATGTCGTGAGTCAAAAGCCCATTTTTGCCGCTTGGTTGCTCTCCTCATCTCCCAGTAACAGTGCTGACTCACTGTTCCAGAGCAGAACCTACCTACGCAGCTTCCCCCGGCCCTGAAACGTGATGGGATCAGATGCAGCAAGAGCAAAGCTCAAGCACAACAGGCAGAGAAAAGGCGTAAGCAAAACCAGCGGGCCCCAGTTCAGCTGGTGGTGTGCTGGGGCTCTCCCCAGCGGCAGGGCCAGCATAGCCTTAGGAGGAAGAGAGGAACCAGACGTTACCTTGCGGGAGCGGATGCTGCTGGCTGCTGCCCGTAGGCTGGGTAGGCGGGCTGGGTGCCGTAAGCGGACGGTGCTGCGTAGGAAGCCTGGGTGGTGGTAACCGTAGCGGTGCTAGTATCGTAGGTGGCTGTGCCGTACCCCTGGACGGGCTGACTGTATGCTGGGGGGGCAGTCGGGGTGGTATAACCTAGAACAGACGACAGCCTCATCAGATTAGTTTGGCGACCTTCGCTCGCCATGTTTCAGACTCTTGCGCTTCTGTTGAGGGTTTATCGGACCTCAGGTACAGCACCGATTTTACCACTGCAAAAATATCACAGATAACCCAAAAATGATCAACTAACCCACACCACCCCTTCGCCTTCCTCGAAGCAACGCCCTGCCCTGGGAAGCCTTGGCCTACAGCCCCAGCTCTACCCTCACCATCCAAAACCACACTCCGAGGAGCTTTCTGGAAGCCACCCTTCAATCAGCATCCAAAGGCTGTTTGTTTACAGCTACCGAAGCTCATGGCTAAGGTAATAAAGCGCACACAGGGCAAGCTGAGGCATGCAGCGTCTTCTGAACACGGGAAGACTAAACAAAGCCCCTGGTAGCTCTAAAGTAAAAGAAATCCAGTCGATTTAAGGAGTACAGTCCCATCCTTACAGCTTTTTTGAAAAATAAAAGCACAAAATGGCACCAGGCTGACTTGACAAGTCTTTTTGAGCCATTTATGAAGTCTTATGTTAAATCAGTAATTCTGGAAACAAAAGAAAAGCACTCTACATTGGCTTTAACTTAAAGAGAAAGGTCAAAAAAGACACATAAGGTAGCTCCTGATGTTTTACATACCTTCGCTTTTCTTAGAATTTCAGTTTGTTTCAGGTAAAGACCTTAGTGCTCATACATTCATTTCCGAACAATTTTACAAGAATAGCCAAGATCCCAAACCAGCTCCATTTAAATTAGCCTTTCCAGAGACTGCCGCTGTATAATTTAGCCAACCATTTGGCTTGTCACAAAGGTGAACTGTAAACCTGGTATTAACACAGTGGCTTTTTATAGTTAAGAACCTTGCGAGCAGGTTTCCAAATTATAGAATGGAGAATTACATGAAAAAACATCAATTAAAATTTTTGTTAGCAAACGATGACTTACTAAAAATATAAAATATCCATTGCCACAGAGCAGCCAACTGGTCTCAGTCTTATTGATGTGATCTTAATCGCATCGCTTAAGATAACAGCTTCTCCATCGCTTCTTATTTTTAATAAACATAGGACACTTGTGACATACTCTTCCTTCTAATTGTACAGCATTTTAGGTAAATTGTGCTGTAGCTTTTTATTTCAACTCCCTAATTTGCAAAACAAATGTACTTCCAGCAGGATATAGCGTGCCCTCACGCAGCACTGCGGTACTTCCACATCTCGCTGTCCCTGCTACAAAATCCGGACCCTTCCCAGTGGCCCTCTGAATCAGCGAGTAAAGGGGAAGAGAAGTGAGAGGAGGAAGTTTGCACAGCACATTCAGTTAAAAAAAAAAACCACCCCAACAATCTTCAGCTTTCTGTCCCAAGCGTCACTCTTGAGCTTTCTGGTTAGGCTCAGGATCCTGATGAAGGGGCTCCAAGGGGACACAAGCCTTGTCACCTGCAACAGCTAACCTAAAAGCCCCCGCCCGCTCCTACAAGCCTCATTCCTCCTGCCCTGGGCCCCCCACGCTTGTCACGCTACCACCCTCCTGCTGAACAGCACAGGCTGGCTTCCACATCGCAGGGCTGCCAACCTGGAAACATCAAAGCGAGAGAGTGAGCTGGTCTCCCACCAGGAAATGACTTGCACGAATCACTAGCAAATCAGTTTTCATGGTCATTACTCCTTTTTGCTGAGAGGTTCTCTGAGAAGCAAAGTCCTGTTCTGAGCATTGCTGAGAAGGGTGAATGGGATGATGTCGAACAGGATAAAATGAGCATGATTTTTAGAGCCTCGGACAAATTTAAACAGTCCAAACGCTTTAATGTGAGCCACCACAGCATTTCCACAGAGCAACGACACCAGAAGTTAAATGAATCCTTATTTTAACTGGCCGAAGCCTGACCACACAGTAAAAAAGCCTGCTGTCTGCGTTAAGTACAGCCTGCAGTAAGTGCTGCTGAAGCCACAGCCTTGCCCTGGGCTGTCCTTGGCCAACTCCGAACCACAGGGTGGTCCTCCCCCATCTGAGTCCCCGTTTCTTGGTACTGTTACTGGCAGCACTAATCTCTCCCATCAAGCAAGCGGGCAGGTTTGCTAACACCTGGCTCTGCACAGTCAATAGACTAAAAGGGAGGGGAAAAAAAAAAAACTCTGAATTTTAATGCTTCAGCTCTAGATGGAGCATTTCCCTTGTGCAAGTGCGCTCAGCAGGAAGGGTTTGTACCAAAGAAAGAAAAGGCAGTGATTTAACATCCCACTGGTCTAAATTTTCATTTCAACAACTTAGTTTAGGTACTCTGAAAATCCTCAAGAGCTGTATTTTTGAGGAGGGCATTTACATTACATCACTTCTCTCTCCTCCCCCCACCAGTTAGTAAGATAAACGGCGAGTCTGCAGAACAGCTACTGTAAGAAAAAGGTAACAGAAGAACTTTGATAACCTGCTTAATATGTCCAAGTTACGTGGCTCAGTTTCCTCTCAAAGCATCCAAGCCTGCAAGCAAAACCCTTATTGAAGTCTAGGAATTCTTCAGGCGGAGGGTAAGCTTGCAGGATTTGGTCCTCAGAGAACATCAACTGAAAATACTGGATTCAAAGAGATTTATTCTGAAATAAGCAGGCTTCACGTCAGCTAGCAGCAGTTTTTGAAGGCTTCTCTCTGATGCAAGCAGTATTAAAAGCTACCCACGGGGTCTGCGTGCCCAGCGAGAACCGACTCCTGTTTGGCATGCATTATCTTCTACCAGTGAGGGTCTGGAGAAGGGGACGCAGAGGCTACCCTCCCTCTGCTCTATTATGGTAAAACAGCTTATTGTGGTAGCCAAGATGGCTATGGGTGTGTTCATTTCAAATTCCAAACACATTAGAAACTTAAAATATACATAACACTAAATTTCACAGGTAAGAAGAGAAGTGGGGGCTGGCTGTCTTCAGAGAGTAATTCCCACTTAGCTACTGAAAGGAGATTCATACCTGAACACTTGAAATGATGTCTTTGCCCCCAAACAACATTGTTAGAAAGCCAATAACCCTAACAGATGCAGCTCTTTATTTACTCTTGTAATTCACGCTTATACACCGCAGTGATTAAAGACCAAACCACGACCACGGATCTGATGGTGCCCATTAATCCCCTAATCCAGCTGGCGTCCGGGGAGCTGCAGAGAAGCCCGCAGGCTCCCGAACCCCTCTTCTCCGTAATAAACCAATGGGGCGACTCCAAGACTCCTTTTCGTACAGCCCCAGGGAGGGAAGAAGCGCAACCTGGGCGGTAACTCTCACCTCGGGCGGCCCAGGAGTCAGGGCAAGGCTGGATGACAGAGTGCTTGGGACAGAAAGGTCCCCGGGCAGGCTAAAACAGCCCTCATCTGAGGCTCCGAGGCGATGGAGAAGAACCAACTCTGCCGTTCCTGCAGAGTCCCCAGAGGGTGTATCTGCACAGGATTTGAATTTCCCTAACCACAATGGCATCCTACCCCAAAAATAGCCTGTTAAGACAAAAAAAGGCACTTTGCTTTCAAGTAATTGCAGACATCCCTCTGCTACTAAAAGGCGATGCCTAGGAAAAATAAACTGATATTCAACCGTAGAAACTGCACATCTCTTAGGGCGTAAAGATGTATGCCCCAGGCAACACCCCGGCCTTTATTTAGTATGAAAGGCAGAGACAGAGACAGGGAGAGAGGCCTTAAGCGCTATCAGTCTCATTTGCACAGCTCTGGCTCCTCAAGGAGAGGCAGGTGTAGGAAGAACAAATACAACCTGGCACCCTGCCTGGAGAATAACATCAACAGTTCTGCCACAGACCAGTGCTACACGGATTGAGGCAAATCGTACCTGAAAGCCTGATACGATCTTTTGCTCAACCACTTCCTTTCTTTTTTTTTTTTTCCTTATGAAAAGAAAATGAAGCTTCTTGCCTAAAAAAAACCCAAAAACAACTGTGCAGAAAAAGGTGCCTAGTACTATCCCTCCAGCAAATATACTCTTAAGGGACAAGCAAAAACATAAACAGTGCAGCTTCCTGTGACCCCTGCAGGACTGGAGTCTGTAGTAAGGATTAAGGGACTCAAACATTTTGAAGAAAGGAACTTCGGAAGTCCACAAATCCTTTTTGCTGCCAATTTATGTCCATATACTTCTAAATGAAAGGAAAAAAACCTGTAGATAACCCACAGCGACACTGGCTAAAGGGTTCTGGCTCTTGTTCTGCAGGACATGTGCTGACTGCCAGGCAGAAATTCTCTTTATCTGTGTAAAGATGTTAAATATTTGAAGTGCTGTGTAACTGGATAGACTATAGGTTAACATTTTCTCTCCACCTCTTCCTTGTGAAGCATTCCTCAATGGCTTCTGTGGCCAGATACCCCATTGCCTGTCTGTCCCGGTATTCCCTTCCTTTGGGAACTATTTAAGAAAGCTCCCACTCTAACAGATATTTATAATGTCTCTCATAGCAATGGACGAAATCTGCAGAAAACAGGACCCAAGGCATTACTCGGAGGAAAATTTGCTTTCTTTTTCAAAGTTTCCTGAATATTCAGTCCAACTACACCAGAATTGAACAATGTCTCAATGGTTTCTTTCAGACATTAAGACACTCGTATGTACAAACTCCAGTTCAAAGAGCACACGCTGGAATAGTTTACAGTGCGTTAATGAACATGACATATGCGTCTGCACTGGAAATCCAAAGACAACATGGAACATGCAAAGGTGGTGGTCAGGACGGGACGTCTGCACGCATCTAACCATGCTGTTTACCCTTTAGGAAACGGTAGGACGATGGGGTTAGGTTCACCCGAAACATCTCAGCACGGCTGTCATTAGTGCTCAGGAAGTTTTATCCATAAAGTACGCCACTCGGAGACTTTACAGAGATGTGGAGATGGCAAACAGCATTGCAGCCTAGCAAATTCTTATTCTCACTGTGGGTGCGCACTCTGATGCTGGACCTTTTTAGTGCTAAAACCAAGTGACACCTAAAGGGTTAACACCACAAGTTTAGACAGGATGAGACAGCATTTTCCATGCAAGAGTGAGCAGGATAGTCAAACCTGTACTGGTCCCTTCTACTGTGGGAAGCACAAGACAAAAAGTAGAGGGTACACTATCAGAACCGGCATACATCACTTCCACTGATTTGATTTTCAGGCAACCGAAGTGCTGAGGACACCGGTTCTCAAGAGCAGCCAGCGTACACGCTGCCAGGGAACGCTGCCACGCAGCTCACGTCTGCTTTGCTCTAAGCACAGTACACTCTGCAGCCATGCTTAGTTCCACAGCATGAACCAGCACCCAAAACGTTCCCTGAAAAATTAAACGGGCACGTTTACTTACTCCTTCTCGGCTCACCCACGTCTTCGCATCATTTTAAACTGCCCTTCGCTCAAGGCAGGCTCTTGAGGAAGGAAGCCCTTTCCACGTAAGAGCTGCCCAGAGTAACACAGTATGATCTGGGCCGGAGTTCCCCAATGCAGACTGGAGCTCAGCTGTCTTACGGGGCTCTTACCGGTAGGAGGCTGCCCGTACGACGTCGCATACGCAGTCTGCCCGTACGTCGCAGTCGTCTGGGGCTGTGTGTAGCTGACGTCAGTGGGCTGTCCATAGGTTCCGTAACTCTGCTGCCCGTAGGTCTGCTCCAAAGAGGATACAAATTTAACTCATGAACAGAAGTGACTCGCAGGCGTTGCAGAGATACACACAGCCTGTTTCAGTGACGTACACAGACTGGGGGATCTGTGTTACCTGCTGTACTGAAAGCAATCAGAGCCAAGTCAAAGCTACTGTGAAAGTTTGGGCACTACTGCAGATTTCAGTTCAGATCTGTAATGAAGTTACAAATGCAGTTTTTCAATGCTAGGACTGGAGGGACAGCCTCGTACATTTTCACAACACACCTCTGCTCTACGTAAAGCAAAACAGGAAAGCATCCAGCTCCTCATAATTGCCTGGGCACCCATCCACACTCACAGGTACCTCCCAAGGGCTAATCTGAAACACAGGGAGTGGGACTACTCAGAGGGCAGAACTGCAAGAAGTAAAACAAGTCAGTTACTTCAGCATAAATTTGCTTTAGTGTTCACTAGAAGCAACCTATTTAAGGTTTCAATGAAGTTATTCTGAATATTCTTCATATCCACCAGCCAACAGTTTGAAAAATAGGAGTTTACACAGGCACCCAAGGACGGGAGCAGCAGCAGCATCCAAGGGCTTGCCATCACCAAACGATCCCGGTTACAGCTACTCCTGTCCCGGTGCCTTTGCGTTCAGCAAGAGATCAGCTCTCAACTCACGCCTTCCCTGGAGCTCATTTTCAAGTCCAGACCATCATTAAAGGATCACTTCTGCCCATCACCTGGCTCAGTCCTGAAGACAGCACCACAAGCACCTCCTCACCCGTGGCGATCCGATCGGCAGCGCAGCATGGCTGGATTAGCACGGAGCTGCTGGCGCTGCAGTTTTACCAGCTAAAGAGCTACCTCAGACCAGTGCCATGGACCAGCCGGCTCAAACTTCAGGAACCAGTCAACTTCCCACAGCTTCGTGCGGCCAGCAGTTTCTTTTAGGATAAAACTCTAGTTACAGCTCAAGAAGCGACATGAAGCCAGCCTTAACACCCAGATTCTCAAAGGGATTTACTGACTGGAACTTGAAATGCCTCTTGGGATCTAAGCCTGTGTTACTCGTGAGCCAGCCTCCCTGAACTCAAGCCACAGATCCTAACCAAAGGTAGAAAAGCCTCGGCAGCTTGAGTACGTCACTGTCTGTGGAAGCTCACTACATCAAGAGGCAGGGAACGCTGCAAACCTCCCATGGCTATTTGCCTATAGCTGAGTTTAGCTGGTTAGTTGTTTCAGTCTCACACCAGAGGATGTTGTTGAGGCCTTCTGTTCTTACCCTTGCCAGTCAGCTTACACTTGTCCTTCCACGTAACCTGCACATTTGGTAGCAGTTCTTGCAATTGTTCTGTCTCAAAATACTTATCAAAATAAAAGTTACCGTCACCTTCATTTAAGCTGACCCAAACGCCCAGACTGAACGCGCACTCCTCCTGTAACACTGACACTTCTGACAAAGGGCCGTCTTAGCCTGCCGCAGGAACGAGCGAGCGCAGTACTCGCGCAGCCTCGCCTGCCTCGGACTGACCAGCCCAGGCAGTGGCAGGCAGCGTGGTACAGGCAGCCTGAGCGGGCACACTGGGAAGGTAGTTCCTGCTCAGCCCCACAGCACCAAAGCCAAGCTGTTGCCACAACAGGAATTAACCAATTAAAAGCTGCTCAGTAACGCTCCAACATGACAATGTGGTGGTTTTTATCTCTGTAATACAGACATACTCTTGGGCAGCAGGATTTTCCCTTCAAAAACCTCACTGGAGAGGCAAGGGAAAATTAACCTACACCACTTTTTTAGGACAAAAAATTTACCTTTGAAAACATACTTGGAGTGCTTACACAAATGCATTTTTAGTAAGTTGGATTCTAAGGATTACAAATTAGCATGGTTTAATTCATCTCCTAACGAACATCATCATTTTGCAGTCTAGCCAACGGACAATACTAATAGTTTGAGTAACAATACCTCCATGAAAAAAATCTATTCCCTCCTCCTCCTCCTTTTTCCAACTGCTGCAATCTCAGAAATGGCAATTCCCCCCCGTTTGTTTTTTTTTTTTTAGGTTTTTCTCTCCTACACCGCTGAGTAAAACACCCATCAACACGGTGGTGTCAAACATACACCGAGAATTAGAATTTTATAACCCTCTCGACAACAACCACCTTAGGCTCGGATACATTAACAAAGAAGGGGTCTGTTGAGGGTCCTTGATGTTTAGGTTGTTTTCACTTTAAGAAAGCAGTTTGGGTTGTGTGGGACGCTACAGGACAACTTTTAATGACAGATTTTGATGTTGCCACTCAGCGTTTTCCGCGGCTGGCAGAGCCCCGTGTAGTTTACTGGAAGACACGATTCAGCAGCAATTATAAAACTGTCCCGTGTTTTACCTGAGTGGTCTGTGCGTATCCTTGAGCTGGCTGAGGTGCATACGCGCTGTAGCTGTAAAATGAGTTTAAAGACATTTACCATGCAGCCCTGTATTTCTGACTTGCGCAAAACATGCATCACAAGACAATTTTCATATATCCAAATGTTTTCTGCTGAAATACTACGGTAATACAAAACCTAAAAGCTAAAGTAAAACCACAGGATTTACAAATGTACCCGAGTTAATACTAAACCACAATTATTACATACTTATATTACATCTTTTTAAAACAGAGAGCGTAAGACCATAATGCTACTTACCCCTGCTGAGCCGCAGCTTGGCTATAGGTACTATAATCTACAAGAAAAGAAAAAAAAAAAAAAAAAAAAAAATTAAGCCCCA
>JAVKLA010000088.1:1945235-1974599 GCA_034782735.1 Sagittarius serpentarius
GCCCTCCCCGCCGCTCCCCGCGGTGCCCCCGCACCCCCGAGCCCCCCCCACCGGGGGAGCAGGGGACCGGCACTATTTACCTAAAATACGAGTTTATCTATAATTAAAAAGATGATGGACTCTATTGCCCCCCCCCCGCCCACCCAAGGAGAGGGTCACCCTCGCCTCCCCACGTGCGGTAGGGACCGAGCGGCACGGCTCTTCCCCGTGGACGGCACCCCTGAACCGGTGCTTTGGTGCCAGCTCGGGGGAGCGCTGCCAGAGCGGGGGGGTTGCCGGCAGGGTGCATGCGGGCAGCAGCAAGGTGGGGGGGACGTCCCCTTTTGGAGGAGCTGGGGGGGAGCAGTGAAACCCCGTTTCATAGTCTAACCCCCCCCACCCCCGACACTGGCCGCGGTGGTCCCTGCTGGGAGTCTTGGCCTGGCAGGACCCTTCCGTGGGAGGACCCCAGTGCTGCCAGACCCTTGGGGTTTGGGGACCCCCGACCCCTCTGCCTGGCTCCTGTCCCCTCTCGAGGGACTCCCCCAAAGTAGCTGCATCCCAGGGGCCGGGGGGATGGAGGGCGAGCCTCGCTGGGGTGTAGCTGCTGGGTTTTTGGTTGGGTTTTGCAGGTTCAGAGCAGCCCCTGGGGACAGGAGGGGACAGGGCTGGCGGTGAGGAGGGTGCCGTGACATGGCTTCACCAAGAAGCAGCTTTCGGGGACCGGCGGTGTCCCAACGTTACTGTTGCTTGGCATGATATATCCCAGGCAAGGGGTCCCCCCGCACTGCGCTGGAGGGGTCTCGGCCACATCCACCCGCCGCGGTTACTGCGGTTTCTCTGGGCTTCCCGCGTGGCGTGGCACTGCGTGGCGTGGCACAGCATGACGGTGCCAGCCGGTGCTGGCGGATGGCGGCAGAGGGCCCCCGCCACCGCACGTTGTCACCGGGCTGGTGCCGCAGCCGCTTCCACCCCTGTGCCGGAGCAGCGAGCTGGGGATGGCTGAACCCAGGCTGACATTTCCCGCGAAGCTCGAGTCCCCCCCACTCTTTAACTCCCTCAATCCGGCTCCCACCTGTGCTCCTGCCCTCCTTCCCTTTGGCATTTTCACTAAGTCTCTCCGCTATTTGAGGAAGGGCATCGGTGCCCCCCTGGGAGCCCGGGGGAGGCTCTCAGCCTGCTCTTTGTTTAAACACCTTTGACTTTTAAAGCCCGTTGCAAACAAATACTGCTTTGCTCGCCGTGCTGGCTCAGCCCCGTCCCTGCATCCCCCCTCCTGCCCCTCCGCGTGCTCGGCCAAGGGATTTCCCCCATGCCCTGGTGCGACCCGCGCTTTGGAACACATACGTGGGCCTTTGGCTCAGCAGCTGCGGTGAAGATGCTAAAACATCTTCTGCCCCTCCGGTGGCTTCTGGCTGGCAGAGATGGGGGGGAGGGGGTACTGGGGGCTGCAGGATGCTTGCTGCTCAATTTGCTCTTTAACGGAGCAGCTGATGGGGCTGCCAGCCCCCCCCAGCAGGACGTGGCTTGGTGGCTCATTGGGTCCCTGCGGGAGGGAGTTTGCTGCTATCCAGGCACCACGCGTGTTTGCCTTCCCCAGCGCTCCATTTAACTCCATCCATCATCACGCCGCTCCCGGGTGGGGGGCTGCGGGCTGTGCTGTGCTGTGCGGCGAGGGCTGCCGTTTCGTCCCTCCGGCATTGCAGAGATGCTGCAGTGGCCGTTCCGGCTCCTCCGGGGCCGGAGACTTGGGCTCTGCAGTGCAGCGGTCCCTGGCATTGCCGGTCAGCGTGGGTCCCTGCCGTGCTAGCACCATGCACGCACGCTGCTGGAGAAACCCCTGGGCACATCGTCTGATGGACGGCACAAGCCTTGGGGACAGGGAGGGGACAGGCAGCCTGGGGCACTGCAGGGTCCCTGCCAGCCCTGAGGGACGCGGGAGCTCCCCGCACAGTGGAGGAGACCAAATCTCCCTGAATTTCTAGATGATGCGGGTGCAGAAAGCTCCACCCGGGTCGGCAGACGGCCTCCGTGTACCCTGCTCAGCACAGCTGCGTGTCCCCTGCTTCTGCGCTGGTGTTTCCCTGCCTGGCAGAGCCTTTGTCTGGCCAAACGGCCCCGTTTCAGCAGTCCCCCCGCTTTTTGCCGCCCCCCCCCCCCGGGAGAGGGGGAGCACGGCCCCTGCCCCTCTTCCGCAGGCGGGGAGGTGAGAGCGGTGGTAGCTCTGGCCGGGACAGGGTAAGAGGCTCGCTGGCTGCCCCAGGCTGCGGCTGGGTGGTGGGAGCAGATCACCCCACCCAGGTCCTCGGGTCTGGGGTGCACCATGGTCCAGGCAGCGCCTTTCGGTGGGCTGTGGGGACGGGGAAGCGGCAGAACAATGTTTCTGGTACCTTGGCAGAGTCCCCCTGTCCTCCCCGTGCTGGGACCGAGCAGTGATGGGGCTGTAGCTCTCCCATCTGGGCTGCACTGAGGCAACGCTGTCTGCTTCTGTCCGTCCGTCCGTCTGTCCGTCCCTCAGGTGCATTCCAGCAGGTGCTGAGCCGCTGGCTGGCTCCACGTCTCGGTGGCTGGCCACCAACCTTGCCCTGTCTGCAAGCCTGGGCCAGGAAGGTCTACATCGGCTTCGAGAGCCGTCCTGGCTCACACAGAGCCCGGCAAGCGTACGTCCCCTCCGTGTCCCCTTGTTCCCTGGGGGCTCCATCCGAGGCACTGCTGACCCTCTGTCGAGGGTTCTCAAAATTACCTGCTAGATGTGTTGCCTTGATCCTTGCAACCCCTGGGAGCCGTGTTACGCCCGGCTGGACCCCACCAGCCGGGTGCTGGGGAGGTTTGCACGGCCCCGAGGAGCCGGCTGGGTGCTTAACGGTTGGGTGCTGGGTGGGGAGAGCATCGCGGGATGGCAGTGATACGCTCTCGGGATGCAGTGCTGGGACCTCGGGTCCGCCGGGTTATCGCAGCCCCTCCAGAAGGAACCCCGGATGTGGCACGCTGGGATGGACGTGGCATTTTATCTGCATTTTATCTCCTCGTAAAGCAAGAGACGGTCTGGCTCCGAAAGCATAATTAATGAACAAGTCGCTGCCTCTTTAAAACATCATGTAATTTCTTTGCAAGTGCAGTAGTCTTCGATTTCTAGAAGCCAAGACCAGTATTAATAAAGCAGGAATGAGGTACAGTATTAACCTTTTCCATCAATCTTTATTTATTGAGTCATTAATTAGAGACATCTAATTTCCCAGGCCAATTCTGCCTGGGCGTGGGGGCTGGGGAGGAGGCGGGGAGGAAGCAGGATGCTGTTAAACGGGGATGAATTTTGCCAGGACAGGGTTTGATGGCGGGGAAGGAGCCCCTTCCCAAACCGAGCATCCTGGGGGCGACTCTGGCAGCGGGGAAAGCCCCGGAGCATCTTATAAACCAAAAGCACGCTATATTTATCAAATATAGTGGCAACCCTATATTAAACCCCCGCTTTATTGTGTTAACAAGTCTGTATTGGGGTTTTTCTCGGCTGCAAAACCTTACACTTGGCAGCGGTATTTTATTAGCAGCCAAGGCGTCAGTTTTGAACTCGAAGTGGGATTAATTTAATATTAAGTAAGAGCTGAGAGCGGGGCCGCTGCGGATTGAGGAGTTGATGGCGTGTGACTCGTGAGTTATGCGTGGAGGTTATTAGCTGTCCTACGGGGAAAAATGATCTGGAGCTGAATATTTATGAGTCGGCCTGGTCCTGGGCGGGTTGCGGGTGGCTTGGGGACAGGGTGGGGTGGGCACCAGGGTGACGACCAACACAAAAAAAAAAAAAAAAAAAAAAAAGCAAGCAGCAGTCAGCCTCCTCGTTTGGGCCAAATTTGAAAGCTGCGCTGGCCATGGTGTAAAAGTTTGGAGAGTCGGTCCCTCCTGGTGAGGGGTGTCGCCGTGCCTGCAGGGCCGTCCCCCCAGCGTGCGATGGGGCTGAAGGGCTGGGAAGGGCTGGGTGACGGCGGGGTTCATTCTGCCCCACGGCGAGGGTGCGATGGCTGGGATGCTGGTGTCGGGAGAAGCGGCTGCCGCCGTCGGGGTTTCCCTCGCTGCAAAGCGGGCCGAGATCTTGCTCTGGTTTTGTGCGCGTCTCCCTTTGGTCATCCGGGTGCTGCCTTTGGGGGGAGGAAAGCGTGATCGCAGTGTCCCCCAAGGAGCGGTCGGGGTACGGCTCCTCCTTTGGATGGGACCCGCTGCCCCTGGCCCCCTAAGGGACAGAAAATTGTTCCCAGAGTTTTGTTTTAGGAAGTCAAAGCAAAACTTGCTATTTGTCTTTCGGAACAGGGGGAAAACAGCTTTCCTGATGACATTTTGCCATCTCTCTGCATCTCTCGATATGCGAGCTGCATCCTGACGGCGGGTGCTCTCCTTCCACCTCCTCCCAGGAGTTTGTTTTCTCGTTGATTTTAATGGAGTGGTTCAGAAAAAGCTTCTTCCCAAATTAAGTGCGGCAGAGTGAAGAAGGCTGGGCTAAGCGGGGAGGCAGCGGCAGCACCGAGGGAATTAATAAAGCCAAATTTGGCCAAGGGGAGCACCTCTCCCTTGGTGCTGGTGGCCGAGGTTCGGTGGCGACGGGGAAGGGGAGAGGTGGCCCGTGGCCTCGGCGGGTGGCTGTGGCTGATGCTCGTTTTAATATGCAATTAATATTCCCTATCTAAACAAAACAAATCGGCTTTTACGAGCGAACAGGCAGCCTTGCAGCGGCGCCGAGATGGGCAGAGCTTGGGGAAAAGTGGGCTAAGGGGAGTTTGCTTCCTTTCCCTTGCTTTTCCAGCTGGGAATTGGCTCTGGCAGAGCGGCAACGCCCGGGGGAGCCCCGGGAGGGAGCGAAACCCAAAAGCGTTTAACAGGCTTTGCAGAAGGAACAGCTTGGGGAATTTTTTGTTATTTTTTTTTCTCCTTTCAAGGGCGTTCTTGGTGTAAGCGTATCTGATCAAGCGGAGGGCCCGCTACCTGCAGCGTGCCTGTAAGCAGCTGTGTGTTGAAAATACATTTCCCCGGCTTATCCGGGGTATTTTTAGCCCTGACGCACCCACCAGCCCCGTAATGGGTTATTTTTGCTCTTGAGTGCATCAGTCGTGTTACGACACAGCCGAGCATCGAAGGGGACAGCGGCGAGGGGGGGGACGCGGTGGCCACGACCACTGCGGCCGAGCTTCGGGTTGCGGGAAGCAGCCTTGGCTCTCCTTCTTCGTTAACTGCTACTAATTACTGCTGGAGGTGGGAGCGCAGGGATGCTGCTGGGCCCGCAGCATCCGGGCAGTTTTGAGTTATGTAAATCTATGCGTGCAGCGCAACCAATGGGGGAGCACCTTGATTTGCATACACGCATGCTGATTTGCAAATCCCTGGGTGCGGGTTAATTAACCGGAGGGGGTCGAGGGTTTGCGGGAGGATTTGATTCTTGGCGTTGGGTCCTCCCTCACCTATGCCCGCGCACGGCCACGGCTGCACCTTCCCCAGCCCCAGGCTGTACGTGAAGCCGGGTGCCACCAGCCGGGGTGGCCTCGGGGACCGGTGGCCACCGGTGGCCTTGGGGACGAGAAGATGGCCTGGCTACGGGGCACGGGGTTGAGCACCCAGCTTTGCCGGCGTGTGGGTGCAGGTGCCCGCAGGCAGGGTGGCCTTGCTGGGCGGTGACATGACCCTGCGCAGAGCTGAGTTTCGGGGGGGGGGGGGGGTGCATGGGGTGTGACACGCTCCAACCTGTCACCTGCTGTGTCCCCACCTGGGCTGGGGTGTTTTGGCGAGGAGGGGGCTCGGGTGCGTGGCCGGGGTGGCTTTAGAGATGCACCTCCGTCCTGACAGCTCCGTCCGGGCAGGGACGAGGCTTTCCTACAGCAGGATTTTTTCCTTAATTAATTAAAATATGAGGAAGGGCATTAACTTTTTTATGAGCTTCTGGCTGGGTTGAAGGTTTTTCGTAGCAGCTGAAGAAGCAACTCTAAAAGCAGCTGGATAAGACTTGCTTTATTTTTTATTTTTGTTTTCCGCTTTGGGAGAGCGATTCAAGCAAACTCCTCACGCCCCTTTTCTCCTGGAACTTTTTTTTCCAGTCCAGTCCTAAAGCTTTCATTTCCAAAGCCCTTTCCTCCTTTACTTTTCCTCTGGATTTTGAAATAAAAGGTTCCCCTTGAAAAGGCTGGGGAGAGAAGAGGCCAGGCAATTAATAACCAAAAAGGGGATGGGGAAAGAGGCTTTTTAAGATAAAGAGATTACGGTTTTATGTTGGTTTTCTTAGCGGATGCGATCAAAAGGAGTCGGCGAAGGGATCTTCAATTGGGTCCATCACTTTGGTGCTCTGAAGTTGCTGCCGACGGCCCTTTACTCATCTCTGCGCCGGTGGAGATGCATAATTGGAAGCGGAGAGGAGCCCCGCTTAATTACAGTCCCCTTCCTTTATGCAAATGCCACAACTGGGTGGCATGGGGGGGGGGGCGGTTTGCAGGGGTGAGACAGGGGCATCAGCCTTGGCCAGGCAAGGGGTGTCCCATCCCCATGCTACGTTTTGGGGTGGGGGGTGGGAAGCTGGGTGACGGTGACACACACACACACACACACACACACACACACACACACACACACACACAAACACGTGGGCAAAGCACCGCTCTAGCCCTTGCAGAGCGCTTGCTTGGCTTTGCACGTGCGTAACGCGGAGAAGCTTCTTGCCGGCATTTGGGAGGCGGGGGGGATGCGGTGCCGGGGTGGGGACCGTGCGGCTTCTGCCGCGCCGCATGGCTGTGTCTGTGTGCTCTGTTGCAGGCGGCAGCCTCTCCAAGCAGGATTGGACCATCCAGTGGCCCACGACGGAGCCGGGGAAGGAGAACAGCCCCGGGTGCCAGCCAGAGCCGGGGCAGTGGGGCAGGACGCACCTCTCGCAGAGCCCCAGGGTCCAACCCAAGTGCGGGCAGCATCACTGCCACACGGGCTCACCCCACGGACCCATGTACACCCACGTGGACCGGCTGACAGTGGAGGGTCACCCAGGGCTGTGCCCGCCCGTGGAATCCGGCCACCGCTCCCTGCCGCCCTCCCCACGCCAGCGACACGCCGCTCACACCCCTCCGCGTACCCCCAACATCGTGACCACCATGACGCCGCCGGGCACGCCGCCGGTACGACGGAGGAACAAACTGAAGCCCCCCGGGACGCCCCCGCCCTCGTCGCGAAAACTCATCCATCTCATCCCCGGCTTCACCGCGCTGCACCGGAGCAAGTCCCACGAGTTCCAGCTGGGGCATCGCGTGGACGAGGCGCACACCCCCAAGTAAGTGGGTGCTCTGGGGTGCTGGTGCACAGGGGGGTGCTGAACCCCATCGCAGCTCCTTTGGAAAAGTGCTTTGGTCCCTAAATGTTGGGGTGTGGTGTCTTTTTTGGGCCTTTTTTTTTTTTTTTTTTTTTTGAGCTTTGAGGTAGAAAAGCCCTTTGCAGCTCTAGCAGGCAGCGGGGATGCTGCTAGGACGGTGTCTGCTTTGTTCCCCTGGGACCTCCCTTTGGGAGCGTGGGGCAAACAGGGAGCACCGAGGGGCTCCGGGGCCGCTGCTCAGCAAAGCCCCTGCGTGCCGGAGCGTGCCACGGGTGGGCTGGATGGCGGGATCTTGCAGCTGCGGCGTGGGGATTCAACTACGCGGCCGCAAGAGCTGCGCGTGGGTGCGAGCGTATGCGAGAGCCGGGTAGGAAGACTCATCTTCCAGCTGAAACGCGGCTATACGGCTTCTAGAAAGCCTTATGGCTATAACACTTGATGTTCTAGAGACCCGCCCAGTATCTCTTTCCACCCCTGATGGCGTTTGCAGAAGGCCCTTCAGCCTCTGGCCACACCACGGCTCCTTCCCGCCGCTCTTGCTCCGCGGCTCCGGTGCCGGCAGAGGCTGCTGCTGTGCAAGGAAAGGGCTCCCTGGCCCCAAGGCGCTCCCTCTCCATCTCCTTGGGGCCCTTTCGGTGGCCGTGCTCGGAAAGGCCTTCTGCTGCCTCGGCTTGGGGTGGCGGAGGGGACCAGTGGCCACCTTGGGCCATCACCTCCCCTCCCCGAGGGTGCGTCGGGACGGAGCAGGGCTGGTCCCTGCTAGCCTCCCGAAACAGGAGCCCCAGGACAAACTGCCCTGTTTGTCCACAAATTTGGGGTTCTTAGAAAAAAAAAGGCCATGCCGGAAGCCTGGGCAGAGTCCCCCAAGGGATGTGGTGGGAGCAGGGTACCCTGGCGTGGCAGTGGCAGGCTGCCCGCAGACCCTCCTGCCTGGCCCTGGGGGCTGCTGTGATGCTCAGGCAGCTCCGGCCGGGGCACGTGAAGGGTTAAAATCCGCTGCCTGCGCTGGGTGCTCCTGGCTGCCAGACCCTGGTCTCCCCCTGTTCGGGCAGGAGGAGAGCGGAGGGGCTTTGGGGTGGCAGTCGTATCGGTGGCCGCAGCACGGCGGCGTCACTCGTTTCCCCGTCGCGTCCCCCAAGGCTGCGGCAGCCGCGGGGCTGCGGTCGTCGCGCGAAGCGAGGGTGGTCGTCCTTCTCCCCTGGGCTGGGAGCTTTTGGTCTCTAAAGGCTTTTAGCTTTCGGAAATTAATTTATTTCAGCTGGATGGTGCCTCCTGTAAGGCCGCCCTCCCCCTCGTACTTAGGCACCGGAAAGTCGTATTTACTTTGGTCTGTCCCCCAGCGAGCATCGCCACGTTTGCAGGAGCAAAGCCGTAGCGAGCAGCCTGTCTCCCCTCGTGCTTTTATTTGCCTTTCAGCATCTGATCCAAGCTCTACCCTCAGCTAACACGGCAGGTCTCACCGAGGGCAAAGCCTGCCTTCGGTTCCCCCAAGCCATTTGATCGCCACCGTGGTCATTGCACACCCCGGGTCGCCCTGACATGGATCTGGGGCGAGGTTTGGACACGGGTGCCGGGACCTTATTGCAGCAAACCCTTCGGCCAGTGATTCCCGGAGCCAGCCGGGGACAGGACGCCTCGACTTTCCTGCAAGGGGAAGGAGCAGGGAAGGGTGTGGAGAAGGAAATCGCAAACAGGGTTTGCACGAACACAGTCACGTCCCCTCTCCCTTCATGGCTCTCCGCCTTCCTTTGGTCCCGGCCTGACCGCGTCCAGTTTGCCCAGCATCTCTGGTGCTCCCCTTCCCAACGGTGCCGGGCAACTTGGAATTCATGGCTAGTGAATTAACAGAGGAAAGAGAGAGCCCATATTAAAAGGGCTCCGTTGTGCTAGCGTCCTACCGGGGGTTCATCGTGTTGATGCGGAAGGACCCAGGCGCCCAAAAGCCACTCGGAGAACCGAGAAGGTTAATTTTCTCTAGTGGCACTTAATGATTTTTCAGGAGGCAACCACTAAATCCTGCTTGCTAATCCCATTAGTGTTTTGGGACAGTGATTAGTGCGTTAGAGAGGCAACTTCCTCTTTTTTCCCCTTTTCTCTAGCAGAGGCACGCTGAAGTTTTAGCTGTTTATTAGCCTGGATGCAGTGGCTAACGCCTTGCCTGGCACAGAGAAAAAAAGAGGCTTTTTGGGGCTGTTATCAGCTAATTTTTATTTTATGGCCGTGTCCATGCAATGGACTTGTGTTGTAGGGTCAGGGGTTTTTTTTGGTGTCATAACTTCTGCAGTTTCTGAGGCCTCTCTGCTCTCTGCAGGAGGGAGGTTTCCTCCTGAGCTCAGACATGAAATGGAGCTCACCCCTGAAAAAGGATTTCAAGCCTGCTCTGGTCAACCTCTTCTGGTTTTAGCTGTGCCAGCGGGCTCTTGGTTCGCTTTGGCTTGCGGCTTTCTGTTCTCCGTATCGTGTCCCAGCGTGGAAAGAGGCGCTAGCCCTGGGGAGCTGATAGTGCGGGGATCCCACGTGCTGGGTGGGATCTCCTGGGGTGATTTTTGGGTCTGGATTTACCCCCCGTACTGCCTCTTTGCAGACCACTTTCTGGTGGGACCCATCCCAAATCCTCCCAGGAAGGAGGCTGCTGTCCCTCAGGCTGATTTGTCTCCTCGCTTGGCGTGCCCCATCTCGGGATGGGGTGAAATGGGCTCTGGGGAGCCAGGGATGCCCTTGGCAAAAGCAAAAAGCTCGCTCCCTACGAGCTGTGGGTCAGTACTGATGGAGGGAAGCTGTCGGGGGCTGCGGGGCTGCCCCCGCAGATATTTCCGTCTCAGTGCAGGTGCAAAAGTAAACCAGACCATATATCTGGGAGAGCTTTAGGAGCCGACCGGGTCCTCTCTGGAGGAAGGCCACCACATACAACTTGACTCTTGATGACGGCTTGTGTGTTTTGTGTTTCAGAGCTTATTTCTAGGGTTTAATCCATCGTTTTTGTGTGCTGAGACCTTCTGAAGCAGGGGTTAAATTTTTTGAGCTTACAGCCTCAGATTTTCCTGCACGGAGCCTCCAGCTGTTGACCGTAACTCTGGGGTACGGAACATTACTCCTAAAAAGATCCCCTGGCTTCCATAAATCCACATTCCATAAACATCTCATGAATGGTCTTGAAACGGAAACAAAACATTTAGAGTGGTTGATAATATAATGCCCATTTAATACCTCATGAATTCCACGGGCCATTTAAATCTTTCATGGATAGTTAATGATTATTCATCAGCAAGAAGTCAGAAAAAAAACAAACTCTGAATGGAAGGTCTTAAAAATACATTAGTTGGGGAACGAAAGTCAGGCTAATTAAGAGTGAGCTCAAGAGCGTGCGTTAACCTTTGGAAGGATGCGTATAAAATCGCTCTCTGGGGGCAAGATCTGCCCTGGGGTATCCTGCCCCAAAGCGGTGGTTGGGTGGTCTTTGTTCTTCGACCCGTGTGAAGGGGAGGTGAGCCCAAGACCTCACCCGCTTCCCCGTTGTGGTTCCTTTTGTCATGCTGGTGTCTGGCCAAATTCATGAACTCCCTGGCCTTCAAAGAACAGCCTCCAGCGAGCAGCTGGGGAGGGAGGATCAGAGCGTATCGACAGTGAATTAAAGCAGCGTGACCTGACAGAGCTGAGCCGCAGAGGAAATGCTGAACTTGCCTGAGGGCTAACGTGAAGCAGCTGCTGGAGAGGACGTGCAGTTTTTGTGGTGTACCTAGGTCAGGTTTGGGCTGGGAGGAGGCTCCTCCAGCAAAAGGCAGCTTTATTTTGGGTAAGTTTTCAACAAAGTCTCCTTATCCTGTATCGTCGCAATTGCGTTCAAGGCGTGGATGCAGATAGGGTTAGGTGTTCTGGTGGAAAAGTCTGTTTACCCAAAGCCTTATGACAGTTGACTTGCTTGCCTTTAGCCTTGTTGACACTGAGGTGGGTTTTTGGTGCTGGTTTTCAAAATCAGGAGGAGGATATCCTGGATGGATGAAGTCAGATGCGAAGTTCGCGTCTGATCTGGTAATAGAGCACGTATCCATTTTCTTATTTTCCTTTTCCCTCGTATTATTTCCAACTCTGAACCAACTCTAACTTGATGCTTTTTGTGTTGCGGGTGTTTTTCTCCATCCCACGTAACAGAAACCCCTGAGAGCAGGGTATCTCCTGCGGCACTTGGCCAAGTCTGGTGTAGGAGCCTACTTGGGGCATCTAGGCAGAGAGGTGGAACACCGAGTCATAGACTTGCAGAAACCTGGGACCAGAGGTCTTCACCATCCCCACCGCACCGAGCAGCCTGCGGGTTAGACTGTTCCTCAGAATTAATCATCTCAGCTGGTCTTAAATGCTACTGAGTGATAGGTCATTTATTCTGCTGCTCTGCAACCTTTATGATAATTATGTTTGTCTTCCCTTGTATCAATTCCAATCAACTCTTCTGCTGGGTAGGTCAATCATTTGATGTTCCGCGTGGGCTGGATTCGATAGAGCGGCATTGAGATAGCCCTTGTGCCTGGTGTCTCTCTGACATTTTCCAGGCTTGGAAAGGCAGGTGGGCTCTTGGTGTAGGGGATGAGCAAGAGATTGATGTTCGCAGAGCAGGTGGATGCAGCGGGACACTACCAACACGTGCAAATAATCCATATGCAGCACCTTCAGTGTTGTGTTACTCATCCTGTATGAAGTCCGAAAATGTAGAGACCCACCTGGTACTTCTGCCAGGGGGAGAGCATTGAAGTGAGGGAATCCGGAGAGCAAAACAAGCAGCATCTCTCTCTCTGCATTTCCAAATAATCTTTCTGATTAACCTCGGTGCCTTTGATGGCGAGTCAGGGCTGTGGAGTTTTGCACAGGTCCTGGATCGTCTCCAGCTCTCTCAAAGTATGGTCTGCACACCATGTCTTGACAGTGATGGGTAGCCTCCGTAACAAACTGGCTCTCTGCTGCAATTATCCCACTGCTCTGGGCTGCCGTTCTCCTTAGGTATGTCATTAATGTTAATTACTGCTGTGGTATTCCATCAAGAGGAGCAGGAGCTTTAACATGCTTGGAGGAGAAACTTTCCACCGTGTCCTTTAATGAGAAGTTGAGCCTCCTTTAGCCACTTTGAAAGCGGAGAGCGTGATGATGAATTTAGATAAGGATTAACATCTTGCGGGGGTGAGAGGTGGCAGAGCTCTCCTGCTGCTGGCACCGTTGCCTGACGTGCTGCCTCCGCGGTGTCCACGCGGGAGGGGAGGACACGGCGAGGGCAGGTGCTGTGGGCAATGTCCCGGGGTGGTGACCAGGAGACGGACCGACTGCTGTCGGTCATGACACAACCAGGAAGACCTGCCAGAGCTCTTCTCAGCTCTCTCTTCCAGCTGTAGCTATGCAGGAAAGACATGAAGCAGCTCCTCTGTCCTCTTCTTTGTGGTCCAAGAGGTTGGTGAGCGCATTTCGTCACCACCCTGCAAGCCCCCGCTGACCCGCTGCTGTGGCCAGCCCGGCGCCCAAGCAGGCGGTGGGTTGGCCGAGCGCTCCGCTGGCTTCCGTGGCAATAATGAAAAGAAAACCAAGAAGGCAGGGCGAGCAGGCTTCCCAAAAAGCCATGAGACTGCTCTGACTTTTCTCTTTCAATTAAAGAGCTGCCCAAGCCCACCATGCATCAGCAACCTCAGATCCAGAGGCAGCCTGTAAGCAAACCACAGAGAAAAATCGCCCCACGTCTCTTGTGATGGAAGGTTTGCAGAGCTGTAGTTAGTGCAGTGAACCTCCACCTCAGGGCTTTGCAGCCATGGGCAGTCCGTGCTTTTCCCTCCAGCGGTGTAATTTTTTGAGAATTGCCTCCCAAAACAGGGCCGGGTGTGTGCACAGGTCCCCGGGCCACGCCGGCATTGCTCTTCTCATGTTGATGCAAGTGGTGTAGGCAAGTGCGTGAGTTGATCATGTCCCTTTTCTTAGTTGAGTTTTGCAAGCATGGAGGTGATGGTGGCTGGGAAATGGGATCTTATACTGATGGAGAGCTCTGTGGTCTTCAGCCCACTCGCTCCTCTCCTCTGAGGACAGGCTGAGAGAGTTGGGGTTGTTGAGCCAGGAGAAGAGAAGGCTCCGGGGAGACCTTCTCGCAGCCTTCCAGTACCTGAAGGGTCTTAGAAGAAAGATGGGGAGGGACTCCTTAGCAGGGCCTGTAGCGATAGGTCAAGGGGTAACGGCTTTAAACTAAAAGAGGAGAGATTCAGACTAGACAGAAGGAAGAAATTCTTTACAATGAGGGTGGCGAAGCAATGGCAGAGGTTGCCCAGAGAGGTGGTAGATGCCCCGTCTCTGGAAACGTTCAGGGTCAGGCTGGACGGGGCTCTGAGCAGCCTGATCTAGCGGAAGGTGTCCCTGCCCATGGCAGGGGGGTTGGACTAGATGGCCTTGGATGGTCCCTTCCAGCCCAAACCGTTCCATGAGTCTGTGACTTCGTAGGGGAAGAATAATGCCCGGATCTGGCCCGCCTGGCTGAGGTCGCGTTGACTAGGGATGGAGGAACCCACTCATCTGGGTGCAAATGAGGAGCACCCCAGGGCTGAACCGATGTGGAAGTGGGTCCAGCAAAAGGTGACTCAACCTCACCATCGTTGGTTGGCCACAGCTCACCCACCACCGCCCTTGTGTGTCCCTCAAAGAAAAGTGACTCTGGAAACAAAGAAAACAAAAGGGGTTTAATGAGAAACAGGACCTGCGTCAGGATGCTGGCAGTTAGCTCCTCGAGCTCCTTCCACACAGCAGCCTGCGTCTGCTCCGAGCGTCGTTCCTGCTACCCTCCTGCAGCGCTGTCTCGTTGGCGCGGGAGTCCCAGGAGGGGGGAAAGAAACGTTTGGCTCGAGCACCCTTCAAAGGATTTCCCAGCTTTATAATTTGCAGCCGTAATAAAAAGTTACGCTTTGTGCTATGAAAAGAGAATAATAGATCAGTAAGACTTGAACCTTAAAATTCAGCCATCCAGGGAAGCGGGGACAGGCACTTGGATAAATATTTAACTGTTGAGGCTTTGATATGAAGAACCTGCTTCTCCTCTGGCCGGAGGAGGAGGCGTTTGTTGCTTCTTACGGTAATGAGGAGGATAAATGTAACATCTGGTGGATATTCTTTTTTTTTTTTTTTTTTTTAATATCAAGCTAGTATTGCATAGAGCTTGTTCAGCTCTGGGTGTATAATGAAGAAGTTGCTTCTGTTCAGGCAGGTTCAAATAATCCACTGGCTTCACCTGTGTGTTTGCCTCGAACCCTGAAAATGCTAAAGCAGCCGGTGCCGTCCTTGCTGCGTGGGGAGGGATGCGCGACAGCACCGGGCACGGGTGCAGAATGTTTATTCTCATGCATGAAAGGTGACCTGGTGCCTTTTATTTCTGGCCGTGATGGCTCCAGCCGTGGCGGTTTTGGTCCAGACTCCCCAAGCCTGTTGGTTTGGGGATGCTCGTGTTGCTTGGCTAGGGAAGTCGCCTGGATTATCGTCATTTTTGGGGGGAACCCCTCAAGAAAGGAGTTGGGTTTTGCCAGCCTTTTGCCAACACAGGAACCCAACAAGAAGGCAGCAGAACCGGCAGCTCTTTCTGCGTTAAAAAATGCAGGAGTAAATTTGCGGGGTTTCCTTTTTTTTTTTTTTTTTGTTTTTGTGTCACTGCAGATGGATGCTGCTTGCTCGGGCCAGAGGCGACTGCCCGGCGCGGACGGGCAGAGCCTCGCAGGCTGCCGAGGCGCGGGGGAAGCGCTTTACCTTCTCCTTCTTCCGAGTTAATACAGAATAATGTGCAATTAAGCCAGTCAAAAGGCCATAAATCTTCTGGGCTGAATCCTGACCGAGGCTGTGCACTTCAGACCAGGCAGCAGAGATCTTTAATCCTTTGCAGAGAGCTAAGTGAAATACCAATGAGAGAATTTTTTTTTTTTTTTTCCTCACCCTATATCCCTTCTTCTAAAAGAAACGCTTGCGTTGAAATTGGAGTGTGCTGGAGAGGAGCAAAGAGGTGAATAAAACATAGGGTGGCGCAGCCAGCTGCAGGGTCCACTCACCTGCTTCAGCTAACGTTTAAATTTAAACCTCTTAATTTTTTTAATTACAATGATACTGACAAGTGAGAACAAATGCCTGCAGAGCAGAGAGTTATTTACCCGATTCCCGTCTTTTATTTAAGACGCGGGCATGGAAAAGCGAATGCCGCCGGGCTGTAGGGGACCAGTTGGCGAGTCCCCTTCGGGATGCGCTTTGGGACGGCCGTGGGTCAGCCGTAGCCCCGGGCGCAGCCGTACGCTGGGAGCATTGCGGCGCTGACAGCCCTACGGCCGTTGCGTCGCCGCTTCCCGTAACATATAAGTCCCCCTGTGCCCATCCTCATATTCCAAATTCTGCTGGCGAGCGCTCGCTTTCCCAGCACATCCCTCTCTTCCGGGCCGTGAATCACCTGGGGACATCCCAGCTGCTTCGTGCTTCTGCACAGCAAAGCTCCGCGCATCCTCGCTGGGTGCCTTTCTGTCGCGGACCCTATAGCATCCATACCATCCCCACATCCCGGCGTGCACCGCCAGCCCCTCTCGATCCCTGCCCTCCCGCCAGGTTTCGATGCATGTAGAGCCTCGCTGGGGCAGAAGGGAGTGACGGGCCCTTTGTCCTGGGTGTCTGCTCATGTTTTTCACCGCCTGTTGAAACCCTCTATTTTTTTTTCCAAAGCCGCTGATAAGCGTTTGACTGATTCCACAGAGCAGGCGAGGATGAGCCATTCAGGCTGGATTGACACCTAAAGGGATTTGCATTAAGCGTGTCAAACTAGCTGGGCTTTTTTTTTAAAACCATCATCATATATTTAGCAAATTCTTGCATGAAATGATGTCCCTAATAGTCGGCATTTACCTATCTGTGCGCGGAATCACTCCCAGCGAGCGGCGCTGACTTTCCCGAGCATCCGTATCAGCCTGCGGCAGAAAGGAGCCCAGATGCTCCTGCGAACTCTGGTTTCGGGGGGGTTTTGGGGTGCTGTGTCTGGTGTCCCCGCCGAGAGATGCACGGGGAAGGCAAGCATAAAAAGGAGGGTTTTTTTGGGCCATGCGGAGAGTTAGGGGATGGCGAGAGGTAACGGAGGAGAGCAGGCTGCCAGGGGATGCTGGGGAGGGTCTGCAGGTCCAGGAGCAGCCGTCGGGGTTCGCAGCGTGGGAAGGGCTGAGAACCGGCAACCTCCGGAAAGATCTGGGGAGCTGAGGGCTGCGCGGGGCAGGGGCCGGCCCCGTCTTGCCAAGGGGGAGCCCAGCACCCCTGCAGCGAGGTGCTCGCAGAGCCTGTGGGGCTGCCCGGCTTTGCAGCCTCCTGCAGCGGGGACGGGGCTGGGACAAGTGCGGAGAGGGGACCTGCGGCTCCCGGAGTGGCAAAAAAGATAACCCAGATGTTCAGACTTGGAGGTCTGCTCCGAATCTGGCAGGAAAGGAGCCCTTGTCCCTGCAGTGGCACTTTTTCTGCCATCCCTAGGGGTGGCAGGGGCTTGCCTTAGTCACCCCAGGGTGTCCCCTAGATTTCTGGGGAGCTTCAAGCCTAGAGATGGACTGCGCGTGGCCCTCTTTGCTCCCCGCGAACCCTTTAAAGCCAAAATAAAAAATAACCGGGATATAACTAACTCCCCGCTCCACCCCGCCGGCTGGTGCTTGGCCGTCTCCCCCGGCGCAGGCTGGAGTCTCATTTCGGCAGTTGTCCAGCTGTGACTGGAGGAAAATGGTCCTTCCCGGGTGGGGGGGCTGGGAGGTATCGCCGCCATCTAAACAGCCCCTTCCGCAGCCCCGCGGCTTTGCCGAGCTGCGCTACGCTTTCTCTTCTGCCGCGTTTGCTTCTCCATCAGCGTTTCTGTATAATCACGGGATTCCCAGCAGCGAGGTCCAGCCTGGGACCCCCCCTTCCAGGGGAGGGGGGTGTGTGTGTGTCTGCTGCTGTGTCGGGGCTTTATCCCTGCGGAAAATTGAATGAAGCAGAATGTTTGTCCTTGTTTTTTAAAGCAATATCCCCTTTTTCACTTCTGCTGTCCTTGCCAGGTTTGGGAGCGTGGCAGGGGGGTGATGCCCAGGGGAGCCTGGCACAGAGGAGGGGGCTCATCCTGCCCAGCCGGGGCGGGGTCCGGGGACTCCAGGCTGTGCTGGGGGGGGTTTAGGCTGGGAGGACCATGATGCGTTTCCAGCACATGCTTTTTCTCTGCCTTGTGCAACGCTGGCTTGGGTAAATGAGGGGAAAATGGGTATGTTTTGCCAGAGATGGGCAAAACCGCTCCGGGATATTGGAAGCTGAGGCTGGCGGTGGTTAGGAGGCGCAGCCTCCTCCGCCTGGCGGATTTACACCCTTATCTCTGCTTACCACCTGAAAAGAGAGAGACCTCTCACCCCTGGCGTGCAAAAAGCCTGATTTAAGGGCGGCTTAGTACTCCGGAGGAGGAAAGTTTTTTGCAGCAGGGCTGGGTTGGTGCGTCTCTCCCAAAGGGTGGTGGCCGTGTCCTGTGCTGGGCTGGCGCAGTCACCGGTCAAAGCACGTCCCCTCCCAGGTCTCGAAGAGCCTGAAGTCTTCTGAGTTTTGCCGAGTGTCCTGTCAGTAGGTTATGGGGAGGGGGCTCTGGTGTATCGTCCCTGTCCTGGTGCTCCTTCCGTGGGCTGAGATGAGCACGGGTGGTGCAGGAGCACGGGGTGGTCTGAATGGTTGGAGCTGATGATCTTAAGGGTCTTGTCCAACCTAACTGATTCTATGAAATAGGACTCCCCAAAATGCCTCCCTCGGAGCCCTCTGCGGAGCCCCCCCGGGGAGGGCGCCCTGATGGGCGAGGAGATGCTCCCCACCGGGACGCCTGCTGCCGCGCTGGGCTGGGGGAGCGCCACCCCCATAAGGCCAAGGGGAACGGTCCCAGTTTCCCTCTGGGATGCTGCAGTGCAAACAGGCAGAGGTAGGAGGCCAGCGAGGAGCAGGCACAGCAGTAAGACCCTTATGCGGTGCCCGTGGCTGGCCTCATCCTGCACCCCAGCGCACCATATAGCAAGGGCGGTATTTGACCCTCTTTTTGCACAAGCAGCCCCAAACAGGGCTTGGTTTGCGTGGCAGGGAGGGGTTTGCTCCGTGCCCCGCTGGCACCCCGGGTGCCTTGTCCCCAAATCGGTGGTCGTGGCCTCAGGGCTGCTTTGGAGCAGCCAAGAGGAGGTTGCAGAGAAGCGGAGGAACTGCATCACCTCTTGGTACGTCCTTGCAGCTTGTTGTTTGCGCCCTCCGCTGCTTGCAGGACTTGTCCTCCTGCAGGTTTTGGATTATTTGCTGTTTCTACCTTCCTCCCCATTGACTTTGCCGGAGGGTGGGCCAGAGATTTGCTCCCTGGGTGCACCACCCAACTGTGCACGGTGCTGGGGCACCCGCTGCCAGTCAGGGGCAAAACCAGGGGGAAGCCAGCAAGGGGACGGCCGTGTCCTCTATAACCCAGCCAACATGCTTGCCCTGGCCCTGCGGCTCCTCCTGGGCTTCCCGCGGGCGCTGCGGCCTCTGTGGCCGCATCCTGCTCTGGCGCTGCTTTCCCATGGAGGGCAAGCTGCCGTCTCGGCCTGTGCGAGCGGGACTCAAAGCCTGGGGGAGCACCGAGCGCTTGTGCACACCCAGGGAGGTGGAGGTGCGGGTTTGTTTTCAGTCCCCAAACCAGTCCCCCCCAGCACCCTAGGGACACCTCGGGGGTCCCTAACATCTGGGACACCACTGTCCCCAGTGTTGGGGTGCTTGCAGCAGGGTACCCCGTCCCTGTGAGCTCCCTGCGGCAGGGGACTTGCCATGGGTGAGGATGTTCCTGCTGCAGCGTCCCGCTCCTCTCCGGGCTTCGGTCCCTGCTCCCCCTGCTTTGGGACAGAGAAAGGAGTCGAGGCCATGCCAAGACAGGCAGCCAGCTGGTCACCCAGTTGGATCATGGTGTTTGTGTGCGTGTATTCATATATTTTCCTTTTTTTTTTTTCCCTGAAGAAACAGGGAGAGAGAAAAATATCTCTCTGTCCAAAATCACTCATCCTTCCTAATAATGAGAGCTGTCACCAGCCCTGCTTGGCGAGGAAATGATGCTCGCGGTAAATATTTGGTCTGGAACTGATTTATGGGTGGAAAAAAAATGAGATTAGTGGCTAATCACTGTGTTGCAGGAAGCGCTTTGGGCCGGGTGCCGGGGCTGAGCTAGCGGGGAGCTGGGGCCGTGCCCGCGCCGGGGGAGCCGCATCGGGGGCTTCGGCGGAGACGCTGTGGTTGTGCCGCTGGGTCGGATTGGGTTGGGTTGGGATCAAGCGGCAGTGATGGAGGGGTCAGACTGGCTCTGGGGCCCACCAGGCTTCTCCTCGCCTTGCTGCTTTGCAGATTTGCTTTAAGGGCTGGGGGTTTAGGGTCAGGGACAGCTTAGATCCCACAGCACGGCAGACGTTAGCCGTGGGGCGGCCGGTGCGTCGGAGCCCCACGGGCTCCAAGCCAGGAGGGTTCTGCTGTCGGCCCCGGCTGGAGGCAATCATCTGCCCCATCCCCGAGCCCGGTCGCCCAAAGAACCTGTCACAGCCACCCTCAGAGGCAGCAGCAGCTTTTCCTGTGCGAGGAAACAATTAGCTTATTAAAGGGCGGTTTAACTTTCTTCTGCTAAAGCGGGCTGCCGAGCACAGGACGGTCATTTCCTATCGACTGGCCGGGCCAGACACCCCTGGGTGTTGCTGGGGCCCGGGGCGGTGGGAGATGCACGGCCCTGGGCAGGATGGCTTGCCTGCGGGCAGGAGCGGGTGTCTGAGCTCCGGCGCACCTCTGGGCGACCGTACTGGAGCGATGGCAGCAGAGCAGGACCCGGTGCTTGCCAATAAGCGTAGGGGTGTTTGCAGGCAAGCAGCTGTTGGCCACAGAGAGGGAAGTTTCGAGAGAGAGCAGCGCGTGGGTTTGTACCCTACCGATTGCCTCTGCGACCAGGCTGGCGGCATTGCCCGGCTCTGCCCGGCATTGCCCGGCTCTGGTTTGGTTTTGGGGCCGGTTGCTCTGGGTTTCCCTCCTGGGCTGCAGCAGAACGGGCTCAGCTGCTGCTGTCGCAGAGGTGCCACGATTCCCTTGCCTCCCTCTCGGTTCCCACGTTGTTTTTTTGCCCAATTCTGACAGTATAACCAGGAACTGAAGGCAGCGGGTTGAATTCAAGGCTGTAATTCAGTTGTGCATCCGTGCTGCGTCACCTGCGAGAAAACCATCTCCAGCCACTCATGAGCTGTGTCGCTGGGAGGGCAGGAGGAGGGTCCTTCATGACCGTGAGCTGTCACGCTGCCCGCCCAGCGCTCGGAAGGGGATCTCTGTCCCAAATCCTCCAGATCTCCAAAAGGGCTGGGCTGCTTTTCCCGGAGGCTGCTTTGGGGCAGGGCAGACGACGTTCCTCTCTACCTTGCGCTATTGCGAGGTGGCCGAGGTGGGAGCGGCTGAGCCAGCAAGGCTCAGCCGTGCCAGAAACCTGCAGCCCAGCCCCTGCGAGCTGTCGGCGTCGGTCCGTGTTGCAAACCTTTCAGGTCGGTGTGCTGCTTTGGGCCCATCTCAGCCACTGAAGTGATGGCTGGTCCTTGTCGCAGCGCAAGGCAGGTGGAAAAATGGGCTGATAAGTGAGGGGTGGGTGTCTTGTACCTCCCTGCTCTGCAGCATTTTGTTTCTGATGAACCTTTCCCAGTCCCTTAGGGATGTCCTCACCGTGGTCCCGTGCCTCGGTGAGCTGTTCCCCAGGTTTCTGTTGGGGCTGCTCACAGCCTTAGCCTTGGGTGACGCGCTCCACTGCAGTCCACCCCTTGCTCGTACTCAGTTCCCCTGCTTCGGCCCTCAAATGGGTGTAGGTGACATTAAATGACATTAAAATCGGAGCGGGCTCTGAGCGCTGCAGAATGCCGGTGATCTGGGTGCTGGCGCCTTGCTCTCGGCAGGAAGACGCTGGGGCGAGTGCTGTCGTGATGCACAGGCAGCAGCACCTCTCGAGCTTAGCAGCACTGCGCGTGCCCGAGTCCATTTTAGGTGCTGTAGCAAGCAGTCCGAACCTGCTCGGTAACCCCTCCGTGCCTCAGTTTCCCCCATTTGAAGCCGGGCTGATAGTAACGGCCGGTGTTTAGGGACGTGGATGAGCGCTGTGTGACGGCTGCCTCGGAGGGCAAGCCTTACCCCACGCTGGCAGCCTCTGAGCTGGTGTAAAGAGGAGCCGTGATGGGCAGAGCAGCACGACCAGCCCTCCTGGCCCCAGGCGGGCCAAGGCAATTACCTGGGGCCTTGTGCGACGATGTTCAAGGGCTCGGACGTCGCCGCAAGCACGCCTGTCAGCCATCAGCAAGGTCCACGCAGAGGGGTTTGTGCTGGAAGTCTCTTGGGTTGGGGCTCCGGGGGGTGACGCAGCCCCGCGGAGGGCTGGCGGGCAGTAGGTGATTTTTGGGGGCGTGATAAGGCCAGCAAGGCTGGGGGTGACAGGGCTTTTGGACCAACTGACCCTTTTCAGCCTGGTTTTGCAGGAGGAGGCGTTCTCGAATGTAATGTGTTCTGTAATGAAAATTGCCTTTTCTTGTTGATGGGGAGGGATTGAAAGTTCTTGTAGGGAAATGGGTCTAATTATCACAAAAGCTCACGGGGCGGCGCAGCATCTCCCCACATAAGCAGCCGTCCTACGGGTGCCACTGGTCCCTCGGTGCATCAGTCCCTCCTCCCCACCTGTCAGCAAATCCCGCCCCCCCCCAGTTTCTCGCCCTTCACTTTTCTCTCCCTTTTTTTTTTTTTCTTCTCCTCCCTTTTCTTTTCAGAGTCAAGAAGAAGAACAAGCCCTTGAACCTCAAGATCCACAACAGTGTGGGAAGCTGCGAGAACATCCCTGCCCAGCGCTCCCCTCTCCTCTCCGAGCGCTCCCTGCGCTCCTTCTTCGTGGGGTACCCGCCTTTCCTCCCCTCCACCCCTCCTGTCCACACCGAAGCCACCTTCTCAGCAAGTAAGTCCAAGTGTCGTCGCTGCCCCCCCGCCCAGGTCCCCCTTCCGTGGGGTGGGTGATGGTTGACGTCAGGCAGAGAACGTGACTGTGGGAAACTCGGGGTTGCCCGCCTGTGCGGCGATGGTCTGGGGGACGTGGGTCGAGCGTTGCGCAGCCCTCGTGCAGGTGCCTCGCATCAGGGTTTAGAGATAACGTGGGTGCTTCCGGGCAAATATAAGCCTAGAAACTTGAATATATATGTCTGTATGTATATAAAACCGCTGTCATATTGAATATTGATTTATGCAAACAGATATGCTCCCGTATCGCGATAAGACGGGTGCGGGAGGGTGGCTGCCGTCATTTGGAGAAAGCCACGAGCCTTTCCGTGCTGCCTGGGTTGGTGAGGCTGGCTGGCTGTCACTTGAGAGCGACTTTTCCAAGGGCTCCTTGGTAAATCCAGCTGTGGTTTTACCTTCGCGCAAGGAGGCTGCTTTCCAGACCTCTCCCGTGTGCAGGGTTTCGAGCCAAAGCGGAGTCTCGGCTGAAGCCGGCCCCGATGCAGACAGGTCTGGTGCAAACCCCTTGCAGCTTGATCCCGGCAGCCGGCCCCGATCCTGCCCGCAGGTCTGCCCGGGGCGCTTTGGCATCTTCCGGGAGATGCTGGTGGTGCGACTCGATGGGTTTGGGCTGATGAGCTCACCCGGGGCGTTGCTGCCGGCCAGGGAGAAACAGCCTGACCCTCATTTCCCAGTCTCGGACCGGTGCCCCAGTTAATTCTGCAGGAATTGAAGATTTTACTAGCCAGGCGTGACTCTCAACCTGAACAAAGCTCTCCCAGAAAACACGTGGCAACTGCTGGGAGCAATCTGCATGGCAAGAGCTGTCGTGGAGGGCGAGCTCCCCTTGCCTCTTGCTGGTCTGCTAAAAACTTCCTCCAACTCCATATCCAGGCTGGTTTTCTGCCACCTTCCCCTCCCCAGACTTTTCCCTTGTTTGCTTTCCCAAAATGTGGTCTTTCTGGCTCACTTTGGGTTCTTCCAGTCGTTTGTTACTGCTCGGCTCTTGGCTGCAGAAGGGGTTTGCAGGCAACACCCCGTCCCTGCCCACTCAGCCCCCCAGCACCGGCAGGTTTTCCTCCTCGCCGCACTTCTCACCGGGGCGGGAAGCAGCACTGGGACGGCTCCACCGGCCGCCCTGAGCACCGGTTTGCAGGCGCTGGGTGCCAGTGGGATGGGGCAGTTCCTTTGCCCCGCTTGCAACCCTGCAGCCATGCCTCTTCCAGCCGTTTGCAAGGCAAACACCTTGCAATTTCTTTCTTTCTTTTTTTTGTTTATGCCAATCAGCTGCTGTTTAGGATTGTTGAAGGGTCATCGAGCCATTTCTGGCATCCGTTTGCTCCCCTTTCTTTGGCTTTGGGGACAGTGGGACCTGGCCGGAGCTGTGCAGGCAGGCAGTGTTGTTTCTAGAGATGCCCAGCTACCTGACTCTTGCTGGCACAGCCAGCAGATCTGCTGGGAGCGAGGGGCATTTTTGCATTCCTATTTCCGCCGCGGCATCGGCCGAGTTCAACTTGCAGCCCCAGAAGGACGGGGACTAGCAGACAAGAAACCGAGAAATAAAACCCGTTCTGAGCAAACCCCCGCCATGCCTTGTTGCATTAGGTTTCCTCACGCATCAGCGTTGGATTACATCCCGTGGTGTGATAACCTGATGTAACGTGGCATCGCAGGAACGTGATGCAATGAGAAGTGATGGGCTATCAAGTGACTAACGCTGCTGGAGAGGTGTCTCTTCTCATTTCCCTCGGCCCTCCAACTTTCTTGGCTGCTGTGAATGATTGTTTTCTGGGCTAGACGTGAGCCGTGGAGAGAGGGGCTTGGTGGCACCAGCCGGTTGATCCCTGTTGAGAGATTTTAGCATCAGTGAAACCATTTGGTCCTTGCAGGATCAGCATCCAGGCACTCAGCGACCCTCGCTCCTGGGGACCTGCGGGGAACATCTGATGCAAGGCAGAAATGCCCCTAGATTGTAGTTTTTCTTAGTTCTCTTGTGTCTCTGCATCATTTCTGTACCGGTGGCCTTGTCCTCGAGCTGCACCCCAGGTTTCTGTCTGCTTCCACATTTGCTTTCCGGTTTGTGACCCTGTGGGAAGAGCAGCCGCATCCTGCACATGGCAGCTGGGTGCTGAGCACGGCCCTGCGGGGGGAGAGATGGGGTTTAATGGAGCTTGATGCCGGGGCTCGTTACTTTGCAGAGAGAAGATGAGTTATGCCAGGCGGTGCAGCGGCACATTTATTTGTGGGGAGGCGTAGATGTCTCTGCAGCTTTCCCCATGGCCCGAGTTGCTGTTATGGGACCCGGGTGGCTTCCCCCTGCAGCGGTACACGGTGCTGTGCGTGTCCTCGCGTCCCCTGCTCCCTTCTCACTGCCGTTCTTGCTGGTCCAAAGTACCAGGGCTCGTAGGTCCTATGAGAGAAGCACTGATCACGGTTTGGGTGTCACATCTCTCCCCATCTCCTGGGGTGCCACTATTTCTTCTCCCCTGCTGGATGAGGTCCATGGGGCTCACCAAAGGTGTGAGCCAGTGCATTGTGCCCACCCCCCATCCCAAGGACCTCCCTGTCCCCGTCCTAGCGGCAGGGATGTGGTTTGGCCGCCAAGTTCTCCACGATATCCCATCCCTCTGACCAGGGGTACGTAAGCTTTTATAAAACCCCAACAGAAAAATGCTTCTGCCCTTTTTCTCGTGTGGGATCAGCACGGCAGCACCTGATAAGCTCTGGATTGATGTGGAATTACTTCCCTAAGCACTGAAACAAAGAAATGTTGTTGTTGTCGGATTGAGATGCGGGAGAGGAGTCCGGTGAGCCCTTGGTGAGACCCCTCTCTCCCCGGCTGTCTCTCGATGATCTCTTCTCAACAGCCAGCGCGTCTTGCTGCTTGTGGCAGGAGCACGGTCCCATCTGTGTCATCTCTGGTCCTGATCGGATGTGGGTTTGGATGCTTCTCTCTTATTTTTAATAGCCGATTTGCCCTCACGGGAATAGATTTTCACGGACATGGAGTGAGAACGCGAGGGCTGGCAGCAAGCTGCAGAAGGAACGTCTTTCTCCTGCGGCACAAATCTTGCTGGAGGGGCAAAGTCCCCTTCACGCGGGGCCAGGATCCCTGCGAATTTTGGTTCCGAGTTGAAATTTTTCCTTAGCAGCCCGTGGAGGGGAAGCAGAAGGGGGGAAGTAAAGACTTTTGGGGGGGCTCTTGAAGTCTAGCTTGGCCCTGAAATAGCCCAGCCCTAAGGCTGAGGGACGGAAGATGGTTTGTCTGGCTCCATCCAGGACCCTCTCTTGGTGCATTTGGTGACTCCTGGTGAACAAGTGACCGCCAGAGACATGTTATTACTTCAAAACACGATTTAGGGCTCGGCACCCTGTGACTTGGCTACAAGCACCCAGAAATCAGGTTGGATCTTCTCCTTTTTATTATAAAGGCTTATGCCTAGTAGGTCCTGTTTGTGTCTCTGTTACCTGGGTGTCCTGGAGGCAGCTGGCATTGCTCCTGGGCTGTGCCCTCCGCCTGCCCTCTCCCTGCTGCGGGGCCAGCCGGGGCACTGTCACCGCGTGCCTCCGGTTCAGGCCACCGGCACAGTGGTCTCCAGGATGGGCCAACAATGCCGTTTCCCTCCTGGACTGTTTAAAACAAAACGGGGTGGAAGGAAGGACAGAAAAGCCTGCGAGTGACTTTGCTGTGCTACGGCAGAAAAATGAGCGCCTGGGCACGTGGCCGTGCGGGGAGCGTCCTTGCTGCTGCCCTTCCTCTTGCTGGCGTCCAACCCTGCGGAAGGAAAGGAGCAGCCAACGCAACCCAACCCAAGACCTGGTGTGTACCAGGAGAGAAAATCCCATCACCTCTCCCCAGTGGCCCACAGACTGACGCTTTGTGTGAGGCCCGTTCATGCAGGGATCTTGCCGGACACCTTCCCGCAGCACACGGCGGAGAGTCTGTTTCCGTGGCCTGGGAGCAAGACAAGAGCCACGGAGCACCCCCTGGTACGTGGAGTTATGAGCAGTGACCCCTCAAAGCCTTTGCCTTATCCCTCGAGAGCCGATCATGGCTGTTTTAATGCGGTCTCCAGCGATGCCCACCTCCCCTCTCCTCAGCTCCCGGCTGGGTGCGTCAGCCCGGTCCTACATGTCAGCTCTGTCGCATCGACAGGTGCCTTGGGTGCTGCTCTGGCCGTGTCCCTGGTGGGTCACTTCTCCCTGGATCCTGGTCCTGGCTCTTCCCCTTGGCTTTGTGACCAAGGACTTTGCAGTTTATGGTGCTGAGCTGTGGCCCTGGGAAGCGGGCTGGCTGTGCCTACCTGCGGCTTGGGTGGTCGACCAGCGATGGGCAAGCAAGCGGCAAGTGCTGAGATGCCACCAGAGCTCTCTGCGCTTCCTCAGCCCTGAGCACCTGAGGGAGAGCCCTCTGAAGGGCTGGCGTTGGGTAGGTAGGGCTGGCGGAGAGGGATTCGAGATACTGTCCAGCGGATCAAGCCCTGTGCTGGGAATCCAGGAGCCCTAAATCCAGCCTTTCCGCAGGAAAGGATCAGGCAGGACCTGAGAGCACGGTGCTGGTGTTGAGGGTGTCACGGCGGGGTGGGGGGTACGTGAGCAAGCAGTCAGTGCCATTCAGACCACGACCCTTCTCCACAGGCGTGCCGTCCCCGATGCTGGGGGTGGTTTTGCAGGGAGGAGACTTCTCTTAAACACTCTTCCAGCCCAAACCACCTTCAGCAGGGGAATTCCCAACCGGGACATCATTTCTTTGTGACCATCAGTGGTTTTCGCCTCCCTGAACCTGCCCGGCTGCCAGTACAAGCCGTGGCACAAGCGCCCCGCGGCTGAGTTGGCAGCTTGGCTGGGAGCTCCCTGCAGCCCACATCTGGCCACAGCTGGCTGCCTCGCCATTGGGCCCCTCCAGCCGGCAGCGAGGTACCGGAGGGTTTCCTACCCCGGCAGCACTGTGCGGAGCTGAAGAATACAGCTTTGTCTGGGTAAGTCTAATTGACCCCGCAAGGCTGCAGACTGGGGGGGGGGGGGGGATCACAATGCGAGTATTTAAGCCGGCGAAGCGGCAGAACATGACATTTCGGTTGTATAAATAGGATTGTCACGCTGCAAAGAGGAACTGCTGGGATTATCAAGTGACTGTTTTCTTACTAGAGAGATGCTCTGAGAATAGCTCTGCCTTCTTCGGCTGCTTTGGATGATCCCCTCTGCAAGGGCTGGGGTTTCGTTTCAACGGGCTGGATCACCCCTCAGCCCGCAGCAGGGACGTCGCTGGGTTTGGACCTGGCTGCGATCGCCCGCGGAATATTTGCCACGCGCACTAATGGAGGGGGCAGGTTGACTCCTTTCTCAGCTTGAATCCTGCATGGATTTTTATACCACGGGGAGGGAATACTGCTGGTGCTGCTGCTCTGAGCGTTGCTGCAGCTTCCTTTGCTGCTGCAGCTGAGCTATTCGGGGATCTCTCCCATCCTGTTTTGGCCCCAAAACCAGCTAGAGCGAGGACCGAGGTGTCTCGTGGAGGGACTTTGCACCCTCGGGTGCACCCTTTGCTGCGGAGCAGCTCACTGGTGTGCTTGGCTCCCTAGTTGGGACCGTGCAGGCAGTAACCTCTGCCAGCATTCCCCATCGCCATCATGACCGGGCCCCCGGGCTGCGATTTCTGCCTGGAGGTGGGGTGGTAGAGATAGACCTGGTGCTGAACCTGTCATGGTTGTTTTCCAAGGGTTTGTTGGACTGTTATGGGAGGAGGCTGCACCCCAGCGTCTCTCCGTAATCTCTCCAGGAGGCTCAACTGCCCTGGGGCCAGTGCTGGGAGTGTTTTGGTGGCTGCCTGGGGTAGACGTGGGTCTGCAGGATGTCTACAGACAAATGCAAAGCCTCCTGGCCGTTCCTCGGCTTTGCGGTGATTCATCCTGGGATGCTTTCCAAGTTCTCTTCCATCGATTTTTATCCATCCCATTCATACTGCGAACATCGTCTGACGCTGTTTGTTGTAGTAGGAGGAGGAAGGTTTGTTTATCGGGCTGTCACCGTGATGGATAACACATTTACACCAATTCCCCGGGCATCCGGAAAGGTGCCAGGAGATGAAGAAGGGGGATGTCGTGCCAAAACACGGTCCCCATCAGTGTGGTTCGGCACAGCTGCCAGCCCCAGATGATGCTCCTGGTGTATTTGGTGAGGGTGCTGGGACTTGCTGAGGGCATCACTGCTGCCCTGATCTGCCCCCAGGGAGGGTGGAAACCCAAAAGAAATGAAATAAGGGAGCTCTGGCTCCTCTTCTCCATGCAGGAGATGCCCAGGCCTCCCACCTCCCAGCCGGGGAGCAAAGGAGAAACGTCTGCACCGGCAGCCGAAAGGCACGGGGGAGCTGTCGGGATGGCGGCAGGGGTGAGGGAGGGCGTCACGGCCGAGGCAGCATCCCGGTCCCCGTCACCTCCGAGGTGTGCGGGTGCCACTCAGAGACCAGCGGTGGCTGTCACAGCTGCCTGTCACTGCTGGGGAGCCGGGTGGCAGGGCTCTTCTCCCGTGTCGGCTGTCAGAGACGTGCCGGAGGTGGCTGTCGCCCTCCGCCCGGGCGGTTTCCCCCCTTTCCCACTCTCCTCCCGGCGCGTCTGATCCTGTCAAGCGGGGGTTGTTGACTCAAGGATAAGCTGCGTCGTGCGGAGCGGGAGCTGTGACCTTTGCTGGTGCGACGCTGCGGCGGCGAAGGAAAGCGCGGAGGTTTTGGGGTGTCTGTGTGGAGCGTGGCATCCCCCGGCATCGGGTGCCCGGCTGCGGGGTCTGTGCCGCTCTGCGAGGATCGATGTGCCGGCTGGTGTCGGGCACCACCTCGATGTTGAGGAGCAGAGTTTGGCCTTTGAGGGCCCATCCGGGTGACGGGGGAGGCGGGAAAGGGACGGGTGCTGAGCCGGGGGGGTCCCCGCTGGGCTGCTCAGTGGGTACCAGCCGCATTCTTCCCTGGGAAATTACACCTGTGTCCATTAAATACCTTCTCGGGGTGGTGGGGGGTGGCGGGAGTGGGGGGGTTGGTGAGATTTAGAAGTACT
>JAVKLA010000088.1:1980384-1997144 GCA_034782735.1 Sagittarius serpentarius
AGGTCCCTGATGGGAGCAGGCAGCGGTGTGCAGGGAGCCCGGCGGTGGCCAGGCTGGGCAGTGCCAGGCTGGGGTGTCCCCCCCCCCGCTGCCCTCGCTTCTCACACCTTTTTATTCTGTTCCCTGCTAGGCTCAAGTGCCACAACAAATGCACCAAAGAGGCCCCTCCGTGTCACCTGCTGATCATCCACCGTGGAGGTAAGGGCCTTTCTTCTCCCTTCTGCCTCCGTGGATGTTGCCACCAGGTAAAACTTTCAAAAGCCCCCCCGGGCGATTCGGGAGCCCGACCCTCGCTGACGGCCGGCCGGTGGGACGGAGGCTCCCGAACCGCTTGGGCGCTCTGTGAAAATTTTACCCACCGTTTTTTCCGCTTGTAGGGAGACGAGCCGTTCGGGGCGAGGCAGATTTGCATTGCAAACCACTTCCACCCACCCTTCCCCTGCCTCCTTTTCTTTTCAGATTCCCCACCGCACGGGGTAAGTGCAACAGGTTTTAGCCTTTTGCTACCGTCGAGAGCTTAGGGCGGACGCGTGGGACCCGAAATCTCCCGCGGCGCTGGCGGTGCATGGGGGTCCCCCCAACGGGGACGCGGCCGTGCCCCTGCGGATGCTCGTGGTGCTTTTGGAGCTGCCTTATCCCACTCTCCTCTGGGAGAGCCCATCCTAAAATCCACAGAGGAGGGGAGAACTTTGCAGCAGGACGACGGGCGTCGCTTCTCACCTCTTTTCTTCCAGATTTTGGCCGAGTGCTCCCTGACGGCCAGACGACTGTGGCCGCCTAAGGGAAACGCTTCCAATTACCATTGCCTTGAATTTTGAGCTTTTAAGGCTGTTACTCTGTGTTAAATACCACCAAAATCACGCTCATCTGTTTAATCACGGGGAAACGCATTGCGCTGCTGGCACCTCGCAAGGCGAGTGGGGATGCTGTGGCTCAGAGGGGGGCAGTTTTGCAGCCTCCGCTCCGGCCCCCGTGCCCTTGCTTGCGGGAAATTTGGGTGGAAGGGGCAGAAGACACCCCCCGCTCCCCGCCTCCTTCATGCTCTGAGCTGCCGCAAATCCTGACCAGGAGGCAGGGAAAGCCGTGCTCTGTGCTGCCGGGGGCAGGTGGGCTCCCGGGGTGGGCAGAAATTGGGGGTTACGGCTGCGGTCTGCGATGTTGCAAGAGCTGGAGCTGCCCACTCTGCATTTTAGCATGGGAGCAAGGAGCAGTGTGGCTTTGGGGTGGCCTCAGCATCAGCAAAATAGCCCCCCCCCCAAAAAAAAAAGCTCTTCAATGCATTGCCTTGCAGCCAGCCCATTCCTGAGTCCCCTGGGCTGCAGGCTGGCTTTCCCCCCCTCCAAAATCTCCCTGCCGAGAGCAGGGTGCTCTGAGCCAGCTCCTTTCCACCTGCCCTGAAATACTGCAGTGAGGAAGAGGATGGTGCCTCCTCCTGATGCTGGCTGGCCCCCCGGCTCGTGGCGTGGCCACAGTGGCTGCTGAGCCTCCCCAAATTGCAACCCCTCGGCCAGAGGAGAAGGGTGAAGTTTGCATCCCACCGTGGGGGGCTTAAAGCCCCCCCACGTCCCAGGGGGTTTGGCTGTAGCCTGGGTGCAGGGGCGAGCCCGAAGGCTGGCTGCCATCCCGGGGCAGGAGCCGAGCGGCTGGAGGAGCCATGGGGGATTGCTTTGGAGAGTGATTCAAGAGCGGTTTGCAAGCGCAGGGTGACCCCAAGCGCTCCTTCAAAGCTTTGATGTCTCTCCATCTCTCTCCCCCTCCTCTCCATCCCCTTTTCCCCTCTCTCCCTTCTTAATCCAGCAAGGTTAGTCCGGACAGAGTCGGTGCCCTGCGATATCAACAACCCCTTGCGGAAACCCCCCAGGTATTCAGACCTGCACGTCAGCCAGACGCTCCCCAAAACCAACAAACTCAACAAGGTGAGCTGCTCCACCAGCCCTGAACACCCTCTTCGCACCCACCCCCTGCCAGAGGGGACCGGCCCCGTGTCGCCATAATATCAGTGGCTTTTGCTGCTTCTTCGGGTGTGGCTGCTCTTGCAGATGAGGGTGCCAAAGCCGGTGGCATTTTCAAATGCCACCTGCGTCGGGTTGCTTGAGCCGCCGTTTGCCTCGGCTTTCCTAGCGGGGATGCTCGTCGCGCGAGGAGCAGCGGCCTTCCCGGGGCACGTCCTTTGGGAGCATCAGTCCTGTTTGCTGGGTGGGAGCACAGCTTGGAGAGTAATTTCTAAAAGGAGGACTTTAAGAGCCAAAGGGGCCGTGCCCCAGCCTTGTGTTTGGGGCAGGAGGGGACCGGTGGGTTGTCCCCAGGATGGGGCATCTCCCAGCCCCTCAGCCGTCTGCTGAGAGAGACCAAGCCTTGCACGTGGGTCTCCAGGCACATCCACCACCATGGGACTGATGCGTGTGCCAGCACGTGGGTAGGAGCCGCCTAGAAACCTGCTTGGGGGCTTAAATTAAAAAAATAATCCCATGGACTGGTGCTAATTGAAGGAGCAGAAGGAGGGTGTGCTTGGCGCTGAGGCAGGACGAGCCGCGCTGCCAGCAAAGCTGCGAACCCCTCGCCCCTTGCGTTTCCCGGCGTGGGTTGCATCCACCGAGGTTATTTCTTTTAAAAACAAAATAGGATCAGCACTTTCAAAATAGCCTGTGTCCCACCGGTCCTGCTCCATTGTGGCCTCTCAGTCTCCAGATCTAACCTGAATTTGGGATGGTTTGAGGTCTTTACTACCACCTGAGACTTCTGTAAATAACAAATTTATTGTCACAAATAAAACAGGCCCAGAATTTGATTGTGTCCCTGGCAAAGCTGGTCGAGCCAGACCTGAGAGTGCACCTGGCTTGCTTGCTTCTGCCCTGCATTAATAGCAATAAAACCAGCATGGTTTTCTGATGAAATTTCTGATGAAATTTAGAGCCTGTTGCCTTCAGTGGAACACCTCTTGTGGGCAGCCGGAGGCAGGTCAGGGTGAGGTGTCTGCAGGCTGGAAGTGCTCGAAGCGAGGGAAATCCTCGGCGTGAAGGGGAACAGGTCATCCCGACCCTGGCAGGACCCCCCCAGCTCCTCCCAGCCCTCAGGGTCTTCTGGCTCTCAGCAAAGGCTGGGTACCGGGTGATGCTCTCTTGGATGCAGTTTTTAAACCGGAATCGCTTAGGAGATCCTTGCTGTAACCATCTGCTCTGTTCGTTGTTGCTACGGGGTGGTGCAAATGGCTTTCTGAGGCTGAGGAGCTAGTGCAGGTATTCAGAAGAGAGACAGACGTGTTTTTCTTTTTAGTGCCCATCCTTCCAGTGATTTGTTTCATTTTATCAGAGGGCAGCGGGGAAGTGACTTAGCTCACTGACAAAGGGTTTGGGTGCGAAGGGCGTCAGTCCTGTTTCTCCTTCTTGCCTCTGCCCTGCGGTCCTTTCACCTTTCCTAGCTTTTCTCTAACCAGAGCATGATGATACACAGCGTGTCTCTCTCTCTCTCTCTCTCTCTTTATGCATTTGGCTTTGACCTGAGCACTCCCATTCTGGTTAAAGTTTCCTCTATAAATGTACTTTATGCAACAGGGGCCCTTTCTTACTTCGATGTTTCTAAAAGCATTTCTTTAGACATACCCTGTTGTCTGTGAATACCATTGAAATCTTATTGTTATTGGCCTTCGGTGTTGGTTTAAAAAATAATTTACCTAGCCAAGATTGTCGTGTGTGTCAGGATAGTCTATATAAAATGTATGTGGGTTTCCTGGAAAGCCCAGCTCGTTTAAAAATTAATCAATTTGGACAAAATTACCTGCTGGGGGAGGCTCGTGCAGATTTTCGAACCTTGGAAGGATCTTGCCGTGGGTGCACCTCTCTGGAGATGGCAGTGCTCAGTGCTGCCGAAGGTCAGACCCTGTGAAGCATCTCCAAGCTGGACAGCAATGTCACGAGCAAGGTGGGAAATTGTGGCCTCCATTTTCCTTTTCAGATCTAAGATATCCAGGCAGGTTCTCCTGCCTGTTTGCTCCCAGGTGGTCTTTCCTCACCCATCGCAGTGTGCGTACCCGAAGCTGCTGCCCTTGCCTTGATTAAAAAGGGTCAGCGAAGGGCAAGGGGTGTCTTGGGATGTGTTGGCTGATTTTTTTCAAATCTGCCTCAGCTCAGCCCACTGCTCTGAGCAAGACCCTGGATTTTTGGCTCAGAGGAGGTGCAGCAGAAGTTGCGAGGTCCTTCACGTCTCTAAGGACTGAGTCCCAGGGATGTGGCCCCCAGCTCTGGTCTTGGTGGCCGTGGCTCTGCAGAGCTGACGGGGTTTGGGGAGCCCTCAGCCGTGGGTGCGTCGCATGGAGGGGCTGGCAAAGGAGCCCCGTTTCTGGTGAGAAATGGCCTTAGTGCAAACTGTGAATACAAACAGCTTTGGAAAAGGCCAGGCTGGGGCTCTGGTTGTTTTCTAGGGCTTCTGGAAAGGGGGGACTGGGATGACGTGTGTAGCTCTCGCTTGTCACCCGGGGTCATCTGCACTGCAGCACCTCGGGTTGGCGCTGGCCGGCACCGCTCTCACTGGCTCCTCTCTTCTTCTCTCCTTCCCTGTGTCCCGCAGGACCACATCCCGGTGCCCTACCAGCCAGACTCCAGCAGCAACCCCTCCTCCACCACCTCCTCCACACCCTCCTCGCCGGCCCCACCGCTGCCACCCAGCGCGACGCCCCCGTCCCCCCTGCACCCCTCCCCGCAGTGCCCACGCCAGCAGAAGCAGTTCAACTTGCCAGGTACCGTGAGCTCCCCAGTTCCACATCCGCCCGATGAGGGGGGAAGCCGGTGTCCCGGGGTGTCCTTAGGGTAAGGATCTGCTCCAGCCGCTTGCCTGCCTGGACTTAACGCTGGGATGGGGAAAAGTTGGAAGCAGAAATGAGCAGCAAAGATGAGTTTAGAGTAATTCAGGTTGGGAGGGAGCTTGGGAGTCTCTAGTCAACCCTCCTGCTTGAAGCAGGGTCAGAGCTCAAGGACTGATCCAGTTTGGTTTTGAGAACCTCCAAGGATGGAGCCGGCACAACCTCAGTGGGCAACCTGCTGTGCTTGAGGCTACAAAAACCTTTCCAGGCATGACTGCTCCGTGGCGCGTGCCTGCGGCGTTGCCTCAACAGCAAATGGGAAACAGGGTCTTACCCTGCTACAAGGGTAACTTGAGTTGACTTCACTGTGTCTTTGGGGTGATGGGCCTCCAACGAGCTTGTTGGCAGCTCGTGTGGGGTGATAGTGGGGAGCAGCTGATGCTGGGGGTATCTGACGTAGCTTGTCCCACCGAGTCTTGTCTGTGTACCTGGGACCCATCTGCTCCTGGAGCTCAGTGTCTTCAGGGTTGGCAGAAGAGGCAATTTGGTCACGGTGGCTGCAGGGGACAGGAGTGACTTTAAATGGCCAAAAAAGCTCCTCCTGGCTTGAGGGCGTGCCAAAGCCTGTCCCAGCGCGGCTGCCTTCAGGATGTCCTTGGGGCAGTGCTGCTGCTCCAGGGAAGGTTTCTTCCTGGCGGGGAACGGCCGAGCATCACTCCTGGCAGCGTGGAGGGGCTCAGCTCTCCCCAGCCACCCACCTGCCTCTCCAGCCGCTCCCAAAAAGGGCCTGGCGAGGGGAGGGGAGGGGGAGCCATGGCCCTGACCCACCTCTGAGATGCTGAAGCGCTCACGGCTAACCCGGGGCCGGTGACCCCTGTTTGGCCTGTGGCCTTGAGCCTCTTTGATGGGGCAGCAGCTGGGAGGTTGGGGTCCCTCCTGCATCCCAAAGTGCCCAGGGTTAACGAACTGGTCCGGTAGGAAAGAGGGTCAGGACTGCTTCTCCGGAGGAACCAGATGGCACCTTCGTGCTCTGCTCATCCTGCTGCGCTATGGTGATTCCTCTCTTACGTCTTGACAAGCCTTCAGCTAACGAGGAGGAGGAGGAGGAGGAGGAGGAGGAGGAGGGAGGCGAGGGCGGATTTGACTGGCAGGATCCATTACCACAATAACAAACATTTCCAAAAACTGGGGAGAAAAAAACCCAAACTAATCGCCAGCCCAGCGACACAGGTCCTTGTGTGCCCGGAGAGGCTGCAGCCATGCACAAGTCTCGCTCGCTGGAGTGCCGGGGGCTCAGGCCTGGAGGCTCAGGATGCTGGAGGGGGGTGAGGAAGACAGCGGAGGAGCTGAGAGGAAGCACTGAGCACCCCATGGAGCAGCGTGACCCATCCATCAGGGAGGGGTTTGGCTCCTTCTGCTCCCCAGGTTGGGATTTCACCAGCCACAGCCCTTGAGCTAGGAGGATAGCCCACAGCGTGGCTGCAAACCTGAGAGCACAGCATGGGTTTCCGCACTGGCATAACCGAGTTCACGGTGGTCCAGCCAGAGCCGAAGCATCCTGACGTCTCGGCAGCGGGATAGCTGGGCTCGCAGCGATTAACGTCCCTAAACTGCTTGCTGGGCAAGCCCCTGGACCCTGCCTGGGTCTGGGGGGAAGGGACAGAGGGTCCAGCATTTGGTGACCCCGTCACGCATCACTTCTGGAGCAGAGACCTCCCTGCGGGTCTTCTGAGATGTTTTTTCACCTTGTTTAGAGCAGAAACCACAGAAGTAAACCCCATAGTGGGCAGCAGCATCTCCGCATGGGGACCTGGACATGCTGTCACTGCCGCCACAGCTGAGCCAGTGCAGGGAGCCCCTGGCACGCTTGCCCAGCCAGCGGGGATGGACCAGGGCAGGATCAGACCCCAGCGGCTCGGTGGGGTGGTTGCTCCCTGCTTTCATGCCCACGATGAGCAGAGCCCTGCGGCGAACAGGAGCAAGTCTGACACAAAGCAGGACTTACTGTGCTTTCATCTTCCCGCACGGGAAGTTCTCCGTGGTTTATCTCATCAAGATGGTCATCTTGGGGATTAGGATTTGAGCTTGGAAATTGCAACACGGCGACCTTTTTCTGCCAGAATTACCTTCGAGTCTCCTTTGATCTCAGCTCAGGGGTGCTCAGGTCCCGCTGCAGAGCTGAGGTCGGTCTTCAGGGTCTCAGAGCTGGAGAGGAGAAGCTGAGGGAGGGTCTTTGGGGTCTTGAAGCTTAAGGAGAAGGTGCCTTCTGAGCTGGTGCCAACCTCTGGTGGCCTCAGAAACTCTGTCTTGCTTCAAACCCATGACCTGCCTGCTCACGCGAGTGACACCAGCCCTTGGGCTTTGCCCACTGGCGATGGGGAGCCGATGGAGGGTACCACCCCCTAGAGCCCTTCTGCAGTGCTGGCTCGGGGCAGTGGACCCCGGGGCCGCTGACAGCCGCCGGCTCCTTTCTGTGCACGGGGAGGCAGGCAGGGAGCCCAGGAAGGACACGTCTCACAAGCGCAGCAAAAATGCACAGTTAGATGGGCCGGACTGAGCAAAAATGGGCAGCAGCCGCAAATCCATCGCTCGGTGTCTCCATGGTGCCGAGCGGTTCCCGACGGCTGGTCGGGAGCTGAGCGCTCAAACCCTGGCGGCTTTTGCTGGCAACCAGGTGTCCAAATCCCACGGGCAACATTGCAGATGACGTCAACACTCTCCAAATGGCACAGAGCAGTAGCTGATAGTGGCCAAAATTAAGTTATATTCCAGCCAGATCGTTAGAAGGCTAAGTTCTTAATTTTTTTTGGCCTGGGCACCCTACGTGCCATCGTGGGCGGCATCCTCCGGAGAGATGGAGCTGGGAGAGGCTGGGTCATGCAGAGGGGGACCCGGACCTGGGCCTGGCATTTCGTGGTGCTGCAGGCCTGGGTGCAGGTTGGGGTCTCTCCAGCATCTGGCTCTGCGGGTCGGTGTTTAACCCCGCTTTTCTCTTTTCCAGCTTCCCATTACTACAAGTACAAGCAGCAGTTCATTTTCCCAGGTAAGTCTCTGCGAAAGTGTCTCCTGTAACGTGGGGTGCCGAGACACCCCTTGGGGGGGGGGTGTGCATATGGCGACTCTTCTGACCCCTGGATTTGCGCAGGGGGGGTTGTGCTGGGGTGAGATTTCTCCCCCAAACCAGTACATTGTTGCAGGACCGTGCACTACTAAGGTGCTACAGGGCTGGGCGGCCCTAAGTTATACCCAGCTATAGCTAAAGGTGGAACTAAATAGGACCTGGGCACGGAGGGAGGTTTTCAGTGGGATTTAGATCCCCTGGGTGCCTCCCAGCCCGCTCTCACTCCACTCTCTTCTCCCCAGATGTGGTGCCCGAGACGCCGACCCGAGCCCCGCAGGTGGTCCTCCACCCTGTCAACTCCAGCCCCATGTGAGTGCCTCCCCCTCCTCCCGGCCAGCTTCATCTTCCCCTCCCCAGGCAGTGCATCCTCCGCACCCCGCCTCCTCCGGGCACCCGTGGGTGCTCCCCTGGCTTTGCAGGACCAGTTTGGGGCTCAGGGATGCCTTTTGGGCAGGTTGGGGTGGATGGTCAGGGTGAACACCCGGTACTCCTGCTGTCCTACCCCAGCTCATGGCTCTGGCTTGTGTCTCGAGGAGGAGAAGGATTGAAAGGAGAGGGCAGGGGACCGATTTATAACCCACAGCAATGCACCTGCCCAGCGCTTTGCCATCAGAAAAAAAAAAAAAAAAAAGACTTTCAGTCCAAGGCAAAACCCACGAGACACCAAAGCCCAAGCGATTAATTTTTTACTACGTTATAGGCAGAGAACCAGGGTCTTTGAGACAGTTTTATTAAAGACAGTTCTTGCAGCCCCACCTGTAATATTTTCAAGCCCAACAAACTTTGCACTGAAATTAGTTTTGAAATGCAGTATCTAATTGGCGTTAGGACCAGTTCTCCCCGGCAGGTCGGCTCGGAGCTTGCTGTGCTGAATCCGGCATTCGCTGAGGTCCTCGTGCCTGCAGTGCCCCAGCAGCAACGTTACGTTTCCGGCTTGCTTGCCGATCCTTTTTATAAATGCCTTTTTTGCAGGATTTTACAAGCCAGGAGTTTAACAGATAGGGTCTCGCTCCAGGCTGTGACGTTGTTTGTGTCCAGCTCACCCACGCTCTCCAAACCGCGTTGGCGACTGCCGGGGGGTCTGGTGGATCTCGCCTCCGGGGGAGGCGATGGGAGGGACGGGGACGGAGCCGCTGTCCCCGCCGGTGACTGGCGGCCGGGAAATTAATGGCGAAGTGGTAAAGTCAAAGCCTTTTGGTTTTTTTTTTTCCCCTTGCCTGCCTAAAGCAAGGTATCAGGCGTAGGGCCGGCAGGCTTTTGTGGGCAGATAGCTTTCAATATGCAAAATCTGTGATTCTCCTCTCGCTCGCCCCACTGAAAATAACCCGCGGGAGCTTCTGAGGTTACCCTGGGCTTGGCTGGGTTAAACAGCAGACTCTGCTTCGGATACTCGGGAGACAGGTATTCGTGCCTGGGTTAGAGATCAGGCAGGAGGAGACTGCTGCTCCTGCAAACCGCCTGTGCATCCTGATGGGCGGCAGAAGCCGCCTGCAGCTCCCTGGGCTTTCCGTGCTGCTTAAAATATCAGGGTCGGCTCCTTTTGTATACGCACCTTGTGTCTCCCCTGGGATTTATAGCTCTTTAGTGGCAATTAAATGGGATAGGAAGCACAGGACCACTGCGTCCGAGTGGCTTGGGGAGCGTTGTGCCTCTCCTGTGATCCTTGCTGTCTCTGGGAGGGGATGCTGTTATTATTATATCGGTAATAATAATTTAGAATATATTTATATTGTGCTCAAAGCCACCCAGGCTGCCGCAGCGGGTCTTCCCCACAGAATTTCCCTAATTGCCTGTTAACTGTTGGGTGCAGCGAGACCCTGGTCGTGGACCTGGTGGTGGGAGGTGCTGTGGAAGCGGAGAAGAAAAAGAGGAGCTCCTGGCCCAGAGAGCTGGGAAACTAGAGAAATTCGGGTGCTCTTACTGCAGGGAGGGTCTTTGCAACCTCTGCTTCTCAAAAATAATTGGAAAACCTGTTTTCTTCTCTTCTGGCTGCTAATCAGCTGCGCTTGTCGCTTTGGCTGGCATTCATTGGGAAGGTAATTCTGATCCTAGAAACCACCTAAAAATGGCGTAAGCGCATGCCCCGAGGGCGTAAATCTGTCCCTTACCCCGGGTTAGCCGGGGGTGACGCCTGTCTGCTGTCCCCTGGTCTCAGGGCTCCTCCTGCTCGCTCCTCCCGGGGCATGCGGCGATGGTGCATCCTCTGCACCGTGCGCTTTGGGCGATAGGATGGAGACCTGGTCGTGCGCTCCCACGTCACCAAATCCATCCTGGAACTTCACGCATCTGATATTAATTAATGCAATAATTAATATTGCTCATTCCCACTATCCTCCCTCCTTCTGTGTGAGCACCTCGGGCTGTCCTAGGGGATGGAGGCAGCCAGGGCGTGGGTGGGAAGGGGTTGCTCTCCCAAATTAGCAGCGAGACCGGTACTTCTCTTCCCTGATCCCTTTGGTCCTGGTGCAGAGCGATGCTGCGGGAAGCAGGACTCGATGCCCGCATGTGCTCCCCACCTAACTGTGTTTTTGCCCGGTGGTAATCCAGTAATTCTTTTAACAGCCTGGAAGGAAACCCATTGCTTCAAATTGAAGTGGAGCCCACCTCGGAGGTGAGATGGCCAGACTCGCTCCTGTGCTTAACGGGCCTTTATTTTATACACGTCTTGGGGCACATTTCACAGGAACCAGCTAAGCTTAGCATCTGTGCAGTGAAATTACTGATAATTGAATTAATGGCCAGGCCTGATCCTGCCCAGGCATCCGTGTCCCCACCCCATGAGGAGGGACCCTCACGGGCTTCGTGTCTGCACTCAAGTTCATAGCTCAATGAGCTTTTCTGAGATGCATTAAAAATGTGGTGGAGGGGAAGAGGTGGAGGGTGAGGATGGGGATGCAGCTTCTAACGGGCATTGATAATCCTGCAGAAAGCAGATACCGAGCGTCAAGGGAAAAGTCAGACCTGTCCCGGGGGGCTGGGCGTGCAGACCTGGGGGTGCCAGGGTGGGAGCAGTCAGTATTGGTGGAGCACAGCTTGGCCAGGGTAGGATGAAACGCTGCTTTCAGACAAACGAATTAAATGCTCAGATGTGTCACATTCTTGTATTTAACCCTGGGGTAAACAAATGCCTCCCTGCAAAATCTGGCTTTCTGCCGGCTTTGCATAAAATGCAGCTGCCCGGTTGCCTTTGGAAGGTATCTGCCTGGTTTCTCTGGGTCTGAGCAAGCAGTAGGTGGGTCAGTGGGGTTTTGTCCACGTTATCTTCCTTGGCTACAGTCTTTTTTTTCCCCCGTTTTATTGCGCTCACCTCCCTTTGCCCCTCCGCAGAACGAGGAAGGCACCGAGGAGGCGCAGGAGTCCGAGGACGACTTTGAAGAGATGAACCTCTCGCTCCTCTCTGCGCGCAACTTCCCCCGCAAGGCCAGCCAGACCAGCATCTTCCTCCAGGAGTGGGACATCCCCTTCGAGCAGCTCGAGATCGGCGAGCTCATCGGCAAGGGCCGCTTCGGGCAGGTCTTTCACGGGCGCTGGCACGGGGAGGTGGCCATCCGCCTCATCGACATCGAGCGGGACAATGAGGACCAGCTGAAGGCCTTCAAGAGGGAGGTGATGGCATACCGGCAGACGCGGCACGAGAACGTGGTGCTCTTCATGGGAGCCTGCATGAGCCCTCCTCACCTTGCCATCATCACCAGGTAAGCCCCCACATCTCATGCTCAGCTGGAATCATTTTTTTCTTTCCAAAACACCTTCCCGCAGTCAAATGTGACCGGGAGGTGAGGCTGGCCGTGCCTCCCTGCCCTAGCAAAGGGATGTTCTCCATCTGCTGTGGTTTATGCTGCGAAGCAGATGGCAAACCCATCTACGCGGGTCCAGGCAGATTCATCTCCTGTAGAAGTGGAGCTTGAGACAGGAATGGTTTGTTTTAACCAGGGACAGGAATGATTTGTTTTAACCAGGAGGGCTGTAACTTGGTGGGATTGGCAGTTTCTGTCCTGGGTTGGTTTTTTTTTGTTTTGGGTTTTTGTTTTTTGTTTTTTTTTTTTGAATGGTGCTCTGGTTGGGTCCCTGGGTGGGCGGTGGGGTCTGGACCCTGCTCAAGCACTGCCACAGCATGGAAAAGCCTCTAACTGCATAAAGCAGCTGGTCACTTGCAAACACCAAGTTTCACGAATAACTCAGTGCTGCGAAAACAGCTCGGGCGTCTGAAGGCTCAGCAGGGTGCAAGTGTTAGGTCCAATGGTCTGTGAAACGGCCAGAAGGGCAGCAGAGGTGGGAAAACCAGGCGCTTGCAAGGAGGGCTGGGACTCCATGGGTCTGGAGCCCATCGAGGGGGGGTCTCCTCCCTTCCGAGGAGGCGTGAGACCTTGCAAGGTAAGTCACAGTCTCCTGGAGTGTTTCCTCCCTTTCCCAAAGCTGTCGTCTCTATTACATCTGAAACTGGGTATGGGACTAATAGGAGCGAGTTTGGGATGGGGCCAGGGGAGGGAGACTGGGGGCCTCAAGAGCCGCTGGCTGAGTGGCCGGTGATGCTCAGGGACATCGCAGCAGGGTGTAGGGATGAGACTGCTGGAGGGGGCTTCTTGCGGCTGGTTGGGGAGCAAGCTGAGATTTTGGGTCTCTCAAACACCTCCAGAGGAATTCCCATGTACCTGCTGTCACCCGCGTGCCTGGTGGGAAAGGCAGCACCGAGCATCCCTGCTGAAGCAGCACCGAGCATCCCAGCGTGCTCCTTGCAGGGGTGGGCAGTCCCGAAATCCCCGCTGGCCTCAAGGCCAGGGAGGCTGCAGCCGCTCCCAGAGTAGCTGTTGTCATGTGAAATACATTTATTTCTGAGTCTTCAGTTATTTCCCTCACCTCTAGAGCATGTGTTCAGCCACGGGGCTTGACAGGGTGCCGCTTTGCATCCCGCCACGGGTTACCTTTTCTTGGAGAAGTTTCCCCAAGGTGAGGTTGAATTTCCAGCCTCCTCCTGGCAGCGTTTCAAAAAGCCTGCGCTGAAATGGCAACGCTTCCGACAGCCATTAGTGATGAAATATTGCATCAGCCTTTCCTCATGTCCCCTTGAAAGCGGCACCTCCCGGCCCCCGCCCCGGTCCCAGCTGGGGCAGCTCTGCGGATTCCAGGGCGGGGGCTTTGCTTTGCTCCCCTCCTTGCTCAACAACAAAGGATTTCAACCCAAATTCGTGGCTCCTCATGCCATCATCTCTTGCCCACTGCCCCGCTGGGTTCATGGGCTGCATTTGGCTCGGGAGTTGCATCCTCTGGAGACAGGGTGACTCCAAATGTGGGCTGGCTCTTCCCAGCTGGGACTGGAAAAAAACAAGCTTTTTATTTTGGGCCAAAAAATAGTCATCTGGGAAAATTCAGCAGCATTTCAGATCTCCATCTATTAGGTAGTTTCAGGCCAAAAGCTTTTTGAAAAGTGTGTAAACACATGCATTGATCGATGCGTCAGAGACCCCATCCATGTGTTACACCATGCTGCCGCCTCTACCCAGAGGAAAACGCAGCTTCTCCGTCCCGCTCCGCTCTGTGATCCCTTTGCAGCCCCTATTTGCTCAGCTCTTCAATCCTATTCAATATCAAAACCCGGGCAATGTATTATTTTTTTTATTTTTTTTTTTTCAGCTACAAAGTGTTTTCTATTCTAATGCCTCTTTATATAAAACCGTAAAGGTGCCATTTTTGACAGTTTGACAAAATAAATACGTGCACTGCAGTAGCTTGATGCATTAATATGAGGTCTGTGAAGCGCACCGCTCGGCTTGCTTTTCTTCCCAGCTGCACTCGGTCCTTTTTTTAAGGTCAAAGTACAGCTTTATTGGATTGTCCTAAATATAACCTGTGCTCACAACGTCTCCGAGCATTGCCTCCTCTTTGCCTACAACCGTCAACCCGCTTTTATCCGTATTCTTCGAAGGCTGAATCAACATCACGATAGTTTTTCAGTTGCAACTGGAAACCCGTTTGGTTTTCTCCTGGGGTTTCTGGGATGCGATCGGCTCGTGGCTGGTGCTGGTGCTGGGCTGGCCACGAGGATGCAGGAAAGCCGAGGGGGATGCCGGAAGGGGGCTCAGCTCAGTCTCAGGGACTTTTTGGGAAGCCCAGAACTGCATGAGTGCACATCCCTTAGCCCGGAGGTCATTTCCAGACACAATTTATTCCCCTTTGAGGCTTCCCGTGGGGCTCTGCTCTGCTGGTGCTTCCCCAGGAGGGACCTCAGGGGCTCTCGGAGCAAAGCACCCTTTGCATTTCCCGGGGTGACAGCGCAGGGACGCTCCCGTGCCTTTGTGCCCACAGTCCTTGTCTGGGCTATACTTGGCTGAACATTTTTGAGGGCTTCTTGGGACATCTCTGATCATCTCCTGTGGGGAAAAGCCTTCTGGCCACGTGGAGGTCTCCATCCCATACGTGTTTCGTTATCTGGCCCTGCTTCTTGGAATAGCCAGGCCTTTCCTAAGGGATATGACAGCGCCGGGGACTCTTATGCCATGGCGCAGATGGGAGCTGCTGCTCAGGCGTTGTAGGGAATGAGTCTGGGAAGAGGACAATGTGGTGTGAGCTGGACTGGGAATGGTCGAGGATACTGGGAATGGTCCAGGGTAGGCATTGGGGGAGGAGGGAGGCTGGTGACCCCGCGCAGGGGAGAGCATCGCTCTTCAAACAGGATTTTTCTGAAAGGACTCACGTTCTCCCCATGGGTTTTCTGGAATAACTTTAAACCAGGCGTTGCGTGGAGTGGCGGAAAATCAGTCCCAGCCGTCTGATGGGGCTAATTACAGATACAAATCCAGGATGTCCGAATTTCCTCGCCTGCTCCTCCCCGCACGCGTCCTGTGGGCCAAACTGGCTGTGTGCAGAAAAGGCCCTTTTTCTTCTGGGTGCCCAGAGGTAGTCTCTCGAGGATGTTTTTCCACCAAGAAAAGAGCAATTTCTTGTAGCTGTAACAGAAATCTCCATTTTCCTGCTGGCACACTGGAAGCAGCTGTCCGTCCCTGGAAGGGGCTTTACCACGCTGTGCTGCCCGGTGCTGCTGGAGGCGGGTTATTTATAGATGGGTTTATTTTTACTTCTTCACATCCCTACGTTTTCCTTCCTGCTCGCTTGTGATATTCAAGGATCGTCTCATTAGCAGAAAGAAATCTCCCCCTCCAAACAGCACAACCCATGGGCAAAAGCTGGGAGGGGAAACTGAGGCAGCGGCTTGCCAGTGGCGTGATGCTTTGGGTTAAGGCTCCATTTTCTCTGCCAATTAACCATCGGTCTGGCCAGATGACTGGGACCAGTACCGCCTAGTATCTTCATCAACGACGTAGCCAGTAGGATCCAGTGCACCCTCAGCACTTTTGCAGGTGACACCAAGCTGAGTGGTGCTGTTGACGTGCCTGAGGGACGGGATGCCATCCAGAGGGACCTGGGCAAGCTTGAGAAGTGGGCCCAGGCGAATCTCATGAGGTTCAGTAAGGCCAAGTGCAAGGTCCTGCACCTGGGTAGGGGCAACCCCCCGTATCAGGATGGGCTGGGGGATGGAGGGGTTGAGAGCAGCCCTGCCGAGAAGAACTTGGGGGTGCTGGTGGATGAAAAGCTGGACATGAGCAGGCAATGGGCGCTCGCAGCCCAGAAAGCCAACCAGATCCTGGGCTGCACCACCAGCAGCGTGGCCAGCAGGTCGAGGAGGGGATTCTGCCCCTCTGCTCCGCTCTGGCGAGGCCCCCCCCTCCCCCGCAGTGCTGCGTCCAGCTCTGGGGTCCTCAGCACAGGAAAGATATGGACCTGCTGGAGCGGGTCCAGAGGAGGGCTCTAAAAGTGATCAGAAGGATGGAACCCCTCTCCTATGAGGACAGGCAGAGAGAGTTGGGGTTGTTGAGCCAGGAGACGAGAAGGCTCCGGGGAGACCTTCTCGCAGCCTTCCAGTACCTGAAGGGTCTTAGAAGAAAGATGGGGAGGGACTCCTTAGCAGGGCCTGTAGCGATAGGTCAAGGGGTAACGGCTTTAAACTAAAAGAGGAGAGATTCAGACTAGACAGAAGGAAGAAATTCTTTACAATGAGGGTGGCGAAGCAATGGCAGAGGTTGCCCAGAGAGGTGGTAGAAGCCCCGTCTCTGGAAACACCCAAGGCCAGGCTGGACGGGGCTCTGAGCAGCCTGATCTAGCGGAAGGTGTCCCTGCCCATGGCAGGGGGTTGGACTAGATGGCCTTGGATGGTCCCTTCCAACCCAAACCGTTCTATGAGTCTGTGATTCTTGAGTTGTGTCTTAATGTGACTGTCTGGGTCGGAAAGGAAAGGAAGAAATTCAGCATCTTTTGGCAGTGGGAGGTGGTGACTCCAAAGAGTGCTTCCATCAGAGCCGCTAATAGATTTTCTCTTGGGTAATGAGCGGTGGGGACAGTTAACATTCATCTTAATTAGTCTTGAGCAAGAGCGAATGTGAGCCTTGATGCTTTGAGCGCTGCATAATGGATAGCACGAAACGGCATCAAAGTCCTCGGCCCAGTGGAAATGAAAGGACTGAAAAAATGCCGTGTTTGCTGCATACAGGCAAATGACAAGTTGTTTTTGCCGGTGTTGAATGAGACAAAGCCAGGCTTGGGTAAACTCACGTCAGCTCCTTGGGGCTCCTGGTCCCGGCCCCTGTCGGTGGCAGCGCAGGGAGAGGAGGTAAAGCCTCAGCCACCCAGGAGGCCCTTCAAAGGACAAAGTCTAGCAGTTTTCTAATGCTATTAAAATGGCTCGAGCCACCCACGAAGGTAATGGATTGCAGAAACTACCAGGTTTTAGGATTCTGGGTGTTCCTTCTGGGGGGGGGGGGGGGAGAAGGGGGGGGGCCGGATTTTAATGCT
>JAVKLA010000088.1:1997250-2019199 GCA_034782735.1 Sagittarius serpentarius
GTTGTTCGCAAAGAAGGGAGCGAGGTTAGCAGGGCTGAAAGGCAGAGAGAGAGGAGGTTTGAGCTGGAGCTTGCCCATGCTTTGAGCTCCCGCTGACTTGCGTGGGGGGTTTGGTGCAGCTTTTCTAAGAAGATTCCTTGGTTTTTAATTAAAAGCTCAAAAGTGGCACTAGAAGCCCATGCAAAGACCCTGGGATTTGCACCCTGAGATGACTCTGGCCGGGTTTTGGTCCTTCTCTCGTCACGGTGTGATGCCAGAGTGACTCCGGATTTACAGGGTGCAACTGGGAGCCAACTTGATGGCTGCTGGCAGTGCCACCCGGGGCTGCGCGGCCATGATTTATGGCCCTGCTGTGATCCGCTGGGAAGGCCAAGGAGAACACTGAAGAACATTAGGAATTAAGCTTGACCATGGCAGGACTATATAAAGAGAATTAATTTGTCGAAGGTGCCTTTCAGCAGAGGAACTTGGAGTATTTCTGCTGGAGAGGGAGCATCTCCCAATCCCTTCCCTGGAGCTGGCGGTTAGCGGGAGGGAGCTGAGGCTGAGGAGAAACAGAAACCCAGGCGGCTCTTCTCATGTGAGATACCAAAGATGAAAAGAGAGTTTGCTCTTTTTTCCTCCATGGCAAAGCAAACTGGCTTTAGTAACAGGGAACACATTACCTGCCATGAATTAACAGGGAAGGTGTGAGAACGAGGGATGGGAAGAATATCTGAGATGCTACGGCTGTGTCTTACAGGATAACTTTCTTGCTCTGCATGGGCTAAATGTTGGGGGTTATTTTCATTTTATAATTTATTTCTATGCTGGCCTTTGGCAATGTCTAATGCTTTGCTCTGCTGCCGGGAGGAACAAGCCCGGCTCCTTGCAGGGGATCCTCTCCCATTGCCAGGCGCGGGGGTACTTGGACAAAGCTCGGCTTTAAACGCTCCGCTCTTCCAAGCCTCTCCCTGTGCCAAACCTCCTGACATTTACAGTGTCCCAGCTCAGCCGCAAAGGCTTTGGGGCTTGTAAATCTCCATGCTCAGGGAGCTGGGGGCCGAGCAGATATTTAACATGATTGAAGGATGGGAGTAAAGGGGAAGGGTGTAAGCCATCGCCTTTAAGACAAAACAGACTGGGGCTGCTTGGTTTTTCCCCTCGGTGGCTGCTCTGTGGGGCCAGGACGGGCTGCATGAGCCGGTGCGTGTTGCTTGCAGCCAGCCCGGTGTTCTCTCCAGGGAGCCGTGTTGGCCATTTGGGCTTTAATGAACAACTAATTGGCTTTTTCTCCTCACTGCAACCCAATGATCTCAAAATACATCCTATCAGCCTTCTTTCCTGCCCCGGGAAGTTAAGCAGAAGCTCTAAATCCTGCTCAACAGGAGGGAAACTGAGGCACAGAGCTGCCACGTGGTTTTCCTCCATGTCGGGCTGGAGCCACGCATCCCGGAGCCAGGTGTTTCCGAGATGCCTTTCAGGTCTGGCCCTTCTCTCCCTACTTGTGGGTGTATTTTGGGAGCAGAAGCCATAAGGTCTTGCCTCCCCTAACCCTCCCCATGCTCGAGCGCCCGCTTTGGGAGCCAAAGCATCACCTCTTGCCCTGCCTCGCAGTTCTTTTCCCTCCTCTTACTTTCTGCTGCGTTTCCCCTTTCTTAGCAGTTAAATAATGGAGCTCGTAGATCATATAATAAATAGGTATTGACTTCATGCCACAGGCTGGATCAGAATTGATTGACCCGTGGGAATACACTCCTTTGCAATCAATAAGAGGCCATCAGGCTGGATAAATCTTGATAACGACTGACAACAGGAAAGTCGATATGTGTATTAATATATACATTAAGCGAGTGTATATCTTCTGCCTGGGGACAGCATTGCTTTTGGCAGCTTGCGGAGTGGGATGGGGTGGGGAGGAGACCGAAATATCCTGCGCAAAGAGGACGGCAGGGATGGGGAACGGCAGCGGCTTGATCCTCTGCGAGGGTGTTTGATGTCGAAATAAGAGCTGGCTGCTTCGGTGCTGGCTGAGCTTTTCTTGCCCATTGTAGCATCAAATCCCCACCGGCGGCTGTTCGTTAGCACCGCCTTAGTGTGCTCCTCTGGTCGCGGGATGGTCGAGGGGAAAGTGCTCCTTTGTATTTTAAAAGTGTTTCAAAACGCCATGGAAATATTTCTGGTTTGGCCGTGACTTCTCGGGGAGATTACTTAATGCATGGGACTTGGCGCTGAGGCACTTCACTGGAGAGGAAGGGATTTAAGCTGGCGTTTAAGGGAAAGCCTGTGATTAAGTGCCCTGCTGAGACATGGTCCCACCGAGTCTTTCTGCTCATGCCAGCTCTTCCCTTCACTATGGAGTGACATCTCAGCACGATTCCTTATGTTTTTTTGAGTGTCTTCAATGCTGGGGATCCTCTTTGGGGCCGGGGAGGGCTGTTTGCCGCAGCAGATCGTGGGGGACCGCTGTGCTGGGACCCTCCTGCCTAGCCAAAGAGGAGGCTGCCCAGGGAAACAGATCCCTCCTGTGACAGCATTATTAATTTTTTATTAATAATAATTATTATTACTATTTCAAAGTGGAGGTGGGTTCTAGTGAAGCAGCCGTCTCGATCAAAAGACTTGCCTCTTCCCTCCCTTCAAAAGAAGGGTGGTTTTTTTTCATTTCTTTTCCTTCCTGAAGTTCAAAATAGCAGGAGGAGCACGGCGCAGAGGATATATTTGGCTCCTTCAAAGGCAAGGAGAGGTCAAAGCACCTTCACACATCCCTGTGCACCCAGCCAGCCCTCTCGGAGCCGATTACGAGTGCAACCCTTTCAAAAGGCAGCAAGTGCCACCCGAAGCATCAAGTATTTTCGGATGACTTGTTTGCAGCCAGGGCTTTAGATAAGCTGCTGGGGCCTGTGGCTGCTTTGCATTCACCTGTCTCTTAGCTCTCTTCCCTGCAGCTGTAGCATAGCTCGTCTCCTCTGACACTATCCCCTTCAAATAAAAATGCATGGAGTTTGCTTTCTCTAAATAACTTGTTTTTTTCCGAAGCGACGACAGAGTCGGAGCTACTTTTCGGGGAGGCTGATCCCCCCCCTTCCTCCTCCTCCTCCTCCAGCCCTTGCGGTTTGGCTGCGCTGGCTGTAGTTATCTCACTTGCCAGCTGCTGGAAGGAAAATTTTGCTGCCTAAGTAATATCCATCGAAGGACGACGCTTCCATCGGGCAGAGATAGCGAGCGCGGGACGAGGGGGAGCATCGCCTCTTCAAGGCTTTTCTGTTTTCCTACGCTAATTTTGCTCTGCAGAGGCTCCTCCGTGTGAAGGGGGAGCTGGGTTGCTGCGAGCTCCGGGCCGGGGACCCCGGCTTTGCTTTGCTGCGGCCAAACCCCTTGCTCATGGCAGTTAATGAATTCCCTGCCTCCCCATTGGGGTTGCTTTGGGAGACTTGGGTAAGGCTTCAGTTTGGAGGTGGAGTTCGATGGGAAAAGTATTTTCACCTCCGAGCGATGGCCCTGGAGGGGCCGAGCTCTGATGGACGCTGATGCTCAGCATCAGGTCTGCAGGCTCCCGGGCCAGCATTTCATGGCGCTGCGTTGCCGCAAAGCTTTCGGCTGCCGCTTTCCTCCCTGGTCGTGGTCCAGCGAGGACGGATGGTGTTTCTCGGGGCCCGGGGAGGAAGGAAACCACATGTCGCTTTTATTGAAAGCGATGGGGAAGGCGGCTCCCTGCTTGCCAGCGGGCACAGCGAAGAGGGGAGAAACGAGAGGAAAGTTGTAGTCCTGGGGCTGAAACCTTTCCCTGCCAAATCTCAGGGTGCTTGGGTATCTGTGGCTTGGAGAAGAGCCGCTTCGCTTCAGCAGGAGGTTTTGGCAGCGGTGAATCCCAGTGAAACCAGTTCTGAGCACCTCTCACAGGGCTGGGGGGCAGGGATAGCTGGCCCATGAACCAGACAAGCTTTTTTATCCCCCAAGTTTTTTGGTGCGGGGGGTGGGGTGGGAAAAATTTATATATAGGTGTGGGGTCCAACACATGCCAGGTTTCTCCTTAGACAGAGACTTAACAAACTCGGTGTGATCCTGGTTGTCCTGGCTGTCCTTGGGGTGGCATTTAGATGCCGAGGGCTTGGGGAGCTCGAGCTGGATGATGCCACTGCTTTGCTTTGCTCACACCGGCGTAGCAGGGAGAACGTGCGTAAAGGGTGCAATATTTCATATTGATTTTTGAGGAAAACAAAGCCTAGGGATAAAAATTAACCCAAACCTCTCCCTTTGCTGCTCTTGTTTAATTTTCCTTTTTGTGAAACACGTTTGTGGCTGCCTAGTCTCAAAAGCACAATTGCCAGACATCGGTAAAAGAGAAAAACAAGCCAATATATGGAAACAGCTTGAAAACTTCCCGAATAAATCGGGCACGTGCAGGCATGTGCAGTACTTGTTCCTCCCCTCTCTGCCGCGGCTAGTCCTGCTCAGATGAAATCAAATATGTCCCAGCTCAGCAGCTCTGGCTGCTGTGGCCATATCTTTCTTAATATTCCCCAAAGATTTCTTCTTTCCCGTGAAGTAATAAAAATTGGTAAAACTGCTGGGGAAAGTGGAAGCATCCGAGCAGCCCCTCCTTTGCTCTGTCTTTCCTCAAGCACAGATGTAACCTGCTAGCAGAGGTATTTTTATATTAAAGTACTTATTATTAATTTCTACTCTCTCTCCTTCTGTGTCTCCCCTGGGTGTATAGTGCCGGCTATCACCATGGTATCTGAGCTGGTTCCCCATAAATCAATATAGAAGCAAGTAATGAGCTTCCTGGGGTCTGGCATTTATCACTTTGGGGTGTTAAAATGATCCTATTTAATTTAATGGGCATTTATGTGGATGGTTGGGCAGAGGGAAGAAAAGCACAAAACACTGGTAAGTAACAGCATTGCAACCTGCGCGCAACTGCCGTACCATCAGCTCTAAATTTATTCCTGCTCTGGAGCAGGAGCCGGGCTGCGGTCTTCAACCCTATAGAGGTGGTGGCCATCAATTTAGAGATGGTGACCATCAATACTGGGGAGGAGGAGAGGAAAAAACACCAATGGGTGGGGGATGGAAGAGGCCGTTTTCACGTCGAATGGCAAAAATATTAAGAGGCAGTGCTCCAGCTCTTCCTCACTCATCCCTCCCAAATTGTTCCTCTGCAAGTCACTTTGGCTTTGCTCCCGCTGCTGATGTCTTCAGCCCACGCTGGTGAAATGCAGAGTGTTTATAAAGCAATTTGGGATTTGGCTTGCTTGGCTGAACACTTCAAGAACTCGTTCTGAATAGAGAGTTGCATCTGCAGCGGGATGGGGCCGGGACTGTCCTAGTGCCGGGGAAGGCTGCGAGCTGAGGTTGTGCCGTGGGTTGAGGGGCACTCCTGGATGCTGGGGACCCCTGGAAGCACCTTTGCATCTCCCCGAGCTGCCCAGCCGGGCTGTCCCTGCTGCCTCTCGGCTCTGGCTGGGGTTTGGCGAGATGCCGGGGCGCATGTCACCAACCCCGCTGCTCTGCCGACGGGTGGGATGGAGAGGTTTAGGGGGAGAAGAGAAGTATTTGTTTACGAATACGTACTTCAGCGGTGAATAAGCTGGGATCCGTCTGAAGACACAAATCGTCTGCCTTTGTCTCTGGTGTCAAGCGTAGGCGGTCTCTGGCCTTGCGATCCGCAGCATCGCTCGCTCGCAGCCGGCTGGATACCTCAATGCTGCAGTTCGGCGTAGACCTCTTGAAGTGGAAAGGCAGAAGATGATGTGCGTGCCCCGGGAGCCGCGCTTTGTGCTCGCTGCTCCTGCCCGAATGGGGAACGATTGACGGCAGATGAGGAACGAGAAGCAGCGAAATTGTTGAGCTCTGCCGTGAAAAGGTTCTGCAGGTGGTGGCTGAATGGGCTCAGGTGCTGCATAATAGGTATCAACCGGGCTTTATCTCTGCATTGGCAGCTCCTTATCCAGCAAGAAAACTCTAACAAATACTGGTGCGGTCGTTGCTAGTTGAATTCATTCGGGGGAGTTACTCATCGAGGGGAGGAGAGAGGCACCTGGGCTGCCTCAATGGCTCTACCAAGGTCTGAGGAGCAGCGGTGGCACGTCCTGCGTCCGCAGTGCTTTGCCGTGCGCTGGTGCCACCGCCCTCGGTCTAAGCGGTGGCTGCTCTCCTTGTGCCGGAGCATCCGCTGCCTCCTTTAGTGCGGTCCCTCTGTAAATGAAGCGGAGAGATGGGAATCTCGTCCGAAAAGGACTGCAGGCTCCGCTCCCGGGGTTATCTCTGTGGTTCAGATAGGCAGAAATTTGAGGATTTTTCTCTAAACAACCCTTTCCCAGGAAAATAGCTAATCTTAACTCACTTTAGGGCTGAAATCAAACCCCATTCCAGCGCTAATCTCTTCATTGCATTTGCAACGTCGCTTCATGGCTAATGCAGACCACAAGCAACTTTTGCAAATGGTTTTCTCTGGGGGAAAACAAGCGTTTGCTGGGGAGCGGGGAGGGCTGGGGGAACTCCTTCATGCACAGGCAGGTCATGGGAGGTAGCAGAAAGCCTGTTGCATCGCAGAGCTTAAAGCTTTACAGGTTTATTTAGCAAATTAGTGCAAGAAAACCTCATGCTGTAAAGGTGGTGGAAAGAGAATTCATGTCTCTCGTTATTTTGCACCCTTTAATTCTGGTTGCAGAAACCCAAGGGTTTTCTTTATCACTTATTTCCAAGTAGGAGTGCAAGTGCTTGGATCCTAATCTTCAGACAAATTCATATTTGACTGCAGCCAAACGATTGCAGAAGATAGGAAGCGGCTGGCTTAGTTAGAGGAAGATTGCACTTGTAACTGCGGGTGCCTCGGGTTTGCAGTCCGACTGGTGTGCTCAGGGACGTGCTGAGACACCTGAGCAAGGAAAACCATTACTGAGGAGACCGTCACACAGGTATGAAGATGCCCCAAAGTCCCCACCGCAGCTCGCTTGCGTCTGGCAAGGCTATTTCGAACACCGCCCCTGACACAGTACTTTGAAGGATGCTGTTGTCTTTCCAAAACCCGTGAGATATGCGACCAGTTCCATTCCTGCTCCACTGCTTGACCTGGATATTGTGCTCTGTGCCTCTGGAGGGACATGGAGCTTTTGGCTTAGGAGCAGGAGGGTCCTTTGTATCCGCGAACTTCTGAAGAAGCAAGCAAGATTTAATCCCAATGAGCGCTATCCCAATCCATCGGTTTGATCCCCCACAGAGCTGCAGAGAGCTCAGTTTTCCCCGGCTTTCTGGAGAGGAGCCTCTAACATCCCTGCCCTTTGGGGCTAATCACCCACGGGGACCTTATTTGCACCCAGGTGATGGCCTTGGCCATGATGGCCACGGTAATGATGGGGGAACAGCAACCACGTTGCAGTTTGGGCCGATTGCTGTTGCCATTTTCAGTGTCCCCAGGGAAAACGCGGCGGAGCCTCCTGGGGTTTTGCCTCGTCGTACTGCTCCAAGCCAGCCTCAGGGTAGAAAATAAAAGTGGGGCTTTACCACCGTTCTGCATTCCCAGTTTCTCCGGATTTGCAACCTGGGGAGAAGTCGCTGTGGGGCTGGGCTGTTGGCCCCTCCGCAGGGCTGCGCTGAGCAGCGCTGCCCTTGGCATGCCTCTTCTTTCTCACCCAAGCCGGGTGTCCGAACCGTCCCCTCTCCCCATCTGAGCAACGTGGTACCCAGGCAAACCCAGGGTGGCTCGATGCGATGCTCCTCAGCCCTTGCCCCGAGGCGCAGCTCGGGCTGGCTATTTCCAGCCAAAAAGGGCAAAACCCGTTATCTCCCAGGGGACAAATCCAGACCGGTCCGTGTCAGCCTCCCCAGGGCTGGAGGAGATGGGCAAGGGGGAAAGTGGTGGAGCTGAGCGAGGGTGTAGCGAGGGGGAGAACAGAGGAATTGAAACCTGTAACTTTTTATTTGTTAACTAGAACAGGATCAAATTAACATCTGCAGTCGCCGAAGCCTCTTTAATGAGACGTGTGTCAGGCACTTTATTTCCCAGGCACAGGTATCCAGTCTCATCTTTCTAAAGTTGCCTGTAATGAGTGTGGGTGGATATAGAAAAGCAAAAAAGCCCTTTTTTGTGGGCAGGAGTTGAGGCAGCATCCACCCACGTACTCCATTATGATATTCAAATGTCAATATATTTTTAATTGGTTTATATCCCCCCCCCTCCAGCTGCCTTTGGTAATTAAGGCTCTGTAAATAGATTTTACTGTAATTTGTACGAGAAGGAAAATTGGAGGACATTGTACAGTGCATTGGGTTGGTTTTTTTTTTTTTTTCCTCCCCGTCTTTCCTCTTTTGACTCATATTACATCTGTGAGTATTGTATCCTGGGAGGGAAGAGGCGGGGAGCCGCGGCCAGTTTTGCACAAAAAGTCTGAAGCAAGAGGACCAGGTGGTTTGCTCGTGGCTGGGACGTGGGGAAGAGCCAGGAACCAGCCCAGGTTACCCCTTACGGGGCTCGGCACCACGGTGGTGGTACCAGCACACACCGGGGAGCAGCACGAGCTCCCTCCCAGCGCCAAACTGGGGAGAGCCCCCAGTTTCCGTGCTGAATCTTCAGTCTGCCTTGAGATGCAGCCAAAGCTTTTGTGGTTATTTATAGCTCCCTGCCACAGCCGCTGCCTTTATAATTTGGGGATATTTCTTGGCGGGGGTTTATAAACCGTGTTTTTATCTTCTCCCTTTTCCTGTTCTTTCAGCCTGTGTAAAGGACGGACTCTCTACTCGGTGGTGAGAGATGCCAAAATTGTCCTGGATGTCAACAAAACAAGGCAGATAGCACAAGAAATTGTGAAGGTAAGGTATGGTGCGGGGGTAGCTTAGCACCGACGGGGATCCGGGTCCAGCCAAGAGCCCGGCCGAGCTTCTCCGGGGAGTGGGAGTGAAGAAGCCAAGGAGGCTGGGCAGGATAGCACCTCTTGGCTTTAAAATCCAGGCCTCTTAGACCTCCCTCACCCACACTGAGCTGAACTGGGCTGGCAGCAAGGTTTCCCACGGGCTCCCCGTGCAGTGGTGAGCTTGGGGCTCGTCCCGGTCACAGCTCCTCTTTCCCCTTGGAAGTGCAGGTGTTTAAGTCCAGCTTTGCTGCTGCAAGCGAGTTGCTGGTCAGATATTCCTCTCCTCTTGGAAAAAGAAGAAAAAAAAATATCTGCTGTTGGTCTGAGGTCTCCGCGTCTCTGTAGTGAAAGCATCCCCGCAGCCAAGGCGCCCGGAGGAGTCGGTGCCGTGGTGCTCGTGGCAAGAGGCTGTGCGTGCCACGAGGCAGAGCACGCGTACGTTTTTCAGAGCTAAAAGCTTTTGCTTTCACAGCGATGACTCAAAGTGCATCTTTGACACTTCAGATGGGACCGTATAAATAGATGCTGGGGAGGATCCTCACGTGGCAGGGTCAAGTGGCTGGGAAGTTGGGTCCTGAGCCATCAAAGCTTCCCGTTGCATGTCTGCAGTAGCTCGTTTTCCTAAGAGGTGTTGAGCCGCCTGCCACAGTAGGGTTGTACTGTGATTCCAAACGTATTTAATACCAAATGATACCAAAAGTATTTGGCACGTGTTCTACCTTGGGAGCTGCAACATTGACCCTGTGTCCCGCTCAAGGTCAGCCAGCACCTCCGGCCCCCAGCAAGACCAAATCAGCTGGGGCTAAGCTCCCATTTAACATATTTCTATCAAAAAAAAAAAAAGAAGTAGTTTTCTGGCAGATCTTAAACCCTCTTAAATATTCAAATCTATGTTAGAAAACAGAATATGTTCTGCAATATATCCTGAGTGGTGCCGTTCCCCTGCCTGTGCCTATGCTATCTCTTATTAGCTTGCCTATTTTGTGTTTATTTACACCCAGATTTAGCAAAGTGCATGTTGTTTTTTTAAGTAAATTCCTTAAATTCCCCCGAAGTCTCTGGGCTCCGGGCAGGAGCTGACAGTCGAGCGTAGTCTTAACGGCTTTGCTGAGCCGCCCGCATCCGCGCGGGCGTTGCAAGAGGTGTCTTGGAGCTGTGACAGGGCTGAGCCCCGTGCTGGGGTGGTGTGGAGGGAAGCCACAAGTGATGAACTTTGCATTTTCAGTGTACTGTCCCGAGGCATTGAGCAGCTCTGCCAGCTCCAAGGGTGCTCCTGGACCTGCTGGGTGATGCTGTCAGCCCCACAAAGGGCTGTAGTGTGCCCCAAGTTGGGTGGTGCCACCTTCTTGCAAGCTGTGGCTTGCGAGTTGGGATGTCTGAGACAGCCGAGGGCCTCTCTGCTTCATTTCTGGTTTTGATCCGTATTTTCCGCTTTTTAAAGATGGATTTTTCCTGCTGAGCAAACGTCTGAGGCATCACATGGATTTGCCTCATATTTTTTCCCCCGACTACCACTGTGCTTGTGCTCCGGGTTCTCGCCTCCCAGATGCTCGCAGCGGGAAGTAATGGCTCGGTTCGGCCCCTTTCTCTGTGCGGGTTGCATTGCTTCCTGTGGGTTGGGATTTTGAGGACTAGGCTAAGAGACGGCTGCCTTCTGCAGCTGCATGCGCATTAGGAACGGGTTGGAAACCTCGGACTCTTGGTGGTGTTTCGAGGCATTGCCAGCACTGGGGAAGCATCACTGGATCTGTGAGATGAAAGCATCACCGTGAAGAACATCAGCCATGAGATCTGCTGAAGCAAACCAGCACTACGGCACGTAGACCTGGTTGTAGCCCCAGCAGCAAGCCGGCTTCCCTGCATCCCCTCTCCTCCTTGGGAGTACGGGCTTGGGTGTTCCTGCTGCAACCCGCTGCAGGGCAGGGGGACTTTGGGTTTGATCCAGGTCCTTGTAGGAATTAGGAGAGGTCCAAAGGCAAAGCTAGGCGGCACGGGTGCTGAGCCCAGGCTCCCCCTGTGCACCCGAGGGATTTTAAGACAGCGGCTCCTGCTCGCAGGAGAGGTCCATCACACCCCTGTCGCAGCCGCCCCGGTGCTGTGCCCCGGACACCTGGCCCATTGCTGGTTTGTGCTAGGAGGAGCAGTTACTCTGCCTTCCCACCTCTCCGTGTCAACCATCAGCAGATGTTAAGGATGTTTCGGTGGACTTGGAGGTGGCTGGTGTGGAGAAGTGAAGGAAAACCCCTACGCCTTGGTTTGGTTGGGCTTGGGGTGGCATTGCCCGGAGGAGCTGGAGGCAGGACCTTGGTGGAAGCCTCGGCTCCGCTACCCGCTCACAACAGTTGTTTGACTTTATCCTTTGAGTCCCCGTATGCGATAGGAGAGCCGTTAAGCTTATTGGATTGGCAGGTGCAAGGGCTCTCCTTATGCCGTGATCCTCCGGAGGCAAAAGTTAATTTATTTAAGAAATGAAGCCGGCAGAGGGAGCTGGCTTTTCACGCACGCCGGCCTGCCGAGCAAATTAAGGCATTAGTGGGCCAAGAGTGTTTTCTCACAGATCATCCCGAGGGCGAAGGTGGCGGGGCTGGAATTTGCAGTGGGATCTGTGCGATACCCCCGCAGAGCGAGGCGAGCGACTTGGGTTTGCCGAGAGCTCCTCGAGAAATGTCCTTCAGCAAAGGCTTGGCTGCGTTTGACGATTGCGTGGGAGATGCGTTCCCATCCATGCTGTGTGAGCATGGGGGCAAAGCCCCTGCTGCCTGCCCTGAGCTCCCGTCAACCCTGGCCGATGGGAGCGGGCCGCAGAACATCCCCGGGGCGCTGGGTCTCATCCTGTCGCATGGATGCCTGGGGCCCTGCACTGCACCTTGCAGGAGGAAACAGGCTCACAGCATTGAAATGCTGCTCCTTGCACAACCCTGGCACATTGTGAAGGTGACAGTGACATTTTAAAGCAGATTTTTAAACCTCATCATTATTTCATGTGCTGGGACCCAGAGCCCCCTAATTAATCCCAGTGCCTGGAATGGTCTCGGCATCCAGCTGCAGCTGTGGCATCTCAGGGCCAGCCGCAGCCCCGAATCCTTTCCTTCCTCCAGCGTCCTTTAGCAGAGGCTCTTCAGGATGTGACCGCCAAGGGGGGCGGTTAAACCCCCATGACTTGCTGGGTTGGGGTGTTTGCTGTCCCCAGCAGCCCGTTGTCTCAGGCAGCCCCCAGCCTTTCCCGCTGCTGGAGCAGAGCCCCGCGGGCCTCTGCGCTGGCGAGTCCCTGGCACCCTCAGGACTTTTTCCCACGTCCTGAGCATTTGCATTTGAGGATTTGCGGGGTTTTCGGCTTGCTTTCCCAATTTTTCCAGATAGTTTGTGAATTTGGATTGTGCCTCCCAGGTCCATGTCACCTGCAAACTTAAAAATATATTCTTGTTCCACTGCCTGCGTGGTTAATGATGATAGGTGAAAAGATCAGACCTAGGATGGACCCCCGTGAAATCCAGTTAGTAAATCCCCCCATGTCAGTGGTGGACAACTGATATTCACTCTTAAGCACCGGTTTGCTGGCCCATTTGGCATTTATCCTTCAGTAGCTGCCTCTAGACCAAGTTTCCCCTAGTCTGCTTATGAGAATGGAAAGTGAGACAGTATCGAAAGCCCTGCTAAAGTCAGGATAAATGGCTTTTATCATCCTCCCCGTTCCCAGAGCTGGTTATCCCGTCGAGCTGGATGTCCACCACATGGAGCTGTCGGCAGTCTGCTTGATTTGCTGATGCTAAACGAGCCCGGTGCCGGGGAGTTTGGATTTCCCACCCATGGCCTTTTTTTGCATCATTAGCAATAATTTTAATTAACCACCAAGTAGCTTTTCCTAGGGGAAAAGAATTAAGGCAGGACTCCTGCGCAGCACTTGTTTCCAGACTAATGGTGTCGGTGTGCGCACAAGAAGCACTAATGGCTCAGCCAGGGTATGCGATAGCGGTGATGGAGAGCTTTGAGTTATTACCCTTCTTCTCCCAGCCCCAAAAGAGAATGAAGGCGAAAACATCATCATCATCAATTTCTCAGCAGAGGAGTTCAGGAAAGCGACTGACAGTTTGGTTTGCTGCTAATTTTTCGTGCCTAACCAATTAATCAGGAAGATGAGCGGCTGCCATCACAGCCGGGGCACCCACACCATGACCCCGTCACCCTCCGTGACCACCACCCGACGCCCATCCCAAGCCAGGGACCCCCTGGACATCTGGCCTTTCTGCAGGGACATCCGGGGATGTGCAGCCTTTGGCCGTGGCGCAGCCGTAGCTCGGTAGCGTGGACGTGCCGCCGCGGCACAGGGATGCTCGCAGTCAGGCTCTCCCTGAGTTGGCAATCGTGGGGCTGCCCCTGCTCTGGCATTATCCTGTCTGTTTGTGCTGCTTTTTCAGTTTTGGGGTATTTTTCTCTCTCTTCCATCCTAGGGAATGGGCTACCTGCACGCCAAGGGGATCCTTCACAAGGACCTCAAGTCAAAAAACGTTTTCTATGACAACGGGAAGGTGGTGATCACAGACTTCGGCCTTTTCAGCATCTCGGGAGTTCTCCAAGCAGGCAGGTAGGACATGGCGTGCTGGAAATACCGGCGTTCTTCCCCATGCCCTAGAGCTCCCCTTTGAGGGACGGAGCCTAAAAACCTCCTCTGCAAGCGCCTTTCTGGGTCTGCAGCCTCGGCAGGCAGGAGGACGAGGTGCCTTTGAGTGTCCTGGGGCTGCCCTGGCGATTTCACCATCTCACCTCCTGGGATTTTGCTTTTGAGGAGGCTTGCTTTGCGAAAAGAGCAAGACCTGTAGCTCCTGCAGAAACCCCTCCAGCCCACAAGCAGTGCTCTCTCGAAATGCAGCTCCGTGCTCAAAGCCAGCGTTGGGTTTGCAGTGCAAAACCCCAGAGGGATGGCGCGAGCAGGGCTGAGGTTTCCGCAGCAAGATGGGTCTAGGCTCAGCGCCGAGTGGTGAAAACAGACTGCTCTGCTCCTTGGGTGCAAAAGTTGCAGCTTGCTTTGATTCGATTTGGTTTCATTTATTTTTTTAAACCTAGCGCTGGGAAGGCAGAGTTGCTTTCGGTCGGTAGGAAGGAGCACGATGCTGTGTGCGAGTCTCCAGCAGTTTGGTTCAGAGAGGCAGGACCTGGCCCTGGGCGGGGTCTCTTGGACCCAACCTCTTCCCACAGGATGCATCATTTCCGTGGCCAAACCACCCTGCAGCCGTCCAGGAGATGCTCCTCAGGCTCTGTTTCACCGGGGCCAGCAAAGCTGGTTCGTTCCTTGGTCTTTCCCCAACGGTCTTGTTATAAATCCCTTGGCACCTGCTTCGTCTCCTGCCCCTGGGCTGATGAGAGGTGCAGCCAGAGCAGCAGCCCAGGTCGAGCGGTGCCGTCCCCGCGGTTGTCCCCTGGCCGCTCTGTTGACCTTTTGGGTGCTGCAGACATCTGGCCACGGTGTCTGCGCCGAGCCAGGGCATGGAGCAAGACACAGGGAAAAGAAGAGCCAAGCTCGGGATATTTACAGCGCTGTGACATTTTTTTGTCTCTTTGGGTTTGGAATCAAGCCCATTTGGTAAATGTTCCTTATCAAACGGTTTTCTTCCAGTGCTTTGGGAGGGTTTCCAGCTGTAGGCACGGCAGGGCAAAGAGTTTCAGCAGCCGTGGAAAGGAAGAAAAGCAAAGCTGAGGGGAAAAGGAAACAGCAGAGGGGAAAAAAGAACAAAGATTATATTTTCCTTTTTTGTTAAAACTAAAAAAAAAAAAGAGCGTTGCTGACTTTTTCCCAGCAGGAGAGCGCTTTTTCACGAAACCCTTTGTGTTAGAAAAAGCATGGGCCAAGTGCGGCGTTATCGGTGCTGGCAGGTCGGGCAGGTTTCCTCCAGCCGCGCGGTACCCACCTTTCTGGTCCTTTCGGTCTTCATCACCTCACGCGATGGGGTTTGTCACTGGAGAGGTTGTTGTGGCCCATCATCACTTTACGGTCAAGATGCTCAGGAGATCAAATGCACCTTGGAAACAATATATTTTTTTCTAATTCCTGTGTGATGAGGTTGAAGGATTAGAGGAAAAGGTGACGGCTGCCTCTCTCCATCCCACGCCTCTCGCGGCGAGCCAGGCAGCCAGCCTTTCCGTTCCACTTGTATAAATATCATCTGGTTTTAGCACAAACTTAGCCAAAAGCTTAGGAAGCCCAAAAAATCCAGCAGTGCTGCTGCTCTCCCTGCAGTGGAGAAGTGGGTTTCGGCTCTGGTTCAGCAGCTGGGCAGGGGGTTTGGGACTTAGCTCCTGCCCGGGTGAGGTTGCAGCTCATTCCAGCAGTGGTAAAAGGATTTGGGCAAAAATGCCAGGGACCTTTTGCTGTGAAGGTCAGAGATGCTCTGGAGATAAAATGAGAGAAGAGACGGTGGGGAAATGGGGTATCCGATGGGGTGGACCAACGCGTGGCCATCCCTGCTCAAGACTGGAGTGTCATCTGGGGGGTAAACTCCAGGAGGTTGTTCAGGAGAGGAAGGATGGCAACGTGGTGGTCAGAAATGCAAGGCTGGACAAAAATGAGCAGCATTTTGCTAGAAAAATGGAGAAGGTGGGGAAATTTTGCCCCGAGGAGCTTTCAGTGTGGCTGTCCTGGAGCGCTGGTGGCACACGTGTCTTCTGCTGGTGGGGAGCTGAGAGACAGCTTTGGGGATCTGCACTCATCGGTCACCATGGATTTTGAAGAAGGAAGTGTCTGCAGGTCTGATTTCCCTTCTCAGGGCAGGGTTTTTTTTTGCCGGTTATGGTTTCTCTCAGGTGAAGGAGAATGATAAAACCCAGTTTTGGGTCCTCGAATGCTTGCGTGGCTGCCGGACAAGCATGTATGGAGAAGGGAGCAAATTTTTGCAGGTCAAGTGAAGGATGGTGATGTTTCTTCAGATGTGAATGAGAACTACAAACTGGTCTGTTTTCACTAGAGCTAAAAAATGATGTGGTTTGAAAATCCTCCTCTTCCTCTGAGAGCAGGCTCACCTCCAGTTCATGAAAGCATCTGGCACAAGGAGTTTGCAGCGTCCGTCCGTGCCGTGACATGCTTGCGCTGCTGAAAAACAAGGCGGCTATTGCAATTAGAATACCTTCTGCAGAGACTTCATAATCTGGTGTCTTATCCTGGTGAAATCAGATTTATTTCTCCTTTATTGAAATGTTGTTGGGCTTGGTAGGGCTGCTCTGTGATTAAGAGGCGTGTGAGGTGGGTCTTGAGTAGTCTGAAGAGCTCTTGTGCTCTTGCTTTTGCCTTGGGGCTGGCTCGTCCTTTGGAGGGTTTAGAAGACGCTTGGCTTGTTGTGCTGCTTTCTGCTAGTGGAAGTGGCAAGGTCGGTTATGAAACTTTTGTCATGAAACCTCACGTTGCTGTAATTGAACCACATTTGGGATTGCATTAAAGCTCGGCCCTCACTGCTGGAAGCTCGTAAACCCGTAGCTGCGTGCTCGGGCGTACGTGAGCTTTGCAGAGGGACGAGGCTGGGCTTGCACGGGAGCTGCAGAGGCAAACCTGGTCCCCAGAGCATCCCGAGGCGAGCCTGAATGCCTCTTCTGGGATAGCACGGCACTGGGTGACTTGAGTAAGCAAAAATAAAAGCCTCACGTGCAATCCTGGTCTTGCTGAGGGTGGTGGAGCAGATCTGAACACTGCCTGCTGCGTCCTGTTCCCCGCTGCTTGCCTGGAGATGGAGACTGTAGACACAGGGAAGGATGAGCGAACTCCTCCGTGTCTTTTCTAATTGCCCAGGGTGCTTAACGCTGGCTCGTAATTAAGAGCTGCACAGGGCTGGAGGATGGTGGCGGGAGCCGGCTGGGGAGCTGAAAGCCTCTCCCCTGCGCCAAAGTGCTGTCGCCCGTGGCTCCTGGGGCCGGAGGGTCCGTGTCTCGCCGGAGCCGCTGATTGCGGTGGTGGCTGCGACGCAGCAGGGTGAAGAGGAGCCATCGAGTCCCCAGAGGGGGCATGGAGGCTTAATCAGTGATTCCCTGGACCGGCAGCGTCCTTCCCTAGGGAGGGGTTTCCTCCTCTAAACGCTGCCCGACCTGGGGGTGACGCCGGGGGACAGGGACGGCTTTGCGGGTAGGAGAATCCGGACTGCATCGTCTTGGGATTGTGCATGTCGTGTGCATGCAGCCACAGGGGGAAAAGCCAGCCAAGGAGTCAGCGTCTGTGGTAGGAGCTTGTCGTCCCGCCTCAGGGGTGGATGGAGATGCCCATGCCTGGATGGCGTCCCCTGGGACCTGGGCTCTGGGATTTTGCTCCCCAGCTGAAGTTTGGGAGGACAGATGACCCCACATCCATCCCTTACCCCTGCGTCTCACCATCTTTGGGAGGGCATCAAAGCACAAACAGGGAGAAATTCCTTGATACAAGTCAGCGGGTTCTTCCTTCTCTAGCCTGACGTGACGTGGGCCAGTTTTTGTTGCCTCCTGCAAAACTTTGCTACCAAATTTGGGCTCGGACACATGATCAAGCTGCTTAATGTGTTCCCACCACCAGTGGTCCTTGCCCATTTCCCTGCCCAGGGACCCTTTTTGAGCCAGTGGTGCATCCTCGGTGCCTGCTGGAGGATATGAAGGATGAAGAAGCAACCAACGTCATCCTCAGCTGCTGGCCAAAGGAGACTAATGTATTTATACTGAGCAGGGGGACCTGCAGGAGGCAGAGGAGAACACAGCTGGGGTTAGCTGAGGGGCTGGTGATCATAACAAAGCCAGGCTGCTCCCACGGGCGATGGCATCGGAGGCTTGGACACGAAGGTGGGCTACAGGGGCTGTTTGGGGGCCAAACACCTGAAAACACTGGTTTCCAGGCCATTATTATAGAATGGGTTTGCTCAGCAGAGACCCTTAGAGGTCTCCAGTCCAACCTCCTGCTCAAACCACAGCGGGGCCGGCTCAGGTGTCGGTGCTGGTGGGTTTTACGCCAGGCAACGCTTTACCCCTGTTCTTTTAAGGTGTTTTGGTGCAACAGTCACAGCAAGGGCCCCGGCAGACCCTGCACCCCCATCACCAGCCCAGCAGAGCCAAAGCTCCCCCTCACCACTGTCCTGTGCCCAAATCGTGCCCTGCCACCTGGCAGGGACAGGCATGAAGCCACCGTGCTGGCATTTCTCAGAGCAGGGTTAAAACCTGGCTTTGCAAGGATGCCGTAGGGAAAACCGGGCTTAAACGCCCTGGGGAGAGGGTGGGAGGGCTGGGGGGCTGCTGGCCGGTGGCGATGTTCCCCGCCATGGTACCCACGGCTGCGGCTCTGTGTTTCGGCAGGCGGGAGAACAAGCTGCGGATCCAGAACGGCTGGTTGTGCCACCTCGCCCCTGAGATCATCCGCCAGCTCTCGCCAGACACCGAGGAGGACAAGCTGCCCTTCTCCAAGCACTCGGATGTCTTTGCGCTGGGGTGAGTCCCCGCGGCGGGGTGGGCGGGCAGGCTGCAGAGAACCGCCGTGGTTGTGTCAGGTGTGAGCTGCCCTGAGCAGCCGGGAGGCGACAGGGACACTGCTTGCCGCAACACCGAGGCGACGCTGCCTGCGGGAATCTCCATCACTGGGCTCGGAGCACATTTCCACTTCAAGAAATTTTGAGTTAAACCTCCCCCCAAATCACCAAACCCTCCTGCTTTGGCTATGGACCAGGGTGGCTCCGGGCAATGGGATCCAGAGCATCCTGGGGATGCCAACCTGGCGTCATCTCTCCCTGCATCCGCCCGGGGCGGGTACCGACGGGAAGGTGCTCGGGATGTCGGCTGGGGATGCAGAGGGTCGGGGGCGCAGGTCTGGGAGCCTCCGGGCACCCCGATTCTCCTCACCAGCTGGCTGCAGAGGGGCTGGCGGTGGTGGCTGCCGCTGCGAGCCGGGGCTGCCGGGGGGGGGCAGGAGATGCCCAAAGGCCAAGAAGAGGAGAACGGATGAGTCTCCTTCAGCCAACCGGCTCATCGCTCCTGCCGTTTATCTGAAAGCAACCTTCCCTTACCGCAGGAGCCCAAACACACCCCGATAAACCCTTTCTTGAGGTAGGGCTGGGGGTTTTACCCAGCGGATTAATTTTCTTGTGGATACCTTAAAGGCTGCAGGGATTAGCGCGTGGGGGGCTGTTATCAGAGGTGGTATTTCCATCAGAACCGCAGTAATTACAGCTGAAAGGGCCTGGCTTTTTTTTTTTTCCCCCTCCCCGAGGTATAACTTCAGCACAAAAATAAAGAAGTAATTAAGGGATTGTATTGAACTAAGTGAGAGTCAGTTACTCAGACTTAGTTTTTCCTCTTTTTTTTGAGTGTGAGCTCTGCCCTTATGTAAAGGATGAGTTTCCTTAAAAGACTAAAAGATTTTCCCACATTTTTCCTCTTTCTTGTTTCTGCTGCCCTCAGCTGAGCCCAGGAGGCTCATGGATGATCTGGAGGGTTATTGCCATCGCCGCTTCCCTCTAGGGATTTGGGGATCAGCGACAGCAAGAGGAAAAGATCCTTTAAAGAAGATAGAAATGTTAAATTAAAGCATGTGTGAGGGCGGTGCGGAGCTGGGGGCTGAGGCTGGCGGTGTGCGCTTGCCGAAGCCCGAGAGATCGCGGCAATAATTAGTATTAGATGCGTGGTCGTCTTATGCCAAGGGAGATGGAGCAGCAGAACCCCCTCCATAGCACCATCCATACCCCGTGAAATGCAGCCCAAATATTTTGGATGCATCTGAAAGAAGGAAGGTGAAAAATTAAGCCCCAAACTCCCACCTAGAAACTTGAATTTAACTGCATCGGATGCCTTCAGGCACCCTCAGAATCCCCGCTCCTGCCTGAGCATCTCGCCTTGTGCCGCCGGGACCTGCCCCTCTCCAGCCCCCCGGTTCCTCTGCACCCACAGCACCAACGGGCATCTCACGTGATTCAAATTTTTGGAGATTTACAGCCGAACTGTGCATATTTTTCCAAAATCAGGAGAGCTGATTTCCAGACTCAGGAAGGCCCCTATCCGAGAGTGATCTTTCATATATCAGACCCCCTCCTCGAGACTTTTTCCACCCTGATGCCATTTCAACCCCATTTCTTGCTGCTTTAACTGGCCGTGATGGCATGCCTGGAAGGGAAAAGCAGGTCCAGGGATTTTGTCTTGGAAATCGGGGACAGCACTGTGGGAGCTGGGGCTCATCCAGCCTCTGGGTGCCAGAAAACGAGGATGCAAAACTCCCGGGTGGTCGTGGGGGCGGAGGACCATGGGGGCGGCCACCAGCCCCATCAGAGCTGCCCTTGTTTTGGGATATTCCCTTGGATTTGGGAGTCCTCACGGAAAGGAGGGCTTGGCTTAGCGATAAGAGCAGTGCAGTGGCAGATGGCCGGGAGTTCACGTGTGCCGTCACCCGGTGAGGGTGCCGGGGATGGTTCACACTGTGGCTTGGATGGCTTTTTGTGGCTTGGAGCACTTTTTGCAGAGGAAAACGAAAAATCTGGAGGGAAAGCGAATGCTCGGGCTCGTCCTTTCCCGGCGGTCACTGCGCCGTGCAGCTGGAGCAGATGGCAGGGTTAGAAACACCAGCCCAGCGGCTGGACCGTGTATTTACCCCCCCCCCCATCATCTATTAAGCTGCTCTGCGGGCAGCGGGGCGAAGTGCTATTGCAGCCCGACGGGAGATTCCAGCTTGGTGTAACAGGCTGGCTGGCGGCTCTGCCCGTGCCTCTGCCCGTGCCTCTGCCTGTGCTGGCCACCAGCCCCCGTCCTCCTGCCCACAGGCCAGGTTCTTCCCTGGTGTAAACTGGGGGCTGCGGCGGGCTGATGGCTTGCTCTCAGTCAAGTCGACGGCCCCAGTTTCCCTATCTGGAAAACGGGAGCGGTGATACCTCCGTAATGAGCGCTGAGCACCTCTGGTGTCGTACCTGGGATGAAGCATCTCCTGGATGTCGGTGATTTTGGAACAGGGAGAGATGGTGGACGTGGGTGCAACGGCCAGATGTCCCCCCGCCCCGGGATGCCTCCCGTCTCTGATCCCCGCTGTCTCCCAACAGCACGATCTGGTACGAGCTGCACGCGCGGGAATGGCCCTTCAAGACGCAGCCGGCGGAGGCAATAATCTGGCAGGTGGGAAGAGGGATGAAGCCCAACCTCAGCCAGATCGGGATGGGCAAGGAGATCTCGGTAGGCGGTGTGGGGCAGGGGCTGGAGCCGTGTGTGCGCGCGCGTGCGTGGAGGGGGATAGCGCCCTGCTGGCGCATGCCGTGGGTGGAGGGTCCCTTTGAAAAACACTCTATGCTGCCCAGGGTCTGCCAGCAAAAAAAGCAAGGGGTTCCTCCCTCCCCAGCCGGTGAGGCTTGGTCCTGCTGCTGTGGCACCAGTATCAGCTCAGCTTGCACGTCCCCTCCGCCCCAGCCCTTCGCAAGGATGCGGTGATGGAGACGGGGTCTTCACGGGGTGGGCGCTGGGTGCGAGGGCTGTGGTGGGAGAGGGACTGGCTCTGCTGACGTGCTCGCCCGGTGCAGGACATCCTCCTCTTCTGCTGGGCCTATGAGCAAGAGGAGAGACCCACCTTCACCAAGCTCATGGACATGCTGGAGAAACTGCCAAAGCGCAACCGTCGCCTTTCCCACCCCGGGCACTTCTGGAAGTCGGCGGAGTAAGTCCCTGCCCCTGCCTGTCCTTCCCTCTGCCGGCAGGCAGCTCTGCCTGCACTCCCCAAGACCCCACTGTCACAGCTGGACGGCTGGCGTCGGCACTGGGGGAGCACGGGGGTGGGCTCTGGGTATGTTCGGTGCCACCTGGGTGGGCAGGGGTGGGTAGGAAGGGTGCTGTGCACAGAGTGCTGTGCCCATGCCAGCTGTCACTGCAGTGCTGGCTGCCTTCACTGGGGTAAAAAAAATGGTGAAAGTCGTTGGAGATGATGAGGAGGAGCCTGGGGATGTGCTCCATGAACGCTGGGAGGAAGAAGCAGGGTAGGTCCAGGGGCAGGCTGGAGCCAGGACCTTGGGGACATCTCCTTTGGGGACATCAGCCAGGGCTCCTGTGCCTGCCTGTGCACTACGCTCAGAGCAGTTTTCCCCTCTGGGAAGGTGTTTTTTCCTTCTTTTGCCCAGATTAATTGATGGGGGGGGGGGGGCCGTTCTCTCTTCTCCACCTTT
>JAVKLA010000088.1:2019209-2051953 GCA_034782735.1 Sagittarius serpentarius
GGGGGGGGGGGGCAGTGTGTGTGACCTGCCCAGGGTCCCTCCCCAGACCTGCCGCCTGTGTCAGCCGTCGCAGCTTCCAGCGGTGGGAGAAGGGGAGGTCTGTTCTTCTCCCGCAGACAGTTCGTGGCCAAGTCCTGCTCTGTTTCGTTGCTTTGGCTTCGTCACATCTCTCTGCTTCAGCAAGAGCGGCATAAATGGGTCCCCGGTCTGGTTTTCAGGATCTGGCCTGTTGGTAACAGCAGGAAAAATGTGGAAGAATCACTTAGAAACTCATTTTCTTCCCTGGAATTCATCCTATTATGACAAACAGGACCAAAAGCCTAACCCATGCAGAGGCTGCACGCACAGGGGGGATTTTTTTCCTTCTCCCGGCGTGCATCCCCGGACTGCAGAGGCTGGAAATGGGTGGCAGCGGGGGGAAGGGAAAGGTGAGCTGAGGGAGAGAAGCGAGGGCACTTTGGACTGCTTTGAGCACCCCTCTGGGACCGCACCAAGGGCTGGAGATGCCGACTTCTCCCCCTGCATCTGATAACAAGCCTCGCTTCCTTATCTGTGTGGCAAGTGCAGGCAGCCCCAAGGTTACGGGCGCAAGCGAAAGCTGCTGGAGTGTCCCCCGTGCCACCTCCTGTCCCCATGTGCTCGGGGCTGACGAGGGGCTCCTGGGAACAGCACAAAGAGAGCGGTCAGATGGCCCCCAAATCACCCGGAACGTAAGCTGCTAATCAGGAGGGAAGTTAATTACCAACCTGTGCTCCGAGCAGGCACCAGGGTGGCTCCGGCAGCCGGGCGAGGAAAGCGGAGGGTTGATGAACCCCAAAGCAGCAGGCTGTGTAATTGCTCAGCTGGGTTTGGGAAGGTTTTTGCAATCACGGAGCCATGCTCTGCCTGCCGCCGGCTTTGGCTGCCCAGCAGCTTCCCCTTAATTACTGGCCCCCTCTTTTGCTAGGCGCGAGGGGAAGGAGGATGCTTCAGCTTGGCACTCGCTTTCCGTCCGAGCTGCCGCCTTCCTTAGGGACTCCGCTCCGGCCGCTGTTCCCATGTTAGGTCCCGGCTTCCCCGCGGGGCCCTGCTCACCCAGGAGCCCCAGTTGCGTGCAGGGATGAGCCGGCTGCAGTACCCGGGGGCTCTGCCATCCCTGCACGAAGGGGACGGCGAGGGGCGGGGGGGGCGAAAAACCCCTCGGGGGTGCTGCTGCTGGGAGAGCTGGCACGTACGTGGATGGGGCGAGGTGTGCGGTACCCAACCACCTCTTTCCCCTCTAGACAGTACTAAACCTGAGAGCTGCCCGCACCAGGAAAACCCAAACCCGGCTGGCTGGGAGGTGCAGAAGTGCACGGCTTCGTTCGGGGGCAGTCCCATGGCAAAGCCAGCCGGGGAGGCTTTTTACAACATGCTGCCCTGCAAAAACCCACGGTGCTGTGGAACAAAGCGCCCAGTGCTGACTTTGCCGTGTTGTGTCCCTTCCAGGCTGTGACGGGAGGAGTTAAGGGATGGTGCCTTCCTCCCCCTGCAGTTCTCCTCTTCCTCTCTGCTTCCCACCCTGTGCTACGGAGGAGCAGCGGGCGCCACGGGCCGACAGCGGGACGGGAACAAGCCTCTTCCCCCGCAGCATTTCCCCCCATGAAGCTTCTCTGCAAGGGCTGGAGGAGCCGAGCCGGCGGCCGAGCCCCGGGGACGCCTGGCCGTGGTGGGATGGGGACGACGGGCGGCTCTCCGTGCACATGGGGTCGGGTCTCGGGCTGGTTTCCCCGCCGAGCAGGGGCAACCCATGAGGCAGACGGCTTCAATTTAACCCCAGGGCTCCTCTGATCCTGATCAGCATGGTCAGTGCTCACGATGCTCGGTTGGGGAGGGGTTGCTTCTCGGTTCGTGGTGGGCTTATTTAACTTCCTTTATTTATTTATTTTTTTTTTTAAATGAAAAAAAGGGGGAAATGTTGCTGATTCATGAGTTTAGCGCTGGAGCCTGCCGGGGCCAGGGAGTGCCGCTGCTATTAGCTGCCCCCCGTGGGGAAATGCATCTGCAGAGCCGGAGCTGGAGGAGTCCTGCTCCCCCGTGCCTCGGCAGCCCCTTCGTGGGCAGCGGTGACCTTTCACAAGTGGCTTCTCTACCTCCTGGCCATGCCCACTTACGTTTCCCCCCTGGGGTCTCTCTCTCAGCAGGGCGCATCTCCACATTCCTGTTAATTTAGCCGTTTGCCCCAGTGCGTATCTAATCAGCGAGCTTTTCCCTCTCGCCCTCCCCGGCACCGCTTTGCCCTCGGCTTCGACCTTTGCTCCCAAAGGTGCTGCCGAAGCCCCAGGTTTGGGGATGCTCTGGGGCCGGGCAGGGCAGAGCGGCTGGGGTTGGGGTCCTTCCCCTCTCCCGTTGCCTTCCCTGGGCTCAGTGCCGGAGCCGGGGATGCAGACAGGCTCTGGTTGTACAGAGCATCTCCCTTCCCAGCCCCATGCACGGGAGCTGCAGACATCTCAACTGAGCAAGCAGCCATGCCCAGGACCATTTTTCCCTGCATATTCATCTTCCATCAGCCAAATCCCGGACCTCGCCAAAGAGATGCTCTTTGGGCAGCGTCTTGGAGCCGGTGTTGCCATCTGAATACCGTGTGCCAGTATTTCCCTCTCCCCATCAGCTGGGATGGGCCCTCGAGCCCATTAGATGAGCTGTCAAGTGACAGATGATAGCAAATTGCGTTTTCAGGCTCTTATTGAGCGTAATTGCTTGACAGGAACCATCCTGAATAATTCAATCGTAGTCTAAGTTAGCGTTAATTTGGAGATGTGATGAGGCTCTGCAAACTAACTAGCCCTGGTTTGTTTGCTGCTCCTCTAACTCCCCCTCGCCAGCATTTGAACCGCTTTAGCAAAAGTAAATGAAGATTAGGCACCTGATTGCAGCTAGGAAGAGATGTTACTTTAATCATGGGGGTAGGTACGAAGGTGCTTCTGTTTCTTAAAATTTGCACACGTGCATATGTATAAAATCTGAGATGGGCAGGAGCAGGGGCGTGTGAATCTGGCCTCCAAGCGTGCTGGCGGAGGGTTGGTCTGGATGAGTCTCCTGCTGATGTTTTTGGGGCATTTGCTGTGCCGTGCGGTCGCAGCTCGCTCTCAGATGTTTTGCACAAAGCGGGGATGGGGCAGGATCACCTGCTTCTGCCGTTGATGCTGAGGCCAAGTGGGATGAGCAAGTGAGGGCAGGCTGAGCCCTCGTTTGTGCTAATTGCCCCCTGCACCAGGCGGCACGGGCGGTTTGCGGTCCCTGGGCGCGATGCTGCAGAGCTCGGCGTAAGTAGTTGAGCATCACTGCATCCCGGTGATGAAGAAGGATGCTCCATGGCTGTTCGAGCTCTGCCTCCTCCACATCCCACCTCTTCCCTCGCTAACTCCCACCCACCATCTTCTTCATCCCACCCCAGGCCGCAGCAGCGATGTCCTCTGCTGCCCGTCCTCCCCATCCCAACCCTTCCCTGCTGTCTCGTGCCCTCTCCATCCTCTGCGCGTGTGCGCACCTGCGCCATAAACGTTGCACTAAAGCCTCAGAGTCTCTCTGAGTTTTCACCAATGCCTTCACCTGCGGTGGTCCCGGGGTCTGCGGGAGGGAGCACGCTCCCGTCGGCGGAGGTCTTGGCTGCCGGGGGGGGCACGGGGAGGCCTCACCATGAAGTCACTGGTCCCCAAACCACGTACAGGTGGAACGATGGCTGTAGAAAGGTGATGTCCTTCTCACTCGGCCGTTTTAGTTTCTAAGCAGGCGTGAACTTCCTAGGTGAGGAGTAGCAAGTGGAACGTGTTGGACGGATGAAGGAGGTGATACCATGGGTGATGCTCAGCACGGGGGGGTGGCAAAGTCCTGCAGCCTGATAGGCATTGTGCAGATTTATGGCGGAAGGTACAACGCCCGTCTTGAAAGACTTACGGTGGGTTTGCTCTCTGTGCCCCAAGCCTTCTACTTGGCTGGAAATTCTCACCTTGACATATCTCCCCGATGGGGTCTCACCAGCCCTTGGCAGACCCCTGCTCTGTTTTATCAGCCAAGACTCAAGGAAACAAGTGAACTGATGAGCGTGTTGGTTTGGTTACCCCACAGCGTCAGGGCCTCACCAGGAGCACAGGGCTTTCTGCAGCGGCCTCGGCCAAGCATTTCTCCCCTGGATTTTGGGCATCAGAAAGGAGTGGAGTGCTCCTATAGCCAACAAATCTTGCCCACTCTTCCCTCATCTCCCTCGTCTTTCTCACCCCGCTTCCCTCACCGTAACGTCTCAGCCGGGCCACGAGCAGAGCCGTTGCACAATAGTATCGATGGAAAAATAGCTGCCCTGTATTTATCATAAATTAGCTCAGAAGAGCAGCTCCTTCCCTTTTATTCAGCGCAGCAACGGTTGTTTATGCAGCCGTGTTATTTGCATCATGCCTTCTTATTTTTGAAAGTCTTAATTATTAAAAAAACCCAAACCAACAAATCTTACTTTTGTTGTTGTTGTTGTTGTTCTTTGTTTTTTCACTCCGGCTTTGTGAGGGTTTTTTTTTCCCCCAGTTTAAAAATATCCAGCCCTTCAGCAGGGAGAGAATGTAGGAGAAGCTCTCCACAATGCCCTCTAATAGGAGATCCGAAGGAGCGAGAAGGTCCATCCGGTGGCTCAGTTTAGCTGTGTGAGCTAGAGAGAGACAGGGGTTATTTCCAGATGCAGCAGGCGAGAGCGGAGCTGGTTTTAGCACGGTGGTGGTTTGAGCAGCAGCTCGAGACGTAGGGAACTGGCCCCAGCCCCAGGGTACATCCCCGGGCTCTCGCCACGGAGCAGCCCCAGCAATGCTCTCCTGTCCCGGTCCTCTGGCTCTCAGCTGCTTCATCCTTTCGGTCGCGCTCCGAGGCTCTTCCCCGAGCTTCTCAGTCCCTGACCTTGCTGCTGTCTTGAGTTTTTTGCCCGCGTTTCAGTGCTCATGGGGAACACCGCATTTGGGGCTGGGTAGTGAAGCCGCTACCAGCGATGGCAGCAGCGGTGCTGCATGGCCCCAAAGCACGATGTCCTCCTTTGGCTGCTAAATTATATCCCCCAGTCCTGCTTCTTCTTCTATCCACCTTTCCTCCCAAATTACCCAAATCCTCGCTGAGCCATGACTGGGCGGCTCCTGGGGATGACTTTTATCCAGCACTTGACCATGCCAGGAGCCGAGGTGATTCAGATTTAAGGCAGACGGCAGGCAGAAATGAGTGTCTTGGAGGCGGAGGAGCTGCCCAGCCTTTGCTATGGAAGAGTTGGCGCCTACGCCTTGGCCTCTTTGGCCATGCTAAGGAGAAGGGTGGTGTGTTGGTGGTGCCATGAGATGCTGTCTGCACCCCCCAAGTGCCGCGGGGAACCCCGGGTCGAGCCCGCCAGCGGCCAGCGCTCTGCTGGGCGCCTTGGCTTTCCTTCCGCCTTTCTTCGCTGTTTATTTATTTTAATTTATTTTGATTTTTTTCTTTTTTGCAAATAGTGATTCTTTGGGAAGCTTGGTCAGCTGCAAAAGCCTTCTTTAATTTCCAGTCCCTGTAAAGTATGCTGTTACATTTTCTTGTACATAAGGTATATATAAATATATATACATATCTCTATATGTATGTATATAGATATATACATATATAACGAGCTCTAAATCCTGTACAGTTTCAATCTGAACTCGATGGCCTGCTTTGTTTTCTCTGTGTTAGTTCTGACCGTTGCAGAATGAGCTGACTTTCGTTTCCCTTTTCCTCTTTCCCTTTTCTTTTTATAAATATATACATAAATATATATATATATATTTTGTTGTCGTTGTTGCAAAACTCTCGTCACTGGAAAAGAACAGTTGATTCTGGTGCAAAAAAAAATAATCACCCACAATCCAACAAAAAAAAAAAATCGCTGAGAAAGGCACGATGGATCTCCCCGATGTAAATTTGTACAGTAACATTTATAACGTTTTCTACACTTGAAGAAAGTATTTATAATTTCAGCTGTCTGACTGAGTGCGAATCTCTGTGACCTGCAGAAATGGATAGCCATTTGTTCCCGTGGTTTCTCGTGCAGTGTTTGGTGAGGTGACAGTGTATGAATTATTTATGCCAATAAAAAAAAAACAAAAACCCAAACCAACCCTTTGAAAACCATTGCACCCCTGTGCTGCTCCGCGTCCCCGCGCCGCCGCCCGCTCCCTGCCCTCTCCTTGCTCCGCAGCGGCATCGCATCCCCGTGACGGGGCTGAGAGGATTTGTCCGTGGCGGGGTGTGGACCACTCTCCTCCATCAGCCCCCCAGGAGCATCTCGGTGTCGAGCTCTGGTCCAGCAATGCTCCGGGGGAAACACGGTGCTGCTGAACCCCTCCTTTTCCTCTCTCCCACCCTGTCAGCTCACAGCTTTTGGGGGCGATAATTCACGGCGAACGTTTGGCTGGGAGCCACAGGGAGATGCGGCAGCCGAAGACATGGCAGTTGGGCAAATTAGGGGGCAGGCAGCAGATAAATCTCCATGCGGCTCTGCTCGGCGGAGGGGCTGGGACCGGGGTGGGGTGTGTGCCAGGGGGATGCTCCTCCCCAGCCAGACCCCCACGGGGACGGCTGAGCCCGGTGATGAAGCGCCGGAGGCTCTTCGCATCTGCTGCTTTGTTTGTTTGCTTCTCCCATGCTGTTTTACTGGGGGGGCCACCATAAATCTGCAAAACAGCCCGTCGGAAAGCAGCGGCAGTGTTCCGCTTGTGGGGCTGGCGCAGGCGGTACCCGACGGAAGGAGATGGAGAAGGAACTTGTGGAGGGTTCGTGCTGCTTCCTCCCTCTCCTTCCTTCCTCGCTATCACCTGAGTGCTTGAAAGGTAAAATAATGATGGCTCACCATTAATAAACCATAAACACTCAACACTTCTCCTGTCGAGGGCTTTTCATCTTTCAAAGCCTGCAGGAGCTGGTAACCAATTAGACCAGGCACGTCCCGGGTGGGGAGCGGCGGTGGGGCCAGCCGGCGGGGCTTTCCTGGGAAGGGTAGAAGGGGGCTGCTGTGATCAGGCATGGCTCTCCCAGAGGAGGGAGAAACAGGGGATTTGGGTGTAAAGAACCACCACTTGATGCCCTCTCCATGCTGGGGACTTTGCCACCCCCACCCCCAAGCTCCCTTGCAGGCTGAATGGGATGCTGGCTGCATCGCGGTGTCACCATCCCTTGCACGTATGCAATGAAGAGCGGGTTAAACCCTGCTGGTGGTTCCCCTGGCGTAAATCTGGAGGGCTCGCACCAGTCTGGAGCCTAACTGGTTGGCACTGGTGTGGAACTGGGCAGCCAGGACCCTGGTGGCTCCAGGGACAGAGCCGCTAATTGAAATGCGGGCGGCAGCGCCGAGCCCCCGCTGAGCCCGGCGCGGGGATGCTGAGCGCGCTCCTGGCTTGTGGCTAATGAGGTGCCAGCACCAGGACAGGGATAAACGTGCAATATAGCCCCAAACCAGCCTTAACAATGGCACGGGTGGATTAGAGGCGCCTCTGAATACATATCTGCATATATATGCGCGCGCGCGTGTGCATCCGAGAGCCACATCAATACGCACACGTGTCCGTAATCTCCTTCTCGCTGCTGATGAATCACGAGCCATTAATACTTCGCAGGCAGAGAATAAACACAGGGAGTGAAAGAGGAGCTAAACCCCCAGGACGCCGGCTCTACACCTCCTACCGCCGCTCCCAGGCGAGCCCACGACAACGCTGAGGGACCACGGGTCGGGGCTCGGGGTGGGCATCGCTCCCACTTGGGTGCTGGGTGCCGGCGGCATCGGCACAATGGGGTGAGAGGGTGCCGTCATCAAATGGGGCTGTCTGCTTTGGGCTAGCAACCCTTTTGGGGTCAGCTGTGTGGATGGAGAAGGACGAGAGCAGAAGGCTTCTGTGTTTTCACCAGGGAGGGTGGCTTCAGAGATGTCCCCATGTGCTGCTTGGGTGACCTACCCTCCCCCCGGACACACAGGGGCTTCCTATACACATGCATCTTCCTTGACTGCCCCCAAAATTAAGCATACGCTGAAGCCTTCTATTGACCTGAACTTAAAAAATCAGATACGTGGGAACACCAAGATGACGCACCTGGCTGTTAAACCTGGATGCCGGCCACAAGCCTCTGCCCACTGTGGGGACCATGCTGTCACCGCAGGGACGACTCCAGGCGCCATGTCTGCTGCCGGGGCATTTGAGTTCCCCTTTCCGCTCTGTATCAGCAGAAATGGGAGGAAAAAAAAGGCCTGGCGAGGAGCCGAGCCCTGCAGCCAGAAGCAGAATGGGGCTAGTGGGGGTCCGGCATCGCTGACCCGGGCCTGGACCATCCTGCTGCTGCCGGTCCTCCCCGGGACGGGCACAGCCCCGGCACGGGCTGGGGTTGTGGCAGTGCCCAACAATGGGGTATTGTTCGGCCGCTGTAATTTATGTTTCCTCCCCAGGCTAGTCTGGGCTTTCTCAGGAGCCTCAATGAGCCCTCGCTGCTGGAGCAGAGGGCTGGTCCCTTCTGGGGGGGGCCAGGGGTGGGCTGAGCCCACCCAGCCACCCCAGCAGGAACTGGGGCGGGGGTGGTGGGGGTGGGGGTGTCCTGCCTGGGGGATGCCTGTGTGGGTACTGGCTGGGGGATAAAGCACAGCTCCAGCCCATCGTTAGGGCTTGATTAGCTCATCAAGTGCTGTCCTGCCCCAGGAGCAGGACACGCTGGGGCAGCCCCAGCCCTCTCCGCCATGGATGGCCTGGAGAGCATCGTGGGGGCTGCAGGGAGCCCCAGGCAGGCGACTGACGATGCACGGACTAATTGGCTGCTTCTGTCGTGGCCAGCCCGCTCTTTAACAGGATTGCTGCTCTGAGCCAGAGCAGAGCTGATCCCGCTTCACGGAAAGACCCGGCTGGTTAGCAGGATTAATGCCAGCCAAGGCGTATGAGGGAGCTGCCCGCCTTGTGCTTTGCCCTGGGGTTTCCATCCTCCTGTGCCCACTGCTGGGGAAGGGGCTGCCCTGGCCCCTGGCCAAGGTCCCCGTGGTCCTGCTGTCCCATTGCTCAGCAGGTTCCCTTTCCTCACCTCTATTTTTACGCTGCCCTCTGGGACAGAAACCTGACGCCCGGCCCGTCTTGCCCTGTGCCTGGGGACGCTATGTGAGCTCCTGCTTGGCTCCCGGCACGGGACCCTTTCCTCCCGGCAGCCCTGGGAAGAAGCAGTGATTCCCGATTCCCAGCTTTTTGCCCTAAACTTCGCACCTGCCGCCTCCTCCAAGGGTTAAAGAGCCGCACCGTGCTTTCGGCAGCACCAGGTAGAAAAACCGGCTGAAGGCTTTCCCATGCCTCACAGCTCTTTATTTATCCTGTGTTTTGTCGGGACAAGGGGGGGCTTTCTGCGTCTGCGCAGCAAACCCTGGACCTGGGCGGGGGGGTCAGGGCACCGCCTGGTCCCTGGGTGCGCTGCGAGGTCTCTGTGGTGTGGAGGCGGGAGTGCTGAACGTCCCCTCGGAAAATAAACCTGCAGCTCAGGTTTTGTGCCTGGGCGCTTGCAGGGCTCTCCTCTCGCGGGGGGGCACTTGGGCGGCCGGCACCGAGAGAGCTGGAGGAGAGGTTGTCCCACCAGGGCATGGGCTGACCTTGTCGGACACGGCGGGGTGCCAGGCATCGCTGAGGGTCCCCGGAGGGCGCAAGGAAGTCCCTGTGCTCCCCACCCTAGGGGTAGCCGTGGGGTAGGGATGCTCTGCAGTACCTGCAGGTTCCACGTCCCCATTTCCAGCTAGTAGAGAGAAACGGCCCAGCCATCTGCTGCCTGTACTCGGTGTGAGCATCACCGCCGGTACCACGGGCCAGCCTTCGGCCTCTCCTTCTCTGTCAGCAGCCCCTGCGGGGAGAGCTCAGCTGGGCTCAGCTCCCCCCCCCCGGTCCCCTCCAGCCCCACGGTGACGGGCAGGGCGAGGGCACCGTCCCCAGCTCACCCGGCTGCGGGCAGCCGGACCTGGGCAGAGCCTGCCAGCCCCCTGCCAGCCCATCATGCCTGCGTGGGTCCGTTTTCTGGGAACACTGGGTTACTGTCTGGGGGACCAGAAACCTTCCCCCCCCGCCCCGAGCGTGAAAGCAAGCACTTCTGCCCACATCACCCTCCGCACAGGCGAGGCAGGGGGACGGCTGGGGCAGGGATCCCTCCGTCTGCAGGGGAAACCCGTGCTAGGCGGGAGCTGCTGGGGCAATACCGCCCTTCGGGGGGGGGGGGGCGCAGAGGGACACGGCTCCTCCTGCACCAGTCCTACCATGATTACACCCAGTCGTGCAGCAGCTCTAGAAGCTCACAGGGGGATTTGTGATGGTCTCTTGGAAAATCATGCTCCATAAATACCTATTTGTCTTGGGGGCTTTTGCAGCACTTGGTTTGCTGGCTGCTGCGGCCACAGGTGCTTGGGGATGCCCCAGGCTTGGGGACCCGCTGTCCCTCTGCGCCTGCTGGCACCATCGAGCTGACGTTGCACCGACAGGCCCTCGTGGCCTTGGCCGCTGCCCCCTGAGCTGAGGGGATGCGGGGGGGGACGGCCACCCCCAGGCTCATGGACACTGAGGTTAGAGCGGTGCCACTGCGGCAGCTGAGCACCGCGTTGGGTTTCACTCGCTGGTGGCTATTTTCAGGCCTGCAGGGCCGCTGGGTGATAGCGCTTGCGACTGTGCGTGTGTAGTAAAGTCATCCTTGGAGCAATGGGTCCTCCCTCAGCCCGACCATGCTGCTTTCTTTTTTAGGATCTGAGGAATGTGCTCTTGTTTTCAGCTGGTTGCTCCATGCAACCCCTCTTCCAGCACCCCGGGTGGGGATGGGTTCTCGCTTAACCCTTGCACAGGAGGTTTGCTGCTCAGATGAGCCCACAGCATTCCTACCACGCAGCGATCAGTCCCTGCTCCCTACCCAGAGCCCCCCAAAAAACCAACACGCTGGGCTGCCTCCCACTTCATTTTGCGCTTACAGCAGTGCATCCATGCTGGTGGAGCTACTAAACCATGGCTCTGCCAGGTGGCACTGGCTCTGCAGCCTACACGTCATGAACCCCGTTTGCACCCGCAGGGATGTGGGGGGGCTGTGGGCAGCCGCCGTGCTGGGAAGGGGACGGTTTCGGCAGCGGGGATCCCTTGCTCTACGGCTGTGCAAATGCTCTTGCTGGTTTCCCCCAGGTTCTGTCCCCGGGCTTGGCTCACAGCAAACCTGCCTCAGGTGCTGGGAGGAAAATGAATTACCCCATTATCAGCGCTTTCTCCCACACCTTAAATACAATGCACCTGGCAGGAGAGGGGCATCTGGGTGCTGCTCACCCACGCCTGGTGGGTGCAGGTGAGTGGCTCAGCCACGGCCTCCCGGAGAGCACCCGTGGGACTGTTTTTCCCAAGGGAACAACACTGCGTCCGTCCCCGGACCCAGCGGTGAGTGAGACCCGGGCTGCACTGGGGCTGGTGGGTCGAGAGCCCGGGCTGGGTCCGTGCGTGCCAGGGCTGGCACAGGGGCTTGGGGCGATGCTGGATGGGGGGGACGTGTGCCGTGAGCTATGTGCTGGGGTGCCTGTTGTGCTTGGTTGGGGCGGGGGTGCTGAGTGGCCGGGAGAGTTGTGCTCGGCTCCAAAAGGGGCAGGTGAACACTGTTGTGGAGGCTCAAAGCGCTCCTGCCTGTGGAAATAAGGTGGGGAAGGCAAAGGGCTTGCCTTCAAACGCTTGGGAAGCTGATAAAATAGCCCCAGGGCATCCCTCCAGGGCTTCCTCCTGCGCTGCTGAAGATGTCCAAGCCCCTTCTCTAAACGCCTGTAGTCAAATTTTAAAAATGGCCCGTACATCAGTGCACAGCACCTCTTCTCCCTGCCTTCCCCCTCGTTTCCGTGAAGCGGGCCGACGTATGGGGATGGATCCTGGGAATCCAGGGCTGGGAAGCCGCAACTGGGGCTTTAAAGGCAGAAACACTGAACCCCCCGGGCGCCTCTGCTGCGAGGTGGCTGCTCAAAAGTCTTTCTCACAGAGACTTGGTGGTAAAACAGCCCCGGTGCAGAGCAGCGAGGACTGGCTCTGGCTTTGGAAGAGGAACACGCCAGGTTAAATTGCTCACAGCTCGATGAAATTGGGGTTTTGTAGGCAAATGGTGAGTAACTGAAGGGCGCGCAGGACAAAGTTCCTGCTCTCTAAAGCAGCATCTGAGTTGCCTTGGGATGGGAAGGGCTCGTGTGAAGTGTAGCAAGGACCTGATCTATAGGTGTTGACAGCAATCGGGGCAGGATGTGACTTTTGAAAACATGTTTTTATTTCACAAGGTTTGGATTCCTTGGGGTTGAGCTGAGGTTTCTGGGCGAGAAAGCCACGTCTGTGCCGGTGCAATGTGTGGGTCCAGCACATCCCTCCTTGCACGGGGCTGGGGGGCTCTCACTTGGGGTTAAAGTCTTTTAAATTTAAAGCAGCCAATTGCCTCTGCACCAGGCGGGCTGGGGAAGCCGGGGCCTTTGCAGGAGCCAAAGCTGATGCTGAATTGAGGTGCAGCTCTCCTATTGCCAGTCGGATGCTGGAAGGGGAGACTGGAGGGGACAGGAGACAACAGGGTCCCTGGTGATGATTTAATCTCAAAGCACTGGTTTAATTAATGTAGCAGTCCTCGGATGCATCCTAATTCTCCAGGCACACCTGACTTTGCAGCACACGGGGGCTGAAGTTGTGGTGAGGAACCTGCAGGCGCCTTTCTGCTCTGCTTCACTTTGTCGCTGAGAAAAATCGATGCAAAACCCTTCCAGATGCCCGGAAAGACCTGTTATCTCCCCATCGAGCCAGGGAGGTGAAGTTCAAACAAAACCCCACCGCTGCGTCAAGGACTAGAGCTCCTTGCCTGCTGTTCTGGGGGTGGGTTAAAACAAAATCTCCTTCCTTACAGACATATGTAACGCCTTTGGTTTAAGGCAAAAAGAGCCTTGCTCGCCCCGACTGCGGCGCAGAAGCAGCCTTCTCCCCTGGGTCTGTGGCTTGTTCTGCTTTGCAAAAAGCAGCTTGCAGAGGGGAAGGTCCTAATCCCCCACGCACGTGTCCCTGGGAAGCAGGGGACAAAACCCTCTGCAGCCCGTTTCTGCAGCTCGTGAGGGTTTGCTGGGCTTTCTCCGTCTACTTCTTCCGATTAGTTGGGTGTTTTGAACTCAAATCTGAAGCTTTCGCTCATCCTTGCCCTCCTTCCCAGCCCCACCAGTTGCTCCAAGGCAGAGACAAACCCCACCCCACCGAATGCCTGAAAATTAGCCGAAACCCGCGGCTTGGGTGGTTAGGCGGGCGCGGAGCAACTTCCACCCGGGGAGGTTAAAAGTTATTGAGTAACCAAATGCCTCCGTCAGCCGCCGGTCGCTGCCGGGTGCCCTGCGGCTATTTTGGTCACCCAAAACCACAAGCAATTCCCGCCCCCCCATCCCAACTCTGGGGAGCCCAAGGGGATGCCCTGGCTGAGATGATGGGCAGAGCGAGTCCTGGGAGAGCTGCACGGTGCCGGCCATGGCCCTGGGGAGGGGACGAGGACGGTGCTGGGCCCCGCCGAGGGCGAATGCCACCGTGGGAAAGCTGGCTGGGGCCGCGCAGGCGGCTCGGCACCGCGCACGCAGCCCTCCCGCGGCTCCACCGTCCCCTCCGCCGGCTCCACCGCAAGCAAAGCCCTTTCTCCTCGCCAACCCAACGCCTCTCTCCCCCCACCGGCTCCGGCCAGCCCCTTCGCCTTTCGGACGGCTCCGGAGCGATGGAGTTGGTGTGTGCCTTTTGTTTGCTCTTTCTTTTGGGGCTGAAATCCCGCAAGTGGGGGGCGGGGGGGGTGGGTGGGGAGAGCAGGGCCTCGGCCAAGCGGCATCTGCGGCGGGGGCGAGCGGGGCCGATGCCCGGCTCTCTCCGGACAGAAGTAAGGCTGGGGGCGGTGGGGGCATCTGGGGGGGGTCTGGCAGGGGGGGAGGCTTGGGGTGGCTCTGCTTGGCTGGGGGGCGTGGGGGGTACGAACGTCTTCGGCTCCCACCGAACTGAGAGGTTTCCAGGAATGGGAGCACCCTGGTTTATTTGGGATGGAATTGCGGGGGTCTGCTCTCCCCTGCTGGTCCCTTAGCCTGGCAATCGCAGGGGGAGCACTTCTTGTCTCCAGCCCGTCGGGTGCTTCACTTGTTCCACCCCTCGGGCCCCCGTTTGGCCTTTGCGTGGTGGGCTGGGGGCCGGTGCTGCCGTCAGCATCCCTTCAGCCAGAGCAGGAGGTCGGCACCTCCTCCTGGCTCAGCAGGTCGAGGGGCTGGGGTCTGCGGGACCATTTGATGCCCTGGGAGCCTTAAAAATCCCTCCCACGTGCATCTTGCTGCTCTTTTTGGGGACCTTTAGCTTCTCCTACATGCCATGGGCTCGTGAGGCACAGTCCTCCTTGATTAACCCCAGCAAATCTTCGGCATGTGTTAGCACGGGTGAAGCAAGGTGGGGTGCAGAGGGGTGACCGTGGGGCGCGGGGAAGGGAGGAAGGAAAGCAGCCGAAGGGGAGGGGAGGCACCTCCAGCCTGCACAGCAGCTTCTGCGGGGGGGGGCGTGCACTCCTTCCTCCAGCAAGGACCTCATCCTGCAAACTGCGTCGGCACGCAGCTGCTCCGGCTTCCTGGGGAGCCCTATTGATGCCAAAGCAATCCGGGGCGGGGGGAGAACGACTAAAGTTATCCGGGGCTGCATGTGGCTGCAGATGTGGGGTCCTTAGTTGTCGTGTCCCGTCCCTGCCCCCCCCACCTTATTTCAGGGAGGGGTTTGGAGACCATGATCAAAAGCTGGAGCTGCCGTCCATCTGCTTCTGACAACCTGAGCGCTCGCTGGCAGCTTCTGAATTGAGTGTTGAATTCCTCAATAATTAGAGGTTTTCTTGCAAAAAAAAAAAACAAAAAAAAAAAAACCAAAAAACCATCTGGGCTTTTTCATTACGGAAATGAAAAGCCAAGGTGGGTGTGGGAGGGGGGCAGGTGGATTTTCAGCCTTAGCAACCCAAATCTTGAAATATTACATCAGCGCCGAAGAGGTGTAATTAAGTAGGAAACAAATGAGCCCAGCTAATCTGTTTTGCTTGTTTGAGCTTAGCGAAGTGCAGAAAACAAACAGAGGCTGAATGATGAATGAGACTTTTTTTTTTTTTTTTTTTTTAAAAAAAAAAAAAAGGGTTTTTGTTTGTCTGAGTCCCGAGGGGGGGTTGGGATGTGGGTCAGGAAACTCGGCCGCTTGCCTCTGTGGCTCGGAGGCCACTTGGCCGCCGCAGCCGAGGCTGCGTGCCGGCGCTCGCCCTTTGCCTGTTTCTTGCTTTAATTGGCTGCTTTGCCAAGCTGGCTCCCTTGGACGCCTTTCCGGAGGGATGGGGATGGATCTCCACGCTGCTGTTCCCCGTGGCTGGGGCGGGGGGGGATGAAAGCTGGAGCCCCGCGGGTTGCCGTGCAAGTGCCCTTTAGTGGGGGCTCCGCTGCCGCATCCCTCCCTTGGCTGCGACCCCAGGAGCACCCGCGTGTCCTCAGGAGGATGAGCCCCTGCCTGAGGTTACCTCTCGGCATTGGTGTTTCCACTGCCACGCCGCAGAGAACCGATGCTGTTGGTGCATCCTTGGGTGGCAGAAGTGGGGGGGGGGGGGGGGGGGGGGGGGGCCCCGGGGGGGGAACCCCCCAGCATTTCCCCCCCCCCCCCCAGCCGCTCCCCATCCCTCCTGCTGCCTCCCCCAGCCTTGCTGCCACCAGCCAACCCCGCAAGGGACAGGGGGAACGTGTCCCCAGCTGTGAAGCCCCCGACATGGGCAGCGTTTCACAGCCCTTGAAACACCCCAAAGGGCTTCGGCAGCTCGGCCGGAGCAGACGGTGCTGCTGCTTCTCGCTGCCCAGCCATGCCCCAGCTGCCTCCACCTCCCCGCTGCCTGCACCGAGCCCACCGGCACAGGCTTGCAGGGCTGCCGGCGACTTTTGGCCGGCCGTGGCAGGGAGGAGGGCTGGCTGCGGTTTGTTTTCTCCATGCGCTCGTGTGCTTTCGGGCTCCGGCAGTGGCATGAGGTGCCAGGAGCAGATGGCAGCCATCGGCCGGGCTTTCTCTCAAATCCCCGTGGCTCCTGGCACCGCGCTGGGCAGCGGCTCCCAGTAACCCCATCGCTCCCGCACCGCTCTCCAGGGAAAGAGCTGGTCTTTTTTTTTTTTTTGCCTCTTCTTTGAGCTCGTTGCATCTAAGCCCCCTGCCCGACCTGCCGAGGACCTTCTCGCTGTGGTTTTTGGTGTGATGCCCTGTGCCAGGGGCCGGAGGGGACCTGGCGTGGAAGAGGTTTGTGTTACGGGCAGATGGGTCTGAGCTGTGCCCATCAGCCGGTGTCGGCAAACACCCCGTTCCCCCGATACCCTCCAGCCAAACCTTCCGAAGGTGGTTTTAAAAACAGAGGAAATGAGCAACTTGCTTGGCCCCAGGGAGCAGAGGGTGCCGCAGGGAGGAGTAGGGGGCTTGGCTGAGTGGGAGCAGGGTGTGTGGCGTCCTGGGGGGCTGTAGGAGGGGGGACTCACCTCGGAGCGGTGGGCCCAGCCACTGCCGTGCTGGTGCTCAGGTCTTCCCTGACCTTGGGTATGCACCTTCCTGGGCTGCACCGTCACCCCAAAATGTTGCATGGCAGAGGGGGGATGCTCCCGGTGAGCCCCAAAATGTTGCATGGCAGAGGGGATGCTCCCGGTGTACCAGAGGTGTCTGTCCTGGTCAGCATCCCCCCCCCAACCACCCCGGTGCTTCCTTTGCTCCCGCGCTCTTGGTCCCGCTCCTTTAGGCTGCTGTAAAGCTCCTCGATGGGGTGGTGTCTCCAGCAGTGCCCCCTTTCCCCGCAGCGGGAGGGTGCTGAGCACCCCGTGCACACATCTGGCTCTCCCTCATGCACCTCCCAGCCCTCCCTCGCCCTCCCCTGTCGGCCGCCTCGTGTCCCCTGCCCCCGGAGGGGCTGGGAAATTGGGAAACTGCCAAAATGAAACAAGTTTTCCCTTCCCCTCCTGGGTGACAATTTCGACCCCGCAGGAGCTTGGTGGCTGCCAGCCAGCTCCTGCATCCACCCCGGCCCCCCTCCCTGGAATGGAGCACCAGCCCCTGCCTCCCGTCATAACTAGCACAAGCATTTGCCGTAGTAATATCATTATTACATACATATTTTTTTCATTTTGTTTTTTCTCTGCGAGGAAAAGGCTGGTGCTATTTATTCGCAGGCATTGCAGCCGGCTGCCTTGTTTCAGCAGTGTTGCGGCTCTCTCCAACTAATAAGAGCATCTCTGGAAGAGAAAATTGAGCAACTCGGTAGCAGGCGGCATCTTCCTCACCCAGCAAGGCTGTTTATCCTCCTCGTTTTGTTTCAGATGAATAAATCTGCCAGACAGCAATGATATTAGCCTCGTCTCAAAGACTTTATCAATTTGCAGTTGTCTCTTCGATGCTGGTTTTTTTATTGAACTGTCTGAGATGATTTCCAAAGAGAGGACTGCAATTTAAACTATTAAGTAATTTGGGAGAGCAATTAGTGTTAATCTGGAAACTCCCTGTGTCGCTCCCAAATAAATCAACCTCTCTGTGAGAGCCACGCTGAAAGAGCCTGGGCTGATTTATGTAAAGGGGGGGGCTTTTGGCCAGGAAAATAACAAGGAGCAAGTTTCTTGCCTGGAAAACTTTAATACTTTGACGGTGCTGTGGTTCAGAGGGTGTGGGGGACTTGTGGGAGCCGGGCTTTGCTCCCGGGGTCTGCCAGCGTGCCGGGGTGCCCCTCCATGCACCCCCATCTCTGAAACGCTTCTCTGCCCGCGGCCACGCACGGCCCTGCGGTGCTGCCTGGAAAGGTCTTGGTTCGACCCAGCGCTGGGGTTCTGCTTCTGGCCTCATCTCTCCCAGGGAAGACAGAGGGGGGGCGGGGGGGCAGAGGAGTCCCCCCCCCCCCCCCCCCCCCCCCCCCCCCCCGCTTCCTCCCTTGCTGCACGGTCCCATGGGATCGGACCCGGCTCGCGTCTGTTCAGAGCACCGCACCGCATCATGTGGCGGGTCTTAGAGGCGCTGTGTGGTCCCATCGGGTGGAGCCGGTAGAGGTGAAGCCTCTTTCTCCTGTCTTCTTCTCTGTTGGCTTCTTCTCAAAACCAGCCCCCAAAACCGAGGGCGAAGTCTCCAAGCGCAGCCTGTACAAGCAGACTCTGTGCTCTGCCTCGCACCCTGCCTCCTCTGCCTGCGCCGAGGGTGTCCTTGCTCCAGGCAGGGCCGGAGGCGGTTGCTCAGGACCATGACGCAATCAAGTTTCAAATAAATCCAAGGATGACAATCCCATGCGTTTGACCACCTTCGTGGGGAACATTTTTTACACCCACCCCCCCCACCCCCAACAGCAAGGCGGAATTTCTCGTGTTCCAGCTTGTGCCATTGCATCTCATCCTGCCTCTGGTGACCGCCAGCTGTCTTCTCCCCAGCTTCCACTTCGGTGATTGCAGGCAGCCATTAGGTCCCTTCTCTGGGGAGAAGGAGCCCAGCTCCTGCAGCCTCCCCTTGTGCGCTGTGCGCTCCTGCTCCAGTCCTTGATCAGGTTGGTGGTCTCCACTGGACTTCTCCAGCGTGTCCGTGTCTGCCTTATCCTGGGAGGCCCGGAACTGGACATGGTCTAGACCTGCACGTACCAAATGGAGGGCAATAATACAGCCCAGGGAAGCAGCTGGCTTTGGCCAAGCTGAACCGTGGTTCTTCTTGTTTGCCAAGATCTCCAGATCCTTTTCTCCAAAGCTGCTTTCCAGCCATTTGGACCCCTCCTGTCCTGTTACTTGGGGTTATCCCATTCCAGGGGCAGGACTTGGTGTTTGCCTTTGAATTCCCTGAGCTCCTGTTGGGCTGTTTCTCCAGCCCATCGTGGTCCCTCTGGATAATAGCCCTGCCTCCCAGCATGTCAGCTGCTCCCCGCCCCTGCCCCCACCCGGTATCATCTGAAAATCAGCTGAGAGTGCAACCTGTCCCCAATTTATCTGCTTATCCACAATCTGGCCACAAAGATACTCCAGCAGGCTCTGTCAAAGGCCTTGCTAAAGCGAAGTAATACAGCTTGCACTGCTCTGCCCTGGTCCACAGAGCCAGTCATCTCACCCTGGAAGGTGATCAGGTCCATTGGCCATGATTTACGCCCAATAAATCCCTGCTGGCCGTTCCCAGTGACTTTCTTGTCCATCATGGGTGGAAACAGCTTCCGGGAGGGTTTGCTCCATCACCTTCTCCAGCAAGCTGAGCAGCCTGCGGTTCCTTAGATCATCCTTGCTGGCCCATGGGTGACATTCGCCTTTTTCCTGTCCTCAGGAATCCCCCCTGATCCCCACGATCATCCAGCGACAGAAGCAGCCTTGGGCGAGGGCAGAGCCAGAGGGGCAAAGGCAGCCTCGGCAGAGCAGGGAGGCCGTCACGGCCCTCCTGTCCCCCACCTTGCCTCTCCCTTCAAGGTCATCCCAGGGAAGATATTTCTGTTTGCAGAGAGCATGACGGCACCTTGCGAACGGCAGCCTGGAGAGCCTCCACCTTTCCAGACGGTTGCTTCTGTTTGGAGCTATTGCTATTTTCTGGTGGCTGCCGGTTCCCCATTCAAATACCTTCGTAATCCACTAAGGGACCTCACATCTCCCTTTCTTTCTTCTTTTTTTTCTTTTTCTAAAACAATTAGCTTGGCTCAAGCCCTCTGCAATACATCAATTAATACAAGCTGCGGCAGTAAATTAAAGGGAAACAGGAACAACTATGCTGGGATTAGGTCACTGAAACTATAAACTTTGGAACAAATCAGATTTCCTTGGGAAGGGAAATGGACAGCGGTGATATGTCAAGTTGTGAGATGAGACAGGCTCAGAGCAACTTTCCAGAGTCTCCTGACTTGGCCGCTGGATGCCAGAACTTCTTCCCTAGGGAAAGTTTTGGGTTGCCAGACCCTGTTGCTGCTGATAAATGCTTGGATGGCCAAGCAAACAAACAAGAGGAGAGAGAAAATGGAAAAGAGGGTGGGGGGAAGCTGCGCGGCCGCTTTGGGCAGTGTACGGTGTGTAGTGGTATCGAGACTCGCTGCCAGCCGGGTCAAGGCCCGTGTCCCCTCCTCTGGGGTGGCTGATGCTCTTGGATGTTGTATGTGGCTATGCTAGAAGGTCAGACCGGCTCATTCCCAGCTCACCAAGTAGCCTTTCTGTCCTGCACGGCAGTGGTGGGGAGCACTGCTGGGAAGGGTGACGCTGCTCAGGGGTCCCTGCAGAAGGGCCAGAGGGAGGCAGGGCACTCGCATCTCTGTGCCGGCTCAGTCTCCAGCCAAAAGGGGCTAACAAAATCCTCCCAAAAGCCAAGGTGACCGGTACAAGGGCAATTTCTGCCTTGAGGGAGTGAGAGCATCCCTGCCCTGGTGCTCCGGCAAGGCGCGGGCAGTCCCTTCCCCTGCCCGTCCTCTGCACCTCGCTGCCGGTGCCCAGGACAGACAGACTGCTGGACCGAAGGTCAGCGGTCATCCCCCTCCCCAGGGAGGATCCACTTGTGTTCCCAGTGATCTGAGGTTGGTGGAAGGCCAGGAGCGGGGGTTTACACTCTCCTGGGGTGCTCTGACCAGCAGGGATGATTACAGCCCATGTGTTCTCATTAGCCGCATAAACACCTCATCCCTTTTGGCCTCTTACTCAATTCTTGGCTTCAGCGAGATGCTGCAAACTGAATGACACGCTGCGTGCATGAGCGAAACTTCTCCTGCTCTCGGCTCTGCCTCATCCCTCCCCCCTCTCCTCCCACCGCCTTCTGTCTTCACCCCATGCTTTGGCCCCTGGGCCGGTCACGCAAAACCCATGCGCTCCCCACCGCCGTTGCGGGGACGTCCCTCTCGCCCTGTGAGCTCAAAGCCTCGCTTGCTGCTGTTACCTGAGCACTGGGCTGACCCCCAGCACTTAACCCCTGCCCACACAGCTTCGTTAGCAGCAGTGTGAAGGCCACCGCATCCCTTCATTTCCAGACAAAAGTCTTGCTAATGACGGAAACATCTGCTGGCGGAGCTGGAACAGTGTGGGAGCTGCGGGGACAGGGATGCAGTTCTCTGTCTTGAAAAAACAGCCCTCCGTGGCCTTTTATTTCCTCCAGCACTAATGATGTTTCTCAGCCACCCCAGCTCATTTGGAGCATCAAAGTTGGGAGCCAACACTCAGGGCTCCTTCTGATGTCAGAGAGGAGAGGCATGTCTGGAGGGGGGGGCTGCGGTGGGCTCCCACCCCTCACTGGAGCAGGCTATGGTCCCAGGGGACCCCAGGGGACCTGGACGTCTGCAGGGCTGCACCCTGCAGCGGTTGGCGTGGACCCTGCCGCGGCAAAAGCTCCCTGTGGCGGAGGTATGATGGAGTACGGTTGAGTAAAGGTGTGATGGAGTGAGGTAGCGGTGACAGCACGGTCTTGGCAAACTTGGTGAAGCAAGTTTCCTGCTTCTTGCTTTTGGTTAAACCAAAGCTGTGCCGCCTCTCCCTGCTCTAAGGGAAGGCAAACCAGGCAAATCCTGCCCGCGTTTTGCATTCCTCCTTTCAGAGGTAACACCTGGAGGGATGCCACTGAGACGATTCCCGTCTTCTTCATCGGTCGTCGTCGTCGTCGTAGTCGTCGTAGGCAGAAGTATTTTGCAAAGCTCTTGCCGCTGCCTCCCTGCCCGGGGCCGGACTGCCGTGCCAAGCCCGCAGCCAGCTCCAGGCTGTGTTGGAAAAGCTGGCTTTGCCATCCTCAGCCTGACGTCTCTGCCGGCTGCTGCTGGGGACAGCGTTTGTTCTCTTCGGGTATAAACCGGTGTGGTAATGAAACGCTGGGAGCAGATCTGTGGCGAGAGGCAGATGTTCGCCCCTGTGAAATCACGGAGGTGGTTTCATACTCAGTGCTACACCCAATTTATTGCTCGTTCCCCACCTGTTCTTCGTATTGAGTGGGGACGGGGATGGGAGAAGCAAAGAGATTTCAGCATCACTGAAGGCAAAACCTGGTCTTGGTTGTTGTAGTGTTTTGGCTTCTTTCTTGATCTTCTCCTCCTCTGAATTATTTTTTCCTAAGCCCTCCTACCCTCTTAATGGTAGAGACCTGACCCCGGAAAACATGTTACCACGCAATGTGATGCCAACCAAAAACCCTCATGTTCACGTAGACGCCAAGACTGACGTCAGGAGGGCCCTCAACCCACTTACATGAGCACCTCGGTGCCGGTTCAGGCGCAGCAGGCAGGGTATGTCACATTCAGTGCTGCAGCAGAACTTGCATTACGCCAGTGTCTTGCTTGTGTTTCTGAAGTTAATATCCCCAGTCCCCTCGTGGGAACCAACAGGCACTGTTGAGTGGGAATGAGCCATCAGGCTGGAAGAGGCCAAGACAGCAAAGCAAAGTGGGATTCGTAGCTGGAGAGCCTGCGATAACGTCTGCTCAAACCTCTGCTAGCAGTGCCCACGTTCACGCCAACGGAGCCTCAGTCTTTGGCTCCCCTCAGTCTTTCCTCCTCCGTGTCCACCTGCACCGTGGGTTTCTGCGGCTGCTTGGGGTTTTCTGGGGTCCTCGAGCCTGTTGCGGGGAGTGGAGACGACTGCAGCGAGATCGGGAGGTTCAGACACTGGCTAATCCTGTTAGGAAGCCAGTGGTTATTGCAGGGCTTCCAGTGGGACCTGCTAAATGAACCATAATTCTGTAATGAGATTTCCTTTTCCCGGCCGGACTAAATGTTCTTGGCCACTGGGAATAAAAGGTTGGGGGGAAGAAAAAATAAAGAGAGAGAAAGAAAAAGGGGAGGGGGAAGCCTGTCTCAGGCTCCGTCTATCTCGACTGTATCGCAGGTTCGAAGAGCTCGCGGATGTGCCTGGTTATTGCAGCTCACTTCTGCGCCCCGTGAGGGCAGCTCAGGGCAATAGGCTGCCCTGTCCTCCTCTGCAGGGGGTTGATAGGACCCTGAGAGCAAGAAAAACACATCTGAGGTTGTGATATCGCTCCAAAATTCAGAGAAGGTGAGAGAGACTTCTTTACGAACCAGCAGGGTGCTGGAGAGGGAAGGGGAAAGAGGCTGCGGGGCTAGCAGGGGGAAAACATACCCTAGAAAGACAGTGATTTCTTTGCAGGAAAGCTGAATGACACCAAGAAATGTCCAAGGGGTATTTTATTCCGACTTCTGGCTGCAATGAGGAGAAGCCAGCAGCCTCCTGCTCTTCCCCAGGAGGTCTCTGGGGTATGATTGCAGGCAGAGGGATGATTTGGACTGGGGCAGCTCAGTGCCGGTCCCGTCCCGGTTTGGCAGTGGGACACCGGTGCCGCTGCAGCCCTGGTGCTTTGGTTGGGGTGAATTCAGGGCAGAGATGAATTTGACCGACGGCCTTTGCAAACAGTGGGTTTTTTTGGGGTGAAACCCCCCGGCGGAGGCTGGCTTTAGCTCAAAGACCATCCACTGCTCGTGCTGGACCGTTGGCCCCGTGCTCTGCCAGCAGCAGATGGGGATGGCTGCTCAGCCCAGGGCAGCAAGGGCACGTACTCATCCCGGCAGGGACGGCCGCATTAAACACCTCCTTGCCTCGGAAGAGCGTGGCCTGCAAATCCGCAAGACAAGGTGTTTCCGATTCAAACGGCTCCTCTTGCTCCCGGCGGCGCCGGCGTGGCTCCTTGCGCCCCGACAAGGCAGGAGTCCCAGCTGCCGAGCCCCGAGGGGTGGCATGGGCGGCAGGAGTGACATTTGGGTCACACAGGGGACACGCCTGGGTACAGGGCTGGTGCCACCTCAGTCGCAGCTGTGCACCCCGTGCAACCACGGCCTCTGCTAAGGCCACGTCCCTCCCCTCCTCCTCCGCCCTCGGCTTGCTTGCAGGTGTTCCCAGCCTTCCCAAACTGGCCCCATTTCACCCCGGGATGAGAAGCCAGGCTTCCTGGGGGAGGGCTGGGCTCCTTGCTCCGTCGCCCGCTCCGGCGCGGTCTCTCTGCTGGGGAGCGGTTTGGGGCCGGGAGCTTTTGGTGCAGCCCGAGGAGCAGGGAGAGATCTGCCTGCCTGTGACTTGGTGTTTTGCAGCAGCTCTTTCCTTGCTTGATCTTGAACTTGCTTGGGGTTTTTTTTCTTTTCTTTCTGGTCTTTCTTTTTGAGTGTCCGACTCTCTAATTTATTTCTGTCTAAATGGCAAAGAGAAGCTTTTGGTTTGCCAAGTCCCGGGCTGGGTTTCTCTGGCTGTGGCTGGCGCTTTGGGGTGAGCGTTTTCCAGCCTTCCCCTGCTCGAGGGATTCCCGATGGTCCTTTAACCTCAGAGTGAAAACCCTGAGCCCTGTCTCTCATCCAGCAGGCAGGCAAGGAAAGAGAAAAGTGCTTTGATCTTTTTTTTTTTTTTTTTCCTTTGAATTTTGGTTGCAGGACCTGCAAACCTGTTGGCTGACCCTTGCCCCTTCTGCGCCTCAGTTTCCCCATTTGTAAAATGGGGATTGGTGCCAGCGATGGTTATTTTCCAGCATTTCACAGGGTAGTGCTTCACAGGGCCAAGGTGGCCTCTTTTATCTGTTAGGCTGTTTTTCCTGTTTACTACGGTTTTAGCCTCAAAGCTTTCCCTCGGGCTGCGTGGATGGGTGCCTCCCACTCCTAACTCAGAGCCCGTTTCCAGGCCATCAGCTGCTCTTGCTGCAAAAAACCCTCAAATGAGGATGGGAAAATAACATTGCTAAAAATAAAATAAAAATCTGAGTGTTCTGGATGCCAGCTCTCCCGGTATCTTCCGAGCACCTCTCCTCCCTCCTGGCCCCCAACCCTTCGATACTGGTCTCAGCAGGGCAGAAAACATCATGGGGCTGGAGTCCGGGTGCAGTGGGGCTGGGTCTGTCCTGCTCCGCCAGCCGCGGGGGCAAAGCCTGGAGGTCTCCATCCTCCTGCCTGGGCTCTTCTCCAGTATTTAGTGGTGGGGTGAGTGGGGGGATTCAACACACCTGACATGCAGCGGTGACAGCCTTGTCTGGGGACACTGACGAAGTCTAGAGGAGCTGCTGCTACAACCCAACTTCCATTGCCAAAGGGCTTCTGCCAGTGGCCTGGTGGCGAAGGGACCATCCCCGTGCTGCAGTGGCCACTGACGGAGCCGGAGGGCGATGGCAGGGCTGCTCCCACTGGCGCCGTGCTTCTCCCGCTTTTGGGGGCAAGGTGGGACCCATCACCCGCGGGCCCGGAGCTGGGCCGGGAGCAGAAGCTCAAGCAGCCGGAACTGGGGAGCCACGGAGCAGCGAGTCCTACAGCCGTGACCGGCAGACAGATTACCAGCCAGCTCTGCACTAAGCCTTACGGAAAGGCGGGGATCTCCACAAGCTTGTTCGGCGAAGCCCGAAAGCGCGCAGCTACGGCTGGCTGTAGGCAAAACCCTAGGTCAGATGTTAATGTCGCAGCAATCAATTTAATCTGCACTTAACCGAGTCGTCTCCTAAGAGCCGAAGCGTGTTAAGACGTGGCAGAGAAAGCAGGAGCCTGGAAATAAAAACAGTTGGGGCTCCTCCAGCGTTTCCCTGGCATGGAGAGCCAGGATTTCCTGGGATTTCACCTCCTGCCTCTACAAACTGGGCAGGATCCCGGGTCTGGCCAGTGGGACTAGGAAGGTCTGCGTGTGCCCACCAGGAAACCTCTCCTTGCCTGGGACTAAACCACGGCCCAGCCTGGGAGGGTAATTCCAGCTAGAGAGCGAGGAAAACATATTTTATCCCCCCAAAGCAGGCGGTTTGGGTTTTGTGGGCAGCGATGCCGCCCTTGGTGGAGTTACCGTCACCCACCGGAGGTATCAAGAGGTGGAAATCCTCCAGCTTTTAAACACAGGCACAATTTCCCTTCTCCAAGAGCACCAAAACACTAGAAGGTTTGAGGGGTGGTTCTTCTTTTTGGAGGTCGCTTTGATACCACTTTCCAGAGAAAACAGGGTTCATCCAGCTGTGCTCTGGTTTATCCATCTGCCTCGTCCTAACAAATCCAGCTAAATTCGACCAGATTTAATGGGAGGGTCGAGCCCCCCAAAATAGGATGTTTTTGGGAGTTGCATGAAAATGGGTCCCAGGTGGCTGGACTGAGCGGGACACCAAGCAGGGGGCTGGGATTTGGGCGGAAATCCACGCGGCACTGGTGATGTCGCAAGGAAACCTCGGGGATGTTTCCAACCGCAGGCAAAGCCTCCGTCAACCTTATTTAGAGCTGACGTCAGCCCCGCTTGGGGACGGGGTCCGCGGGGCTAACGCAGCTCTCAGAGGTGACACCGGTGAGCTGCTCAGCCCCGATTCCCTCTCTTTTGGCGGGGGCGGGGGGGGTCAGCCTTGCTTCTAGGAGCCTGAGACCAGGGGGGCTGGAGGCGAGCTAGGATTCGGCCGTGGGAAGCCTCTTGCAGCCTGGAGGGAGGTGAATCACTGAGGCCGAGCTGCATCTGGAGGTAGACAAAAAGCTGTAAATTGTTGGTTTGTTTTTTTTTTTTAGGAAAAAAAAAAGAAAAAAAATCAATCTGTGAACTCAGGGCCTGGCACGTTCAAACCTGCTGCCGGGGCTTCGCGTCAGGCTGCTGAGCTCTCCTGGCCGTGCTGGTGTTTGTCGGCTCAAAGCAAAGTGGTTTGTGTAAGGGTTTGCTTCATCGTGGTTTAACTAGAAGAAGTTGTTTAATACCTTTAAATTACAGCAGCGTTTCAATATCCCATTAAAGTCATTCCAGAAATAAATCCGAATTCCTGGCATAGCTTCTGCAAACTTCTCCCCAGTCAGTGGGAAGGCTGAGCGCCGTCTTTCTTTTGTTTGGTTTGTGGAAGAAAAGCAGGGAAAAACCCCACAGCTCTGTCTCGTGACTTCTTTTTTTCCTCCCTTTTTTTCGGGGGAGCTGCTGACTTACACGTTTGGGCTGGAAGAGCTCCTCGGTTGTTGTATGGCCGCTGCAAAATGGTGCTGATTCAGAGGTGGGTCACCAACATCTTTGTGTCCCCCTGCGCTTGCACATCCCCCGAGGCTTTTTTGTTTTGGTTTGTTTTTTTTCTTCTTTATTTTTTTTGCTGGGGCTGTGAGTACTTTGGGGGCTGGGATCAACCTTCCACGATGTCGCCTTCCCCTTGGTCTTTGCAGCTGGGGCTGCGTCGCTTTGCTGTTCCACCCGGGCTGGAAGAAGCTGGGGTCGGTGTGACGGAGGGGCTGCTCCTCCTTGTGGGGTGCCCCAAATATGCTGCTTCACTTAAAGGGGTCGGGGGGGGGGAGCAGGGCTGCTGGAGCCTCCCTCCCCACCCACCCCGCGGGGAGGCACACAAGGGGCCTTGCTGGTGGGTGGCAGAGTATTTTTGGCGTATTTTTTTTCTTCTTGCTCTTTTTTAGAAATTAAGAACTCAACCGCAGCTGTTTCTCTGCTTTTGGGTTTGCTTTGTGTTCTTTTTTGCAATGAATGCTTTGCAGATTTGCCTTATCAGGCTCGTCAGCCTGCTCCGAGCCCTCCGCTCTCCTCCCCGTCCCTATTTACCCAGGGCGCTGGCTGACGCAGGGCCCTTTCCTGTGTTTGTCACCACCCACCCCAAGGTCCTCCGGTGATAACTTTTCATGTAAGATTAGGGATTTGGGTCTTTTCAAAAGAGTCTTTAGCCTACGGTCTTCTGAAATGTGTTCACTTAATAGGAAAAAAAAAAAATCTCTAAATATACTGTTTAAGGTTGACACAAAAGTGATTTTTCTAGTTTGTAATTACCCCAATAACTGATCCAAAGGTTAAAAGGTACCATTCAGGGGCCGGATCCCACTAGAAAGGAATGGGCTTGAAATAGGGACTCAGATGGTATAAAATACTGAGAACTGACTGGTTTTAGCTGGCTTTAATGATCTCGATTCTGCTGATTTCAGTGGAGTCGTGTAGCTCTGCTGCTGCCGCCAAGCATCTGCCCCCAAACTTACAGCTGCTGGTGGATGGCTCAGGCACTTGTGTTTCAAAACAGTGTTTGCATCTGAATAACCCAGAAGGAACTCGAACCCTGTGAAGGAAGGTCTTAAAGCAGGTTTTTTAATCTGTCTAATTTAGACCCCGGATTTACAAGAAGTCCTTGAACTTTGGCGTGTTTGTTAGCCCCGCAATGTGTCCTTAAAATGATAATGAAAGCAATTCCGATGTTGATGGAAAGGTGGTAGGGCTTGGGCTGGAGGAAACATGCTACCGTGACTTTTGAAGGTAGGGGGCTCACATTTTGAAGCACAAGAGAAAGAAATGCAGGGGAAAACAGGCAGGTGCTTCTCTGCCCTGTAACAGCGATGAAACATTAATTCATCCCCCTGGAATTTCTTGTTTGTGTGCTCCTGTAATTTCATTTCTTTGGTGTCTGTATGAAGCTTGAGTTAGCTGAACGCCAGAAGCCAAATACCCTTCGACTAATATCTTTTTATTAGATTTTGTGCGTACATGCGTGCGCACATGTACGTGTGAGAGAGAGATCACCCTTTATAACCCACTTTATACCCTTGGAGGCTGCGAGATGTGCTCAGAAAGAATCTTTCCAGCAGCACGTTTCGAACTCTAACCCCCAGCGCAGGGAGGTTTAAGACACGTATTTGGCTTTTGGTGGGATTTACAGGTGTCTTGTCGGAAGGGAGGGTGGTTCCAGGGAAAAGCTGACATTGGTCTTTGTACTGGAAGACTTCACGTTGCCATGTCTCTGCCCGGTAGCTCAGGACGTGTTACACCTCGTGGAAGTGGGGAGCAAAGAGTTTCCCCCTAAGCGTGTCCTGGAGCTTGCCGGCTGGTGGAGCTGGGAGCTGGCACAGGGATGTTGCCGAAAGCGAGCTCCCTTGGCCGTGTCCTCCCCGGATTTAAAGGCGATCTGGATTTGATCACACCCCAAACTTTTCCCCATGCGCCTCGCAGAGGGGAGGATGCCAAAGAATCCCCCCACCACCACCACCGCCCCCAAGCCCATGGCATGGTGTGGGTCTGCCCGACGTGCCCAGAGGACGGAGGAAGGAGGCAGCGGGACCCCTCCTCACCGATGCAGGCACAGGGACCTGTAGTTACGGCCGCAGCAAACACTTCACCTGCGACCAGCTCGGCAGAGAGCGCAAAGCTCCAGCTCAGCTGAGGACTTCCCAGGCCCTCCAGAGCTGCTCTGCTCCGGGAGAGGACAAGAGCGAAGGCTCACTGCCATCTCTAGGCAAGCGCCAGCATAGGCACTTGCTCTAAACTAGAGCACAGACAGACAATCCTGGGATTTGTCCCAAATCACTGCAGTCTCTGTGCCAGACCCCCCTATCAGCCGGGGGGGGGCGGGGGGGCGGTGTGTGTGTATGTGTGTGCAGTTACATAGGCTCCTTAAGCTTTAGTATAAATATGTTTAGCCGTTCCTGTATTCCCCGGGGCGGTAATCCCTCGAATGCATTTCGAGTTGCATAGAAATAGCAGCCGAATAACTCCAGAGCCGCGGCTGCCGGGGATATTGTGTGTGTGATCTGTGCCGAGGCCACGGTTTCCTAAGGATCTTAGAGAGCCGAGCATCCCGAGCGGCACGTTCGCGAGCCCCGGCAGCAGAGCCGGCTGCCGGCCACCCACCCCTCGAGAAACACCCATCGCCAGCTCCTTGACACTCACCCAACCTCCCCGCTGGAGCCCACGGCCACCGCCGGCTCCCAAAAGAGAGGTGGGTGGGGGTGAACGGCAGCAGGAGAGGGGAAAGAGCCCAGATTTTCTGGGGGTGGGGAGGGGGGGTGGGAAGGAAACTTGGGTGAGCATTAGCCGCTGTGTTTATATTTGGCTTCTCTAACCGCTGGCAGCATATGGCCAGAAGCAAGCAGCGCTGAGCTGATTTCAGAGGAGAGGGGGAACCGGGGAGCAGCTGTGCGAGGGGCAGGGAGGAGGCTGTTCCCTCTCCCGAGCAGTTTTGGGGGATAACTTGCTCGGGAGCACCACTTGCGTTTCCTCCCAGATGTGAGAAGGGGAGAAGTAACTTCCATGGATGAGGCTGGCTCGGCAGGGCTGGGGGAGGGGTGGGGGGCTTCTCCAGAGCTGGGCTCTCTTCTCCAGGGCTCTGGGCTGCCCAAGTGGGGCGAGGCAGGATTACAGGAACGTGCTCCCTGTGGAGAAACCCTGTCCACAAACGCTCCTGGCTGGAGGGAGGAAGGAAGGTGTAAAACCTTTGCTGTCACACCAAGAGCTGTGTGGGAACTGGGTGCAGACGGGCTGGAGAGGGTCTCGCTCCACCTTCTCCATTCACAGAGAAACATCTGTCTCATTAGTTGTTTATGAACCTCCAAACCTCCCTCTCCGGGCTGGCTCGTGGCTACCGGCTGGAGGGAAAGGCTATCTGGAGCTCCTCCCTGGCTCAGGGGGATGCACAGGACACGCTCAGGCCAGCAGCTCCCTTCTCGTACTGACACTTTGCTCCTGGCTTGCCCGGATTTACGGGCTTCAGCAAAGCTCCAGACGATACAAAACTGAGCATTGTTCCGTTGAGTTTTCTGCAGGTGAAGGAAGTGCCGCGGTGCTCTGGTGAGGACGGGCCCCACGGACGAGCACAGCTCCTCAGGTTCTCCGAAGCTCTGGGCTAGCGAAGGGGGCTGGGATCCTGCCAAGGGTGCAGCTGCAGGCTGCGGTGGCGGGAGGAGGGGGTTGCGCTGCGCTGCCAAAGCTGTGTCTGGGAGTAGCTCGGGGAACCCCCCTCCCCTGCATCCAGGCACCCCAGCAGTCAGGGTTTGCTTCCCCGGCGTGGTTTTGCCTCCTGCAGATCTGCCTCGCTGGCAGGAGGGCAGAAGAGCAGCGAGGTGCTGGTGGCCGGAGCTCACGTCGTGTGGTAGGGTGGCTTTGGCAGCGCAGGGTCCCCTCGAACACCGCGCGAGTGCCCTCACACCCGTCAGCCTCGCGTGAGCCAGACCTCCAGCCAGGCTACGCTCACCCCCGTCTGTCTGCACCCCCATCCAAGGCAGACGGGTCCCGCTGCCCTGGCAATCGCCAGCGCACACAGCTCTGCAGCACTGAGGCCGTGCTCAAAGCCGTGAGCCCTGGAAGGAGAAGGTTTTGGACTCCTCTTAGCCCGGGCCGAAGCTGACGGTTTTCAGCCTGGGTGGCGAAGCCCTTCTTTGCCGGTGTGTACCTACTCATCCCTCCATGGGGCAGGTTTCCCTGCCCGATGGATCAGAGCAGCTGTCGCTGGGTAGCTTACTATTAGATTAGTCCTCCTGCATCTAAATAGGCATAATTATGTTTTCATTAGCCCCAGACAGTGCGTTACAGCTTGATGTATGGGTAGTGTGAGCGGGGGGAGTACGGGGAAAGCGGCCCCAGCCCCGTTTCTGCTGCTGCATTTGCCTATCCTCTCCCCTTTGCCACCTCTGCAAAACTCCCCGTGTGCCGGGGAGGAACAGGGCTGCTCGGTTTCCTCTTCCCTGTGGGAAGTTTTGTAACTGAATCGCTTGCTGCGCTGCACTTTATTTGCCTGCCTCCGGAGAGGCAGCGGGGCAGGCAGGCCGGGGCTGCCCGGGGCGGCTGGCTCCCGGAGCTGCCGGGCATCCACGGCCTGGGCGTCTTTACCAGGCTGCGGCCACCTCCGCATGCTCCGGTGAGAGCTGCCTCCCGGGCTCGGGAGGAGGCCGCGAGCAGGTGAACCTCGCACTCCTGCCCGAGAGCCAGCTTGGGTTTGTATAATATTATATATCTATAATTGTGTGTTTGTTGTTGCCATGGGAATGAGCACAATTGCAAAGCCTGGAGACTGATGTCAAGCCTCGGTCTGCACTGGGCCTTATCCGGGGGCAGGTACGGAGGCAGAAGGGGAAACAGGGTGAGGAGGGGCCCCCTTCGCGCTCTCCCCTCCCCGTGTGCAGCCCAGGCTCCGCTCTGGCAGCAGAGGTACAGGCAGCCGGGAGACGGGCAGGGCATCGCCCGGCTCGGGGCTGGGGGCACTGGGGGATCCCGGCGGGGCTGATGCCATCTGCCCTGGGCACAGAGAGCGCAGGGGCAGACCGGGCAGGAGGGGGCTGCCTGCTGTCGGGGAAAGAGGGGGCTCTCCTGCGGCCCCCAGAGCGGGAAGGTGGGGGGCTGCAGCTTTCCAGGGGCACGGAGGCAGCTGCCGGTGGAGCGGGTCCGGGCAGGGGAGCGGGTCCGGGCAGAGCCCCCGCTCCCCCGGGGCAGGCTGAGGCGGGCCTGAAGGCTGCGGAGGAGTGGAGCTTCCCGGCAACAAGTGGGGGCCGGGGGGGTGTCTCTCGGCTCTTTAATTGGTGGGGGAGCTGGGGGGAGGGCGATGCTCCCCGGCAAGGGGAGGGAGGAGGAAGAAAAGCCACGCTGGAAATGAGGTTATATAAAAGATGTATGATTTGGAGAGCAGAGTGGCTCCTAATGAGGGCTGCACCGGCTCGCTCCACACCCATAAAAACCCTGGTTGGACGTCAAAGCGGATTCGATTCGGTGATGCTGGGATAAAGGGGCGCAGCGAGGACTGGCTCCCTCCCAGCCGAGCCCAGCGCCGCGCCGGGCTCCGTCCCTCCGCCGCGCCCGGAGCCCCCGGGAGGGATGAGCCGGGCGGCGCCGGGGACAGGGACGGGGACGGGGACGGGGACGGCTCCTCTCCGCCGCACGGTAGGTGAGGCGGCGGGCGGGCTGGCCCCGGCCCCGCACCGGGCGCCGCTTCTCCGGGAAACTTTGCGGCGGGGCCGGGGGGTGCGGGACCGGCGGCGGAGCCCGGAGCCCGGCGGGACCCTCCGCTCCCTCGGGGCGGCCGTCGGAGGCGCTCCCGGCCGCTGCCGCGGGGCACCGGGGCTGAGCGGCTCCGCCGTGCCCTTGGCTGGGGATGGGG
>JAVKLA010000088.1:2052624-2112508 GCA_034782735.1 Sagittarius serpentarius
TTCCTCAGGGGGAGGCAGTTTTGCCGGGGGGGGGTGGGGGGGGTTGCTGGTGGGGGGCAATTCCCCCACCACCACCGCGGCGGTGCCGGAGCTGTCCCGGGTCCTGAAGGCTGCGGCCGCCGCCCGACCGGCGCCCCGGCCCCCCCAGCCCCGACAGCCCGGGCACCGGCGGGGGGGGGGCTCGGGGCTGCAGGAGATGCCAAACCCACCCCACCCCCGCCCCAAACCCCAGTGCTGGAGTGTGTGTAGGGGGGGGTGACCCACGCCGGCTCCTGCCCTTGTTGTTCCCCTTGTCCCACGGGGTGGGGATGTCCCCGCCGTCCCCGGGGCACCGGGGTGGGAGCGAGATCCGCATCCAGGCCGGGGCGGGGAAGAGACGCTCCGATGCGGCTCCAGCCCCCGAGCGAAGCCCTGGGATGTCCCGCTCACGGCTGGCTGCTGTCCTTCAGGGAGAGCCGGGGGTCAGTCCGGATCTTGCCCCTTCCCTCTCCCCACCCGCACACCCAGAGCCTCGACAGTCCCGTCCCGATGCGCTTGAAATGCCGAAGGGAGTTGTTGTCGCAGGGATCGAAGGAGATGAACCCTGCTTGCCCTGCCTGGGGTCTCGCTCTCGGCTTGGTTTGCAGTAGACAGTAGAAAGCTTTGAGGTTTTGCTGGCAAAGCAGAGGAAAAGAGACCTCCATACCCGCACATCTGGAGCATCTGGTGCTGGGCTTGGGTGTGCGTCACCCCATCCAGCTCCAGCCCCGCAGAGCCTTTCCCTGCCTCGGCTCTGCGCTCCCTGAGCGCGCTGACTCCACAGCCCAGGTGCAGACATTTTCTTCCAACGCTTTCAAGTTACGACTGTCAGGAGGAAATTCTGGCAGGCAACTTGACAATATCTGCCGAGTCCCCGAGGAGCTGATCCGCCTCTCACTGAAATGGAGGGGAAGCGTCTCCTTCCTTCCCGGGGGAGCACAGGCTGTCTGGAGCGAGAGGTGTGGGAGATTGCAGGGGGGGCAGTTGCAGTGGTCGGAGGGGAGGGGGGGCGTCAACAAAGGCTTTAAATGCCTTTAATGCCAGCTTCTCTTCCTCTTCTGCATCCCCAAAAGCCAATGGTTCAGGCAGACGGCAGGTCGGGATCTACAGGGACGATCACGCAAAAGCTGTGGGGAGGCTTTGGGGGCGGGGGGGGGGGCTGTTCAAAATAGCGCTCTCCCCGAGATTTCTACCTGCGCATCTCAGTTGGCTGTGCCTTTTCTGTTAAAGGTCTCAGGTGGTGGGGAAGTCTTATTTCAAAGAATTTGGGTTTGCATCAGCAATTTTTTCCTCCCTCTGTTTTATTTTAGCTTGTATTCCCCAGAATATTTTCTTAAAGATGCTACAAACTCAGTCATATTCTCTCCAGTTTTAAAACGTGCCTATGTTTGCAAACAAACTCCCAGTACAGAGTCTCTCCTTATGCAGACACGGGTTTTGAGGGGATATTTCTCTAACCAGAGACCTGTACTGGGAGAAGCGTTACGTTCCCTCATGAGCAAAGGAGAGGGACACGTCCTTGTGCCCTTTGAATTCTGTTTATTCCCTCTGTCAGTGTGGCGATCGTGAGCGAGTACCGGAGAGGCCATCTTAGGCAGAGGGGCTTGGGCTGAATCCTCACTTGCAATTAATGTTGTGTGTCTGCTGATGGGGAGGGGTTGGGCCTCCCGGACCCTCAGGGACATTTTGGCCCTGTCAGATTTCCACCACAACCACCATCCCCACTCTGCTCGTGTATTTTGTATTTTCCATTTTGGTAGTGTATCTGTATAAAGGCTTAGGAAATCTGCCAGATTGCCTAAATCAGCGCCTGAAAACAACTATATATAGTAACTGATAAGTCACATGAGCTCGGCTCGCATAGATTAGCATTTACCTTTCCCGAGTGGTGGAATATTGTTTGATACTTGTTGATACCATCAATTTTTACTAAAGAAATACAACCCCGACAGCAAGGGACCGGTTTTGAGAGGAGGCTCCAAACAAAGCTAAAATGCCTTTGCTCTACTCACTCTATTCTGATTGTATCTGCGCATTAAATCAAAACTATGTATGCGATCTCTCGTAAGTAGCCGAAAATAAACATATTGTGTCCCACAGAGGGAAGGATCTGTAAGCCACTGTCTGGCTGAAGCCGGATGAAAGCGTGTTTACTTCCATCTGCTTGTTCCAAATTAACTCTGCGATGGGCTGCGTGCGATACCTGACCCACCGCACCCTGGATTGCCACCCTACACGGCAGCTGTAAAGCAAGCGGAGTGAAGTACCGATATGACACCGTGCACGTGCTCGGGATCTGGCTGCGGGCACGAGAAACACGTGGTCTGGAAAGCCCATATGTTATCAGTATGTTAGTTCTATATGCAGAGCATGGAAAGCTGCAAGTACTGTGTGTGTATATACAAAACTGGAGGTATTTATGGCCAGGCAACGCTTTCCATAGCCCCTCTTTTACACGACAAGTCAGAAATGCTTAACAAGCTCTTACAGTGCCCTTCTAGGGTAGGCTTGCCTTAATCCCATTTTGCAGAGTCTCAGGCTTATGTTTTCAGACACGCTGAAAACGCGCAGTTCTCCCAAGCCTTGAAAGTCTTGAAAGCTCAGTCTTTTCAGAGCAGGACCTATGCTTCCTCCAAAAAACGCCCTCAAAATAAACACGTCCTTGGAAATATCACCGGCACGTCCCGGCCAAGGGCTCCAGTCCCTCTGCAGAGCAGTGGGACTGGGGCCCTGGTGGGACAGCCTGCCCCACCGCTGCCTTTCCCCGTGATGCCAGTATTGAGGAGCACGGGTCTTGGGAAGCCAAAATCCTCGCCTCTGGCAGGGGGAAAACCCTCTCTGTTTTCAAGATAAGGGCTGGGGCTGCTTCAGCCCAAGGCAGCATCCCCCGCATGGGCCTGTCCCATGGGGGAAGGGGAAAAGCCCTGGGAACCGCCGAGCATCGGGGCCCGTTTCCATTCCTCTCTCTCGTGCACTCACGGCTTTCTTGCCAGCGTGCCCCACGGCCAGCCCCGTGCTCAGGGATGCTGGCGGAGCGAGGATGACGGGGCTGATGGTGCTTCCAAGAAACAGCCTCGCTCTCGCTGGCAGCACCTTTGGCAAAAATTAGGAAGCAGAAAATTCCACATTTCTCCCCTCCCCTCCCCTCCCCCGCCGCAATCCTGCCCGAATTAGAGCCAGAGCCCTCTGCGGGACAAGGAACAGGTCCCAGGAGGCCCCCAGAGAACTTTGCCGCTGCCGTTGATGCTATGGCAACAAGTGCTAATGCAAAACCCTAAGAAAAGCGCGGACAGAAACTCAGGGGAACAAATTATCTTCGCTTTTTGCCTTGCGCAGTCACCGAGGATGCCGGTGCACAGCGGGCGAGAGCTCTGCTTTGGCTGTGTGTACCGGATTAATTGGTGGGGAATCGCACCTCTACTCCTCCTGCACCTTTCGATGTTGAAGAGAGATGGTAGCGATGCTCGGGGGACAGAGAAAGTCCTGCAGCCTTTTCGGCGACAGGCTTTCACGGGGACCTGGCAGGAGGCTCGTGCCCCCAGACCGAGAAACCCAGGCTTGTGCCGTGAGGAGCCTGATGTTTTCCCGAGGTTTTTAAATAGTGATATGAGTCACTCTTTATGAAAGTCACTGACAATAAGGTTTATTGCTATTTAGCGTCCTAATTGGGCAACTTCTCCCACCGGCTTGTTAGAGTAGGAAAATATAACACCATGCTAGAAGGATTTTGGGGAGTCAGCAGCAAAGGAGGGGACGAGAACGTGAGCCGCTGAAATGAGCCGGGAGTTTCATTCCTGGACTGACTCTGAGCCGAGAGCTCTGCCGCTGACTTTATTGATGCCGGCTGGCAGCTCTGGAGCTATTACAGCTCCAGCCAACCTGCTGCGATTTTTAAATTCCCTTTTTCTTTTTTTCTAAATGGAGCCACGATTCCCCTGTCGTGCCGCGACTGGATTTTGAGACCATCCATCAGGTGGCATTTTCTCATTTATTTCCTATCTACCTATTTTGTCATTTAGGACAAAGTGGTGGTGTGTTAACACGGGTCCCATTTGTCAAACCGGAGTCGCTGGTGTAATTCCGATCCTCTCGGCAAATTGATGGCGGTGAAATTTATGTTTTACAGATGGGCCGAGCCCTAATAGGAACATCAGTTTCAGACGGGGTTGGTGGTGGAATTGACAGATAGTGGTGGTTTTATCTAAACTCCGTTTCAGCCGCACACTGCAGGCGCCGAGAAAACATTGTACAAAACAGTAAAAGAGAAATGGCAGGTGTGTTACTGAAATATGCTGAGCCTTGAACTCCAAATTAAAACAAATTTCTGTCATCTAAAAAAAAAGGGAGTTCTGTCAACAGAGTTGTCTTGGCAACATTCAAACGTATTGCCTGCGGTCTGCTTGGAGAGGTGCGGTTCGTATCGGATGGGGCGAAGGGGAGAGGGACGAGGGGCTTCATTAAATTACGGCAAAGGTTCGGTGCAGTTCTGCCTCCTCTAGCGCTGCTGCTCCGGGATTAGGTGTGCAGGGCAGTGGCCTGAATAGAACAGAACAGAACAGAATAGAATATTTCAGTTGGAAGGGACCTACAGTGCTTGTCTAGTCCAACTGCCTAGACGGCGTGCCGGCGGCTGCTGGCGCGGGCGGAACCAGGCTTTCCTGAGTTCCCCGGCGAGGGGCGGTTGGGACGAACACAAAAGCAAGTGCCAGGGGCTGGATACATGTGCAGGTCACGGGGCTTTGGGGCAGCTTCAGCCCAACGATATGGCCATGAGCAAATGTATATTGCTTGGCTTTCCAGAAAGCAACCCCCTGATTAGAGGCAAATGAACCCTTTCAGGGAAGGGACATCATAGATTTATTTACATCAGAAAGCAAGCATTTATTTTGTTAACTGTTTTTTTACCAGTGAGAGGCATGTTTTCAGTGCAAACACCCGTGCCCCGCAGACATGGGGGAGGCGAGGGGGTCTCCAGGGCTGAGACCTCGGCACTTCATCCCGTCAGCAGCATCCTTCCCGAGCCCGCTGGTTCCCGTGGCTGCGTGGCGTGGTCCAGCAGCTCTGCAGCATCCCTGGACGCCGGGCACTGGCACCAGGGCGTGGCACAGATGGCAAAGCGCCTCTTCGTTAATTCACTCCTATGTGTAAATCACGTTTATCGGGGGTGAAGAAAATGGCGTGGCCCAGGTGACACAGACGCCTCCCAGCCTCGTGCACCGGGGATGGGAAGGGAGAAGCAGAGCACGTCGTTTGGCTGTGAAGGAAAAAGGGCTCGCTCCTTCCCGGGCAGATTTTGGCAAGGTTGGAGGGCGATGGATAATTAGAGATAATTAGAGAGAGTTGGGGGAACATTGTCTATATATTCTCAGGATTAAAAGGCCGTGTACATAGATACATCACGGCGTCGGTCTGAGCAGAACGGGAGTCGAGCGCAGAACTGCTGGCACGAGCGAGCTGGCTGCCGGTGAATCACTTTAATGCTCCGTTTTCAGATGCACAAACATGCAGGTTTACAGTAACTGTGCATATGTTGCATCCCATTGCTCCTCATCAGATTCACTGACGCTCCACGGGTCATAAAAATTAAACGGGCATAAATCCATCAGCCCTGGGGTTCTTCATTGAACGCTATAAATCCCACGAAAACTAATTAAATAGGACAACGGTGTCCATTTAAAGCTGGCACGCAGAAATGTGAGCCATTACTGCAGCGAAGACAAGACTCAAAATCGATTTGCGAGGGCGAGGGCAACCCAAGTGCCCACGCCGACGGGCGGGTGTTGGGTACATCCTAGCTCACCGCAGCCTGCGGTTCCTGCCTGGGAGAGTTAAGAGATTGTGTTAAGCTCCTAAGATTGATTTCTCCTCCGCTTTGCTTTCTAAATCAAATCATCCAATTAACATATGTGCTGGAGTTTGTTGCTTGAAATGTTATCTGGTGACTCTAAAAGCTTTTCGTTATTGCTTTTCGTAGGGCTCGTTTGTTAAGCGAATGCCTTCGCCGCTGCCGTAGGGGAGCCTGTTCTGCTGCTCTTCTCTACGCTGATTAAAGCCTCCAAACAAGCAATGTCAGCGTGGATCGGTGTCGAGATCGGAGTTCACGCTTTTCCTAACGCTTGTCTGGGGTGCTACAAGTTTGCAGCTCTGCAGGGTTTGTTGCTCTTCTGTAATTTGAGTTGGATTTACGCTTTGGAAGGGGAGGGAAACCGAGGCAGGGAGTGGGACGGCACTGTCTGTGGATGTTTATTCAAGCAGGGTGGCTCGGCAGGGAGCTGAGCCCGGCTTTGCCCATGGCATCGGCCATCTCCCGGCTGGCTTTTGGGGGCGAAATAAGTGTTTCCACCTGAGTAGCCCTCACCCCAGTGAAACTCTGCTCACCGCGTCGCTCTCCCTGGTTTTAAGGAGTTAAGACATGACACCTCCAGTAGCTTTAAATGTATGACCTCGCAGACGTACTACTGCTCTTGGGTTCATAAATCAGACTGTTAATGACGCTCATAGGGAGAACGGAACTCGTCAGAGCCGAGTGCAGCGCAGCCCAGCCACCCGCGCGGCAAACAGCCGGCGTCTCCCCACCGCTTCGCAGGGGGTCGAACGCTTCAGGTTTCATCTGAAACGTGCCCCCTCTGGGACCAGACCCGCAGATGTGTGGGGACACCCTGGGAGCTGGGCATGGGGGAAGCCCTGACCCACGCTGGGTGTCGGGGGAAGTCTTCCCTGCGCTCCCGGGCGTCTCCTGCCGCCTTCTCCTGCCCTGAGCTTCTCCCTCTCCCTCCTCCTCCCATCTTCAGTCTGAGTTTGTGCAAGGTTTTATAGCTGGGAAATGGTTGGGCTCGATGATCTTAAGGTTATTTTCCAACCTAAATGTCTCTATGATTCTATGAAAATGCTTGTCCAACTCTTCCTCAAAGGAGCGGAAGGGTCAGGGGCTTAGAGAGAAGTTGCCTTCAATCTCCTTGCCTGCCTCTCTGCTTTCTGGCTTTTTTCTGACCTCCCTTACTCTGGTGAGCAGCTGAGAAAAAGGAAAGAAAAGGCTTGAGTTAGAAGGAGGGGGAAAAAAATCCTGAACAGGCAGATAATGTCATTCCCTGTCTTCCAGCCAGTCCCCAGCTGCTGCTGCAGAGCCCAGAGCTGAGGCGGGGGGAGGTACCGACCACAGACCTCCCACGGGCGAGAGCGCGCAAGGTCCGGGAGCGAGCCACCCTCTTGTCTGTAGGGGACACGCTGGTGCTCCCCCCCATCTCGGAGAAAGCCCTGGCTGGGTGCTTAGGTATCGCCTAGGATCTACTTTTTTCTCCTCTTCCCGCTTGTAAGGAAAGCTGAGATGTTGGCGAGTTTTGGGGATGGGGAACGACGAGCACCCAGCAGTAGCAATGTTCCCTGGGACCTTGCAGGCTGGAGCCGCATAGCTGTAACAAATTATAAGCTTCGCTGTAAGATTTTTAGAGGAAAGAACAAGAAATTGGCCTGGCGGGAAAAGAGTGAGGGACTGTAAACGCTTTGTGGTTTCTCAGCTCTTTGCGGGGGATGAGGGCCCTTTCCAGTGAGCTCAGCATCCCCCCGCTCCCCCGCAAGCACTGCAGTAGGGGGTCGAGCCGGGCTGAAAGGCATCGTCTCCTCCGGCTGCCGAGCATCTGCCCACGGGAGCTGCCAGGGATGCCCGGCGGTGACAGGGGCTCCCGCCGGCCGGTCCTCGAGATGGCCCTGGCCCTGCTGAGGTGGGCACGGTGCGAACACAGACTTCACCGACTGCGAGGAGTTCGTGAGCGCCGCAGATTTGTTCAGAGCGAGCGACAGGGTTGTTCCCTTGAAGGGGGAAGCTGGCAGTCCCGCACTCGAACGGCACTTACCCTGCTTTCAAAGCCTCGTTCACCCTTACGGCATCAGCGGACACATTGGCAGGTGGCCTGCAGGTCAGGAGGAGATGTCCTGCTCCGCTGCCCCGAGCCCTACCGGGCGGCCCAACCCATCGCGGCTGGCTGGCCGAGGTCCTGCTCCGGTCACCTCTGGCCAGGGCCACCTGGGGGGAGTCACTCAGCAATTAGGCTTTATGTCACCCCCCCCCCCCTACACACCCATTAATTAGCCCATTGAGGAGGTGAATCCCCCTCCCCCGACCTTCTCAGGTCGCATTTAACCCTTTGCATGCTGCTACTGCTCTGCAAGGCTCAGTGACAGCAGGAGAAGGGCAGTAGGGGTTAAATCCATCGGCTTGGGTTATTGGTCTCCAATTGCTTTATTCTTTACTCGCCTGTAAAAAGCCAGTCTGGGGTCAGCAGCCTTCATCACATGAGGATTAAAATGCTCAAGTGAGTTAATGCCGAGGCTGGTGTCACTGCCCTGCTCCTCAGATCCCTGTTTTTCCCACCCGGGTGCTGGAGGGAGCTCCTGGCAGAGGGGAGCTCAATGCTGGGTGCCTGAGGGTGCAAATGCTGCCCTGAATGTGCTGCTTCTGGGAGACAGGAGAGTGTTTTCCTTGGCACGTCAGTGCCTCCAGCCTGCAGATCTAGTGCCCTCTGTTCTCTCCTCAATATTCAGATTTAAAAAAGAAAAGAAGGCATCTGCATTTCAGCCTGCTGCTAAATGTCAGGGCACAGTCCCGGAGAGAAATGTACTCCAGAGCATCTAAGAAATGGGAGGGGAAGGCGGAGAGGGTGTGGGAGCTGAAGGTATCGAACGCAAGCGCAGGCATGTAAGAACCAGGGTCCCATCAGGAGTCAATGAGCCATGGCTCCCCAAGCCACACGCGGGCTATAGAAAGCCAGGCCCCGCTGCATGAGGTTCCCCCGAGAGCTGGGTAAACTCATTGCATGTTCTCCTCTAGATGGTTTCCCATCAGCTAACGCGGTTTGTTTGGGAACTGTTCAGAACTGGGTGGCAGGGCTGGGCACGGGGGCGTGCTAGCTTTGCCTCCTGTATCCCCGTGCCGGGCCTGAAACGCGGGGAGAAGAGGAGCTGAGCCAGGCTGAGGCTGTGATTGATCCCTGTCGCCGGGCTTAAAAGCACTTGCCACTGTAAGTGCTTTGCCGTAGCTCAGGGTAAGGCGAGCTGAATGTCCTCTGCTACTGCCTCACTTTGCTTGTGGCTGCTACTCTTTCTCCTGAAGCAGCGAAACAGCCTCGGTGTGACAGCCCCTATGGAACAGGTTTCATCCTGGGCAGGGACATACGTCCCCTGTCTGGTCACCCTGAGCCCTCTGGACCATCAGGTTGTTGGATACTCCGGAAAACACACGGAGACAAGCTCCTCAGCCGGCAGAAATCACTGCTGAGCTCCATGCGGCTCTACCCATTTGCCAGACTTGCGCGGTTTTTGCTTGCGACCCGTGGGCAAAGCAGGGAGGGTCCGAGCAAGGCTGCCCGGCAGCCCCCTCCCAGGGCTCCCCCGCTCCCCCCGCGTTTTCCCGGCCCCCGTCGAACAGATGGTGCCGATTTTCACGGGGGGGAGCGGAGGAAACAAAGCCCAGAGCGATGGGAGGCTGCAGCCTGTCTCCCAAACGCAGCCCGGGGGATGACATCTGTGGGGACAGGCTGATGCATGTGGGTGTCTGTGGCGTGCTGAGCCCCGTGCCGAGCCGAGCCGGCCCTTACGCCTGCCCTATCTCACTTTTCTTTCTCTTTTGTGTTTGGTTTTTTTTTTTCCCCCCTCTCCTTTCTAGATAAAGAAGCTCGTGGACCGTTTGCCGGGATGTCGGTGAAGCGGGCGGGCTGCCTTCCCCGCTCTGCCCGGCGTGGGACCAGAGGCTGACTGGAAGCTGGCATGTTGCCCCCTCCAGCCCCCGCTTGGCCACGCGATGCCCAGCTCTGCCTGCCCTGCCCGCCCTGCCCCTAGCCTTGCTTTCCACCCGTAATACACCCTGCTTTCCCCAGGCTGCGTTTCAGAGCGAGGCGGCAGTGAGTATGCTGCAGAAAGGCAGCCCGCAGCCGAAGCCCGGGGGAGTTTTGCAGTGAGGCCGGTTGCTTAAAAGCCAAAGGGTTGCCCCTTCCCCGCCCCAGCGTGGATAAGCGTCTCGGACAGAGAATTTCTCTGTGCTCAGCCGGTGTCGAGGTCCTGGTCTGCAGGCTCAAAGAGGGGGGCTGCCATGGAAGAGAGTGTGTTCAGCGTGCAGCAGATACAACCCAACGTCATCTCGGTGAGGCTCTTCAAGCGCAAGGTGGGCGGCCTCGGCTTCCTGGTGAAGGAGCGCGTCAGCAAGCCGCCCGTCATCATCTCAGATCTGATCCGGGGAGGGGCTGCAGAGCAGAGTGGCCTCATCCAGGCTGGGGACATCATTTTAGCTGTCAATGGCAAGCCTCTGGTGGACATGAGCTATGAGACCGCGCTGGAGATACTGAGAAGCATCGCCTCCGAGACCTACGTGGTCCTCATCCTGCGGGGCCCCGAGGGCTTCACCACTCACCTGGAGACCACTTTTGCAGGTGACGGGACGCCGAAAACCATCCGTGTCACCAGACCCCTCTGCCCGACTCCGAAGGTGGTCGACTTGTCCAACCCAAGCCTGCACGGCAAAGAGCAGCCGCTGCCAGCAGCCGACCGCACCATGGGCTCCCTGTGGACAAGAGAGATCGGGCGGGAGGTGGAGCCGATGGTCCACGTTAACGGCATCGTTACCGGCAGTAAAGGGCAGGGTGCTGGGAAGGGGAAGGAGGGTGCTTGTGGTCACCCTTGCCTCAATGGCGGCGTGGAAGACAATGAACTGCTCAAAGAAATTGAGCCTGTCCTGGATCTCCTGAAGAGCAGCAGTAAGGACAGCGATGGAAATGCACCCTCCAAGGTAGAGACAAGAGATATAGAAGTCCAGGTGGACTGGTAGGTCCCTAAATACATTTTTTACATTTGGTGAAATGTGCTGGTTTTGGCTTCCCACTGCGGCCGGTTTAAGTGTCGGTGAGCGCCTTTCCAGACGTGACTGCTCTCTGACACAGCAGGATGGAGATGGAGAGGAAGGGATGCAAAAAAAGGGGGAAGCGGTTGACGAGGGGAAGATAAAAGTAATGAAAAATGGGGCGTAGATGGTGGAAGAAAGGGAGAAAGATATAAGCATGGGATATCGGGGAGACAGCAGGAGTAATGTCTCATAGAAAGCTGAGCTGTGTGATGTGGCAGATCACGGGCCGGGCTGGGATTTGTTTCTGTTGCATGTTCTCAGTTTCATTTGTTTTAAGTTCAAACAAAATCCTGTGCCTCAGTTTCCCCACCTGCCCAATAAGATTCACGGTATTGCCTGTCCTTGCTATCCTGCTTTAGAGCTCTCCAGTTGAAATCTGCTCTTGAGTAGCTGCCGGAGAGGGAGAAGGAAGGTCGGACCAGCTGATTATGATGCTTCCCGGGAGAAATGAGTTTCAAAACCTTCTGTACTTTTGGCAGTCAGGCTGTGGCTTGGGGAGGGGAGAGGGGATCCCTGGTCCAGCTCCAGCTGAAGCCAAGGGGACCTCTGTGCAAGGGCAGTGGGACCTGCCTTGGGTGCTCCCGTCTTCTGGGAAGGGGGGAACTGTTTCCCATCGAGAGCTCAGAAAAGGCCATACCTTGTTGAAACGCAACAGCGGCGCTGCCTGTTCATCCCCTCCGCTCTTCCTAGACCAAGCTAATTATTTCAATATGCATACGCACGTATGACAAGGGTGGGGACATATGGTTGCTTGCCCCGTGGCTTCTTGAGGAGGGTGAAGTCCCATCGCGCGGGTGGAACTGCTTCATTTCTGATATCTGCTTCTGCAAGGGGCCATGGGCATAGTGTTGCCCTCCTGGTCTTCCTCGCCATTTCCCTGAGACGTAGACCGTTGCTCCGGAGCCGAAGCAGCTCCCCGTGGCCCTTCGTGGTTTGCAAAAATGTTGTTTTCTTTTGGTACCAGCTCTCTCGCCTCCTGGCTATTTATTAGCAATGATAGGTTGCCTTTTCCTGTTGCCTTTCCCCAAGTCCCCGAACACGTTTTAGCAGTGTCAAGCGCCGCAGCGGGTTGTGGCTGCCCTCGGTTATTGACTGGCTGTAAAAGCCAGGAGGCTTTTTCAGGAGAGTTCGCTGAAGCTGGTGATCTCGTTTCAGTGACAGAGGGATTTGTAATTTCAAGTTCCCTCGCCGTACCTGCTTCCTTAGGGAGGGGAAAAAATTGTATTCTTGGTTTTTATCAGAAACAATGAGAGGGGAAAGGCAGAGCAGTGGAGGAGCGGGATCCCTGCGGTGGGTTCCCGGGCTGAGCTCCCGATCGCTCCCAACACAAACCAACACCCACACCGTGTGTTTTCCGTCTTCTTTTTTTTTATTTTCGGTTGCTTTCGCGTCCTCGTTTCTGCTCTCCCAAATTATGCCTTTTTTCCGCGGAGGACATGGTTACAAAAAGCCCGTTAGGGTGGTCACACTGAGTCAGAGGAAAAAAAAACAAACCCGGCAGCGGGTGGCAGACGTCTGGGGAAGAGCGGTGGGACAGGGCACGCTCGGGGACGTCCTTTCTGGCTGTCCCCTCCCCGCCACACATACCCCCAGGTCTCGCACATTTGGCTGCTTTCGGGAGAATGTTGGGTTCGGTCTCTGCTGCGCAAGAGGAGGCAGTTTAAGCCCCTGAGCCCGGCACGCTCTCTGGAAGGCTGAGGGCTGCCTGCCGGGACTGCACAGCTTTAAACCCAGCACCAACCCGTCTCTGGGGGAACCTGGTTTAAGCAGCCCAAGAACTGAGACCCTGATAGGGTTGTGCTTGTCTACAGATCCACCAAAATATGCAGGAGTGCTTAAAAGTCCCTCCTGTCCCTCTGTTTTCGCTAAGACTACTGTGATAGGGCTGGGGGTCACAGCCCAGAGGAGCCCCCGGGGGACACAGTCCCAAGCACTGATGCAAGGTACAGCCTCACCCTTCAAACCGTGACCCCCACTGTCCCCATCCCACCCCACCAGCTGCAGGATCTCCGAGGAAATTCTGCTTCAGCTGTGGGGATGGATGAAAAAAGTGGTGGTTTTTTTTTTTTTCTTTGAGGAGTCTCTTCTACTCAGAGATTAAACCAAAACACTTTGAATTCACTTAAACTGAAGGACCTCAAACCAGCAAGAATATTAGCGAAGTGGGTACTTCACCAGAACTCCACTCACTTTATTTTTCAAAACCTTTTAAAAAAATAAATCTACGTATTCTGTGTGCCTTGGGTCTGAAAATCCACTTTTTGGGCAAAATCTGTCTTCAGTCTTCTGCTTGATGAAAAGCTGCAGCCTCGCTCTTGTGGTGGGACTCTGTATGCGTGAGAAGACCTGGGCTAGAGCAGAGAAGTGGGAAAGGAGATATACTGCAGGGAAAACTTGTCAAGAGCCGCTCTGCAGGGTACAGGGCATTTCTCAGCCGCCTCTCCTCCCACTCCTGCGACGTGCTGGAAATGATTCATCTCCTCAGCTCCGTCTCAGACAGAGCTGGGGCATCGTGAAGGTCTTCTACAGCGAGAGTTTTCTTGGTCCGTAGAAGTGCAAAAAGGTCAGGGAGCGATGGGGAGTGGGTAACTGGGGAGACTGCGCTGGTCGATGCCAAAGAAATGCCCAAAAGATAAGCAAGTCTTATCAGATTGATGCAGCTCTCACGCCGTAGGCTGTGACTTCTCCAGGCTGGGGTGGGGAGCAAGCAAAGCTGGCGTTGCTCAAAACAGGAATAGAGCTCTACCTAGACACCAGGAGGGTGCAAAACCCTGCTCGGGGTTGAGCTGGACAGCTACAGCCTGGACCACTTGACCATCAGTCCAGCTGGAGATGCTGGTCTCGGGACCAATCCCGTTCTGTGTCCGTCTCCGCCGTGGTGCTGACCTTCACAGCCCGCAGCACTTTGTCAAAGCCGGTCCAGCTCGCAGAGCTGTGACAGCTTTCCCAGGGCAGAAAGGGATGGTACAAGTTTGAGGTTATTCACAAGGAGCCAAACACTTCTTGTCCAAGGTGCGCTTTGCCAAGAGCGATTCAAATTACACCTGATACTTTGGGCTTCCAGCCCATGTCTCTAATGTTACTTCCAAGGTAAAGTGGAAACTGTGAACTTTGCACTGGGGGAAAAAAAAATTGGTTCATCTCCGTCCCCTGCGCCCAGGGTCGGCACTCCCCGAGGGAGCTGTCCCTGCAGTGACCTGGCTTTTGCTCCCTGCTGATGTCCAGCTGTAAGGTGCCCTGGGTCCATGGTGTGTGCCTGTGGGACGGGCTGCGGCCACGGCTGAACGTCTGCTACTTGGCTCAAGCCAGCTGCGGTGAAGTCGGTCATAAAACAGAGCGTGGAAGCGGGGCGCAAGGTATGATGAGAGCTGGCATTTCTGCCATGAGGCTCACCGTGGGCTAGAAAACAAAAATAGAGTTTGATTCACTCACTGCCAGCTAACCTAGGTCTGTTTTTCCCTCTGAGCTCCAGGGAGATTGTCATGTCCCATCTTCCCTCCCTCTCCCCCCTCACCGAGTTGCCAGTATTTATTTTTCTTCTCAGGTCTATTCCATAACATGAACAGCATGATGGAAACATGGCAGTTTCGGTCCAAAAAGCAGCATCAGCAGCCCTGAGAAGGAGAAGTGTGCTGAGAGCAGGAATTCTGTTTGTGAAGGGTTTCAAGGTTTCAGGCTCCATCCTGCACTGGAACAAACCCCGTAATTTTGCAGTTCTGGAAAAGAAAATTCTCTTCCTCCCACCTCCTTCGCCGCCGCCAAAATCTCTTTGTGTTGCTCAAAACATTTCATTTGCATTTCTGATGTCTTCATTATTCTGTACTTGGACACGAAACTTTAAAACCTCTGAAATGAAAAGGTTCCCTGAAACTATCAGGTTATTGCCGTTCTGCAAAACGGTGAAGTAGGAAGCTTTGGCAGTGAATAACCCTCCCCTTCTCCCTCGGCGGATTCTTCTTCCTCGTCACTCTGACTACATCAGTCTAATCCAGAAAGGCATTTTGTGCCTGCAAACAGCATATTCCACCCAAATATACCCTCCGTGGAGCCTTCCCAGACCAGTCTCCAAAGCGCCCTTCACCCGCTCAGCCCCCTGTGCTGGTGCTGCTTCTTACGTCCCACGGGATGGCTGTTCTCCTCGTATGCGCTCCCAGCAGACGAACCCACGGCCCGTGGCCCAGCCTGCGCTCTCCCGGCAGACCTGAGCCGCGTTTGGCCTCCAAATAAGATGCTGAGGCTGGAATCCTCCGGGAGCTCTTTGGGCACGGCTGGGAAGGGACGACCGTGGCGGTTGCAGGTTGCATCTGACGCTTGGCTGAATGGCGAACGATGCCGATGGGACTTTGGGATCGCTTGGATCTGTTCCCAGGTCTTTATCTGGCGATGCCTACTCAACGGCATTTACCAGCCTCATATTTCACAGGCCTCTCTCCGAAGCCGCTCTGTGCAGCTTGCTCGGCTCATTAGTCCTAATCCCAGCACTGGGCACAGCCCAGCGGTGCTCTGACCTTCTGAGGGCGCAAGACCTTCTTCAAGCCATGCCACGTGCTTGTCGGTGAGGCTCCTGTCCTCTTCCTTCGGTGCTGTTCGAGCTCCCCTTTCTCATTTAGGAAGTGGTTTCTTGCTTTGATTGCTCTGCAATCGCCTGCTCCGGGCACGCCGGCCCCGCTGCCTCTCCAAAAGAGCGCATCCCACCTTTTGGAGTTATTCCTTCTGCTTCCAACGTTCCCGCTTCCTTCCTGAGCTCTGCTCCGTCCTCTGAATGCTGCAAATCCCGGATCCTGCCCGGCCCCTTCTCCTGCCTCTCCCTCAAACGCATGCTGTTGTGCCAGACCTTGCTTTACCCCTCCAGGTTTTCCTGTGTGGCAGACTGTGAGCTGCCCCAGGGGCGTGATAGCCAGGACGTACGAACTTCTGAGCATGCAGAGTCCTCTGGAATATGGTTTCCCGTGGGGCAAAAGAAAGGTGAGGCAAGAGCCATTTACCCTGGCCTCCAGCACTGGAAGGAGGAGCGGCGCGCAGCGGAGCCTCGCAGCCGTCTCCAAGGACGCACCAGGAGAGGGGAAAAAAAGGAAAAAGAAGGTATTTCTCTCCCGAAGCTCAGAGCAAGCGAGGTGTGCACGTGTGAGCTTCAGGCACAGTGCCAAGCTCAAGCGGAGGGTTTTCAGCCACCGGGACAAGGGCCTGGAAGGAGTCCATCCCCCGCGGCCGCAGCACAGGGTGCTGCTGTCGGCGTCGCAGCACGAGAGCCATCATCGCAAGGGTGGACGCCGGCAGCCGCATCGGTTCGTCCGAATTGGCCCCTGGGGGATTGCAGCAGCTAGTGGTATCTCTCATGTCTGCCTGGGCAATCAGAGAGATTCTTCTGCCAAGCAAATTCAAAGGAGTGAAGTGACAAACTTTCTTTTTGCTTTTTTTTTTTTTTTTGGAAAAGCTTTGGATAAATTTCTCAAAGGGCTGTCTCAGCAACTTCCCTTCTGCTTCATCACTCCGAGCACTGCAACATCATCAAATTAGTCAAAAGAAAACAGTGGTGCCTCTCATTTCTCCAAACAGCCAGATGCTCTTCCCGAGGTGAGGCATCATCCAAGGCTGTGCCTGCGCACCAGTGGGGGAGGGCAGGATTCCGCTTTCCTTTTTTAAGTAACAAATTTTGCTCTCGGAACAAAAGATGACCTCAAACGATGTCCCTTCCCAAAAACCTGCTCCGGATCCAAGAGATCTTGCTAACAGTATTTAATAGATCTGGCCGCGGGACCAGGTCAGGGAGGGATCTCTGGATCCTGGATCTGGCCTTTGGGAGAGTTCAGCCAAACAAGTGCTTCCAAGGACAGATCTTCAGCATTGCTTCCAGACACTAAAGTGGTGATTTTAAAAATCTTGTTCAATGCCCCAAAGCAAAGTCAGGTCTGAGGGTGAGTCAGGAGGATTCCTCCAAAGGCTGCCGGGGGCCGAGGACAAGCTCCCCTCTGCCCTGCGTAGCTGCAGATGGGGTTGCTCCCACGGCAGCCCCCTGGAGGGGCCCAACCTGGCTGCCTCGAAACACCCCTTGGGGGACCTGCACCCTCCCCATCACCCACCGGGAACCCGTGAGAATGGCTCTCCTGCCGATAAAGTGCTTTTGGAACCCTTACCGGGAGATCGAGCTCAAGCACTGTGCTTTGGTCATCCTGCCAGTCTCCTCGAGCCTGTGAGTGGCATCCTCGTATGAACGTGGCAGGTCAGTCCGCGTCTCTGCTGGGGGCTGGGGAAGCCAAGTCAAGAGAGGAAAATAACTTTCCCAAAAGACCCTGTTCCTGTCTGAGCTCGCAAACAAGGCAGTTACAAGAAACGGGCAGGAAATATTTGTAAAATGAAGCCATTGATTTTTTCCCCCCATCTGGGCTAGGACTGGGGTGAGGCTGTGGCTGCTCTGAATGGGCTTTTCTCTCCCTGTCTCTCTCCAAAAGACAGAGCCGGTTACTTCTGGGCAGCCGCATATGGGAGAGGCTCAGCGCGGGGGCACGCACCCGCAGCCCTGCGAGGGACGGACCTCCTTGCCCGACACCGAGCAAAGCGCAGCGCGCCACCAGCACGGAGGCGAGAGATACAACCACGAATTTAGACTAATGGCTTCGTTGCAGCTAGGCTTGACTGTGCTTTTACAGCAGAGACTAAGGGTGAGGGCAGCACCTCGCCGCCTTGTTCGCGCAGCTGCAAGTCCACCAAGAACCGCACAATACGCAGCCCCGTTCTGCCCCAGTTGCAAACGTGCAATGGGACGTGGAGCATTTGCTCCTGAGCATCCAGCCCTTAACGCCCACCTGGATTTCACTGGTCCGCAGGACGGTGCATCTCGCTGCCGGGTGATACTCGAGGCCAGTGAATGGGAGCGGGGCCCCACTCCCGCAATACTTGTAATACACAAAGTAGCCAACCGCAGCGAGGACTTAATTCAAGCATCTGGTCTTTTTCCATGCCGTTGACACAGGTACCAGCATTTATGGCTTCGCGGGCATGCAGACAATGAGATTACGTGCGCAGCCTCTCGGCCGAGACCTCTGGCTGCCGCTGCTGACTGACGGATTCCTCTCCGAGGTTCCCTTGTGCCGGCAGACGCCCATTTAGGCGGCCTTGCAAACACCTTCCTGGAAACAGCGGGTCGTGCCAGGCGCCTGCAGGCGTATGCTCAGTGTCATTTTGGAGGCGCCTGTGGGATATCTGGCATGCTGGGGTCTGTCTGTCCGAGCCTCTCCTGTCTGCACAGAGGCAAAGTCTGTGCCCCCAGAGAGGCACCGTGGTCCCCTGGGAGGCAGGTTCCCTCTGCCAAGTCCCAGGCACCAGTAAAGCCAAGGGATTTCTCCCCTTGCCTTATGGATTTAGTGCTTGTGTCTTGATTTTGGGCCAGTTATGGGGAGCAGCACGTTGGGGCTCATCAGCTACAGGAGGTGGCTCATGTACGCCCATCATTTGGTGTGGTCAGTGCCTCCACTCTCCCTGGTATGACGAGACTCGGGGCAAGAGGGCAGGGATGTGCAGCCGTGGAAATGAGTGTTCTCCAGGAGGTTTAATAGCCGGCCTTGGCTTGGCATAGGAGCCAGATTTGTTGAATTTTCATCCTGCCAATTCTCTGTCTTGCTGCTGGGAATTCTCTAGATGGAGGTAGGCTGGATGTGTCAAGGGATCCTGAGCTTCCCCTTTGGGTGGGCTGGTGGAGGGCAGAGTGGGTACTGCATGGTTCGCGGTTGTCCCCAGCCTTGGGACCGCGTGGGCTGCCGAGTGCTCCCGGCAGCGCCGCCACCACGTAGCAGAGAGCTGGGACCTGTTGTCTTTGGCTGAGGCTGTGTGGTGCGGCGGGTGGGGTTTCTTGTGTTTTATCTGATTGAAACCCTTTCACGTACTCGTAGGAGCCAAGTCACAAAAGAACAGCTTTCTTTTCCTGGGGTGGGGGTGTGGGGGGCATAGAAAACCCAGTAAAAACTGCCCCTGTGGCACCTGTACCTCCTCGCTTGCACCAAGCTGGCCACTTTCACGCTAAGGCAGCCGGTGTTTGGAAGGTGTCCGGGAGCCTAGTGTAATATTTTGGCAGCTGAACATTGCTCTGTAAAGGCAGAAAAATTACAGAAAACTTAGAGCACTGGGAGGTCATCTTTAAGTAAAATATTTTCCTTAAGCTGTACCTAAAGATATGAGCTGGGGGGCAAGGAGGATTGTGAAACTGAATTTGTTCGTACGTACATGTCTTCCCGAGACAGTGTCAAGAGCACCGTGCTGGTGTGAATTATGTCCCGAGTGCAAGTGTCCTACTTTGGTCGGTGCCCAAAGCCGGCCGCCATTAATGGGAAGGCTCATTATTGACTTTAGCGGGGATCTGAAAGACTTTTAAGAACTGGCAGCAGGAGCAAAACAATCACCAGAGCGCACTGCCTCGATGGTCTGTTGAGCAAGGGCGAAGGCAGCGTGGCCGTGAGCCGTGGGGCTGTGCCCGTCCTGGCGTGTGGCCCCGTGCAGCCCAACCCACGGAGCTCCTTCCCACGTGCGGCCTCACCAGGGCGGTCGGTGCCTTCGGTGCAGATGCCGCAGCCTGTCTTCTCTGAATATCACGTCTCTAAACCCCATTTGTTTTTCTCCTTTGCGAGGGCTCATATGGCAGTGGTTTTCCATCACCTGCTTGGATGGCATTTAGCAGCCTCACCGACATCCCATGGTGTGTTCCCCAGGCAAAACCTGTGCGGTAGGCTGTGTGCACAGTGAGTTACACCCGTCTCACCGTGCAGGCCGGGGCAGCCAGCACTGGGGACGCCCTCCGTCCCTCAGCCTTACCAACGTCCCCAGCTCCAGGGAGGCAATCCATCAGTTTGCTTAAGTAAAATCACTTGCACTCGCCAGCATTTGCAGCATCTGTAAAGGTCAGGAAGAGGAGAGCGAGCTGTCTCTCCCTCCTGGGAGCCACCAATTTTTTTTTTCTTGGGTATTTTTCCTCTCCTCCTCTCATAAACACCAAGCCGCTCTGCAAACCCGGCTGGTTTTGCTGTGAGGTTTTGCTGTGAGGTTCCGCAGCTGGAAGTGCGTGCAGCTCTCCTTTCCCCAGCTCCGTCCTTGCTTTTGCGGGGCTCCAGCTCGGTTTTTGAGGGGGCAGAGGGTCTGGCGTGTAACCCTACTAGAGGCACTGTGGGGGCAGGGGTTTCCTGTTGTTCTGCAGGCACCGCGCTCGCCCGCGCGGCGAAATTTCTATTGTGTTTGGGTTGCCCTCGCCACGGTGATTCATCGCCTCGGCCGAGGCAGAGCGTTTCCTCCCCTCCCGCAGGGCGATGCATGATTTTTCCCTCCTGCGGGAAGCAGCTGGAGCAGGTCCTGGAGCCATCGCTCCAGGACCTGGCCCCATGGTCCCAGCACCCAGCCGCCCTCCAGCCCGCTGACCCAAATGGTTTTAACACTCCAGTTTCAGGGAAGGCGACAACAAGCCACAGAAAGCCTTACCGGCTCCGATGGAGAACGACCGTGTCTTCGGTGACCTGTGGGGGAAAAGCAACATGCCCGTGGTCCTGAACAACCCCTACTCTGAAGCGGAGCAGGTAAGAGCCCATGGCTCGTGCTGCTTTGGGTGGGAAGGGGATTTGGGGGTACGTGGTGGGCTCTCACACCACAGAGAACCTGCAAGGACTCCATGTGCTACCCTGAAGACCTTTGATCCTAAGAGCTAGAGTTGATGGGGCGTAGAGCCCGTTTGGTCCAGAAGCCGAATTCCCCACGGTTCGGGCAGGGTATAGGTCACGGAAGAACGATGTTCTTCATCCAAGGGGCCAGAGTGGGGCAGGAGCGCAGCCAGGGACCAGGACTCTGAAACCTCCCTCAGGACTATTGTCCCTTTTCGTGGCAAAAAGCCGACTTGCATCGTTAAAGTCATTTTGATTCATATGATGGTAATTCAATAGAGCACTTCAGATAATATGTTGTACGGTGCCTTTTCATCTCCTCACACTGCACAGACATAAATTCTCAGGCTTCCTTGCCGAAAGTGGATTAATTCCACGTTTGTAGCAAAGCCAGAGACGTAAGGCAGACCCTGCCAGGCCAGAAAGATCACCTCGGGGAAAACATGACGTACGTGAGCACTGCCAAGCCTGTTCAGGCAAACGTGTCTCCCTGATGGGATTAACCAGCATCAGGGCAGGGCGCGGGGGACCGGTGTGGGGACCATTTGGTCTCCTTGCCCCACCGTATCTCTCAAGGTGACATAGTAAGGACTGTTTTCCAAGGGAGGGGAGAAAAGTGATTTAGTGGTCACATGAAGACTTCCACAAAAATTGGTATTTCCTCAGCTCGGGAACATCCTCAGCAGATACCTCTGGTTGACGCCTCTTCCCAGCTCCAAGGAGCTGCAATGCAACGGTCCTCGCCGCCATGCCACGTGCAGACCACCGCAGGGTGGGTGCACTCGTGGTGTGGTTGACACCCAGATGTCGAGCCTGGCCTTGATACCCAGCCGTGTCCGGCAGCACCTCCCAGGCCACGGCTCTGCCAGTGGACGTTTTCCCATTTCACAGGCATTTTGCAAGATGCAAAGCCAGGAGCAGGAGGTGAGGTCGCAGGAGGTGAGGTCGCAGGAGGTGACGTGGTCCCTTCATGCCCGTGGAGGTGGCATGGTCTTGCCTGCGGTGGTTTAACTCTGCCCATGCCCTCATTCCCCCTGTGCCAGGAGCACCACTGTTTCTCCTGGGACTCCTGAGCAGACCGACGTTCACGTGCACTTTAGCAGCACGCACAGCGTCAGAGGCTCGAGGGACACGCGAGACCCGCTGCGTGGGTGCTGTTGCACACGCAGGGCATCTGAGATACTCCTGATCATGCCAGACTTGCTGCGTGGTTTTAACCAACCTGGTTGGGTGCTTAGATGCCATTGGGAGGGACTTCCATCTTCCCCTCAGTGGGTATCGTCCTACATTGGCACACAAAACTGGGTGCATCCGAGAGCTGCAGCACGCTTGGTTCATCTGCTGGAGAGACGTCCCTGGGCAGCCCCATGTCCCGCCGCGCGGTTAATGCACTGTGGCAGGTATCACGAGCCCGTCTCGCCCAAGGACAGGTCACTGCTCTGGTCCCTTTGCCCCAGCTCTGGAAAGACACTGTCTTTCTGCCTCCTTTGCTAAGCTCCTTGCGTGTATGTGTCTGCTACTATAAGCACTTTATAACCTTCTGTGTTCAGAGCTTAATTTCCCTCCGTGTTAGGACTGCCAAAACCCCCAGTCTTAAGCTGCTATTAAACTCTTTAATTTTTTTTTTCACTAGATGTGCAGCTTTCTTTTTATCCTTCTTATCCCCAAATCGCTATGCCTGCTCTTCTGGAGGCAGTTTGGTTTTTTCCCCCATGCTCCCTGCAGCCGTTCCCCCGGGCTGCATGTGGCCAAGGCAACTGAACTTCCTGCAAGCTGCAATAAATACTGTTAACACAGGGGCAAGTCAAGCCAGGTGTGAGCTTTTTATGCACGTTATTCTTTAAAGCAGGATTTGGTGGATTCACTTGGCCAGGTGGGGAATGCTCACTGAGGCTTGTAATAAGGTGCTGAAAAACCCAACGGGCATCGATCCCCATGCCTCTTTTTTTGCAAAATCACGCAGTGTGTTTTGCTTGTTTCCCAGGAGCCCAATCCCCCTGGCCCTAAACCTGACCGATGGAAAGATGCTGTGACTGCACCAGCCCAGGTCCTGCGTGAGTCGTATTTCAGTCCGGCCAGACTGATTTGTTAGGAGCTCCAGGGTGACCGGGCGGGGGGGCGGGAGGGGGGGTTGTCCATGTAGCTAGCAGGGGAAGGGAGTCATATCAGCTCCACGCTTGTAAGGATGATTTACAGCTTTATAAAAGCGAAAAACACACTTTCAGCTAGCGGGGTTAATGCGGTCTGGTTAATGGGCTAATGCTGCAGACCGCGTCCTCCCGCAGCCGATGCATTTCAGCAGGGCAATACATGCCGTCGTTGCCGGGGCTCCCGAAGCCCAGCTGGGATGCAGGAGGAAGGTTGAGGACCTGTAGAGCCCACTGGGGTCTGCAAAAAGAGAGATGCTCCCTGCTGTTCTGGCCCCAAGAAGCGGCCAGGGCTGGGTGCATTGCTCCCCTGCATCTGTAAGAGCTGCAGACAGCTCGCAAGCTGCACGCTGACGATAAGTGCCGACACGCTCCCTTGGAAAAGATGTTTGCATAATGCATGTGCGCCCCGACTGCTACGTTAGTCTCTCCGTTTGTCCCGCTCTTGAGTCACTAATATCACAGCTGCCTAATTAAAACATGAAAGGATCTCGCACAACCTCCCTGACAGAACCAGGGGTAATATTTGGCTTCAGCTTTGCCGTGCAGGGAAGGCATACACGCACACACAGAGAGCTCCTTCTCAGTCTCTTCTGGGTGTTGCGCTCTCCACAGCTGCTCTGCGATGCGGTTGCCAGACCGGGCACCTCTGCGTCTTGTAGATGGTGTTGCCTCGGCTGCTCCAGCCCGGCTGGCACCCCAGGGAGTCGACATGCCTCTGCGCCGTGGCCCTCTTTCAGCAAAGATTCAAACTTTGCCAGTTCCTGCAGGGAAAAGACAAAAAGGATAGGGCGCAGCTTTGCGAGAGGTTTAAGGTAGAATATCTGTAGGCAGATGTCAAGCAGCTGATGTCCACCAGCTTGGACCATGAGCTTGCTTGCTCCAAGGACGGGGTCACAGCTACATCTGCATTCATGACACACTCTTGCACCACTCCTGCTCGAGCAAGGCGTTATTTAGCAGCACACCTCCTAAGCTGCGCTAAAGCCCCATCAGCAAAGCAAGACTAACTCAGAATAAAAATGTGGTGCCGGATACAACAACCCTATCTGCTCAGTACTTCTAATTTCTGTCTGGCAGGTGGAGGTACAGGTGAGGATTGGTTTTGTTTGTATTTTTGAGCAGTGGTTTCCAGCTATGTTTTACCAACCTTGTAGAGCTGCTCTGAGCAATTATGCTCAGAAGGAAGGTGGCAGATTATCCCCTTTGGACCTCAGGGTGGCCCAGGTTGGTTCAGAGAGCACAGGGTGCCGTTAGTGGCTCAGGTACGGTTTAATTCTCTTGAAAGAGTAAAAGAAGCAGCAAAAGACCCAGGAACTGCCACTGCCATAATTCAGGTCAGATTCCCCAAAACTTAAAAAAGCGAACTTAAAAATAGTGCTTTTCCAGGACTACATTTAGGAGGTTCTTTTTATTTACGACTGGTTTTGAGCTCTACATGAGGTCTTATATTTGTTTTCTGCTGCGTGGAAAGGGGAAGCTGAGATCCACTGTGCGGTCATCTGGCTTCAGGGGCTAGGACTTCAAAATGCCCCTTGGGAAGATCACAGGGTTTGTGACATGAGGAATGTCACAGAGACCCATGACAGCATAGCCTGTGGGCGTGCAGAGAGTGGCTTTCAGAAATGGCGAGGACCAAAGTGGGTCCTACCTAGGGGCTGGGTTATACAGCTCTCCCTTCCCCTCTCTTGCTCCCAGCATATGCTTTCAGTGCACGGTATTACATTGTGAGCCTCAGGCTGCTTGACAGCAAAATCCCCATTTTCCAGGAAAAAAAGTGTGGAGCATATGGTAAAAACAAGGACTGGGCAAAAAATATGGCCAACGTTGCCATCAGGGCAATGCAGCGGTGTCTGCTGAGCCCAGGCATTCGTCTCGCAATCAATCAGGCATCAGTCTCTCTCTGCTTGGGAAAAGCGGAGCAATCCTCTGTCTGGCAAAGGAAGAACAAGTTAGACCTGGAGCCTCATCTGCTCTTGTCATCCTTGTGGCCCCTGTTGCTTTCCCTCCCAGCTTTGCTCATCAGCAAAAGTGCTTGTTCTGAAAGAGGAGCTTCTTCCACCATGTGCTGGCTCTTCTTCAGCTGCTCCTTCGGCCTGTAACGCTGGATTTGTGCTATTGCTGCTACTCCATGGGCTGCAACTGTGACAGGAGCCCAGAACCACCAAAAAGGGGGGTGAGATTCTGCACAGCTCTGCCGAAGGCAGTGCCGTCTTCAAAAAAACCTTGCCGATGGATTAGAAAGAGACACAAGCTATAGGATTCGTGTAGGAAGGCCGCATCAAAACTTGGTCCAAGCCCAGATCTACTTTGCAGAGGTGCAAGCCTTTAAGTGGCGTGAAACAGAAGCAGGTTTTGACAGGACGCTCTGGTGTGAGATCAGGTCTCCCCTTGAAACCTGCAGCAACACCGCTGCGGTTGCAGTGACTGAATTACACCCTACCGTAAGACCTGATTCCTAGAAGAAACGTCTTTGCTTTCCAGGGCCGCTGTGGCTCTCCCTGTCCCATGATACGCTGGCAGACACTGATTGCTCTTTAAGTTTTTAAGTGCTTGGGGCAAATAAGGGTCGAAGAAGCGATACTAGATATCCGTGAAAACGTGCAAATACAAGCACCTGCACCCAGGTCTTCTCCTTACAAGCTCTCTGCTGGCTGAGGCTCTTCCTTATGCTGTCATGTAACTCAGGATGTGCCGGATGAGCACACCCTGACACAGAGTACCGGGGGGGGGGCTGGAGATTCAGAGCTGCGACTGAAGTAATCCAACTATGCATAATTCAGCAGCCCTCCCACTTGCAGAATTTATCCATCCTTATTCCTACGATCTTCCAGCATTGATATCAAAGGAGGTGTGCCTTTGCCTGGCTCAGAGGAACGATCGGCTGTTAGCTCTATCTCACAGTGCTCCTATTAGTGAGGCAGAGCTTGGCACGTGTTAAACCTGAGCAGGTGATGCTCCTTAAAAAGAAACATCTAATATGTTTTAGAGAGGTAAGTCTTCCACCGGGAAACTCGAGCACAACGTTCCCATAATTCGCTCCTGTCTCTGTTTTTTAACTCCTCTTCTACAGGTTTGGCTGTTCTGTGAACAGAGACAACTTCTCAATCGCCTTGAGAGTTGGTTGCTCCATGTAGGATTCCAAACCCTGCTGACGTTTGGATCATACACCTTGTTTCGCTATATTATCACTAGGTTTTAAGCACGGGCATCCACTAATACAAGATGCTGCTTGTTGTTTTGACCTTTTTCCTGTATCTCGTTGATGAATACTAACCTTGTGCCTGGTCTTCACTGTTGTCCAGCCACCGCCATCTGGGCGGCAGTCCCCACCGAAGAACACAGTGAATGGAAGTCCTTCCAAATGCCCACGGTTTGTCAAAATCAAGAACTGGGAGACAGGCTCCGTGCTTCACGACACTCTGCACCTCAAGACGGCAATGGTGAGTAGAGTTAATAGGACTGGCCAAAAGTCGTCTGAGCATAATTGAGTGGATCACAGCGTTTCCAAGATGGCTTTACCTGGAAATGCAGAACCGGACAAATTGAGGCCAGCCTTCTTGTCTCCGATGGTGTCTGAATTTCAAACCTCTGGTGCAATAAGCTGGATGAGAGGGAAGCCCATCTGGGATAAATCAGAAAAAGCATATGACTTTACGCTAGAATGTAGTGAGCCCAAATTGTCCGTACTGGGTGGGACAAGAGATGACTGCACACGCTTGAGCTGTCTTACGCAATGTTACCGACAGGTATGAAACCAAATAAGCTGGAAATGTCTCTGTTTGTCAAAGATGCCACCAACTTCTGTGTAGGTAATTGTTGACTTTCCCCAGCCCAGCTCACGTGACCAAAAGTGCTGCAGTAACCCAAGACACGCTTGTCTCCTTCTGTCTCCTCAGGCCACTGCATGCACCGAGCAGATCTGCATGGGCTCAGTAATGACCCCTAGCCAGCATGTCCGCAAGTCAGAAGATACCAGGACAAAAGAGGAGGTGCTCCTCTTGGCTAAGGACTTCATTGACCAGTACTACTCCTCCATAAAGAGGTAGGTATTGGCCAGAGAAGGTCGCAGGCCCTGGCTGCTGCTTATGCTGAGATGTCACATATGATCAGGTCTTTCACACTTGCGAGTCAAAGCAGGGTGAGACTGTGGTGCTCCACGTTCAGCTGCTTCTTCAGGGGAGTTTGATTCCTAGGTTTTGGTGTGTGCCTCTGTGCAAATTACTGACTTCTCCCATTTGCACTTGGTCATCTGTTACCTGAAAGCACATACGTGTGTGTGTGTACGGGCACACATGTGCTTAAGAAAGAAAGAAGTCATGCCCAGGTGGAGAGCAGCAGAATTCCCTGCCCACCACCCGGGTTGGTGACTGCCATCTCCTCCGATCCCCACACATGCAGATCTGGCTCCAAGGCCCACATGGAAAGGCTGGAGGAAGTGACCAAGGAGATTGAAGCCACTGATACCTACCAGCTGCGGGACACGGAGCTGATCTATGGAGCCAAGCATGCCTGGAGAAATGCAGCCCGCTGCGTGGGCAGGATTCAGTGGTCCAAGCTGCAGGTGAGCACCAGCACAGCTGGAGACAGCTGGCAGGTTGCCTGCCAAAGGGTGCCCTGGAGTTTTGGAGAGGCAAAACTTGCTCTTCAAATACCTGGGGAAGCACAGCACAGGTACAGCTGGGGGTGTTCAGCACACAGCGGCTACGCTCTCCTCGACAGCTTTGGGCATGCACAGGCTGGGAAGTCAGCAGGAGCTGGAAAAGCATCTGTGGGGTAGGTGTAGCCTGGGTGTCTGTGTCTGAAACGGGGCCAATTGGAAGCTGGCGCTCTAAAGAAGAATTTCCAAAATCAGATACTGCTCCAATATCTTATGTGCTGCTTCCAAAACTATTGCTCTGCCTGGAGAGAGGCAGCAGGACACACTTATCCTTGATACAGAGATGCTATGGCAGGAGAAGATACGGCTCAGTGCCCTTTTGACTAGCTGGAAGCATAGGGTAGGACCCGAATTAGTGATCTCTAGTGGAATCCCTTGGTATGGAGAGGACATCTCCCTCTGCAACCTGGAGCACAGCTCAAGTGCTGCTGAGCAATTCTTGTGGCTGCTTCACACAGGGTATAGGCACTGCCTGGGGCTGGCAGGTTGGGCCTCCTTTGCTCCCATCTCAGCCTTCAGCTTTTCTCTTCCACTCTTTCTTTTGGCATATCTGAACCTTGGGAGGAGCCATTTCTGCAAGAAGTTGTCTTCAGGCCTCCTGTTGACCCTCTTCCCTGGTTCCCCCATCCTTTTGTAGTTGCCCCATCCCTGGAAACATTCAAGGCCAGGTTGGACGGGGCTCTGAGCAGCCAGATCTAGTTGAAGATGTCTTGATCTACAAGAGACAGAGAGCAGAAACCCAAACTGTTGGCGGATAAGCCAGGAACAGCAGCAGGTTGAGGGCACTGGACTGAGGAGGTTTTTGCCTGAGCAGCAGATGGCTCACCTCTCCCAAGCAGAAGGGGCAGCTGGATTAGACATCCACGTGTTGTAAAGGCAGGGAACACATAATTGCAGAGCTTTAGATACCTAAGAAGACACAGTGGCCTCTAGGGCTTCTCCTGTCCTGTGTTTCTTCTGCTTGGCTCTGCCCTAGGAGTTGGAGCATCCTGTAGCATCACCACAATTGCTTCCACTCTTTCAGGTGTTTGATGCCCGGGACTGCACCACAGCCCATGGGATGTTCAATTATATCTGCAACCACATCAAATACGCCACCAACAAAGGGAACCTCAGGTGAGCCACCAGGGAGTCACCAGGGTTTATATCCGAAGGCCTCCGGGTGTGTGTCAACCCAGGTCCGGGCCCTGCTGACATTGCCTCCTTTAGCAGCCGCTGCTCAACAGGTTGGTTGAGGCCAGCGCCTGTCCTGGGGAGCGTTAGAGGGACCTGATATCAGGGGAAGGTGTCCTGCCGGTCCAAGTATGTCTCTTCTTGCTCGCTGTGGGACCTCAAAGGGCAGATTTTCCAATTATTTCTCCTTTCCTATATTCTGCATGAAAGGCAGAGCACGGACTGCTCTTCAGATCTATCTGAAACCCCATGTTAGTAGCCAGCTTCTGCCTGGAGCTGAATTGCTGGAAACACCCCAAATTTGAGAGCTGGAGTGCGCCTGGCCATGACTTCTTCTGGTGAAGGAAATACAATAAATGTTTGGGGCTGGTCCGAGGCGCAAGCAGAGGTGGTGCACAGGGTGGCGGCAGGCAGGGGCAGCACCTTTTCCCCCGCGACACTTTGCCGTTCCTCTGATGACCCCTGTCCTGTGCCCTTGCAACGTCCTCGGCAATCACCAGCGCTGCCTCTTCCTTCCAGATCTGCTATTACCATCTTCCCGCAGCGGACAGACAGCAAGCACGACTTCCGCATCTGGAACGCCCAGCTCATCCGCTACGCTGGCTACAAGCAGCCCGACGGCACTATCCTGGGAGACCCTGCAAACGTGGAGCTGACGGAGGTACCAGCTGAAGCCATCCTTCCTGGGCACCACGGGCGAGGGGCTGGTGGGGGCACGGAGAGACTCTGACCGGCCCAGGCGTGAGGAGGGTGCCGGGTCAAGCAGGGTTTATCACATCCACTGCAGTGCCACAAAGTGAAGCTGGATTTGTCTGGACCTCCCATATTTTCCCCCGAATAAAAACTGTTTCCACACGTGCAGGCCTTGGCCATAGCTGCACTGAAAGACTCTTGCCTCGTTTCCCTTTTGCTGAGAAAGGGTCGCTTAGTGTTGCTGAGGGAACTGTTGCAGGAGGACATCTGTGCCCACCGCTGACCTGGGCCAGCGGGAATCAGAAATGAGATTTGCCTTATGCTGCTGCCTGTTGGTGCTGCCCGCACAGCACCAATGCTCTGCTCTTCCCAAACTCCTCTGCTTTTCTCACCCATTTCCTCCTTTAACCAGTGCAGGCACAAATAGCGCAAGCAGCTTTTTCAGAGCCATGATCCTACCTGGGGATCTAGTTCTGGGCTCATTTTCAGCCCAAATCCCCCTTACTTGGCCATGGGTTGGCTGTGACAGGCAACCCCATTGAGATAGCTCCCTTGGATGGAGGTTATTACTCAACCGTAAGGGCTGAGCAGAGATGCTGTTAGGAGACCCTGCTCAGTGCCATGCGACCCCCTGCCCATAATGCTTGAAGAGCAGGTGACCTCCTGGGACTTCTGACCCCACCTTTGTTTTGCCTGTAGATCTGCATTCAGCAAGGGTGGAAGGCACCGCACGGCCGCTTTGATATCCTGCCTCTACTCCTCCAAGCCAACGGCAATGATCCAGAGCTCTTCGAAATCCCCCCGGAGCTCGTGCTGGAAGTGCCCATCCGGCACCCCAAGTAAGTCAGAGTAAGCCCCGAAACTGCTCGAGGGGATCAGCAGGACTGAGCTCCTCTGGCTGCACCCTAAGCCATCTCCTGTGCTCGGCCTTCCCTTGTGGCGGTTTGGGTGCTTTACCCAAGACCCTCTTCCAGGTCTTCCCTCCGCTCTGGTGTAAAGCTGGCAGAGCCTGGAGGTGGGAAGCAAGCTGTGTCCTTGTCTCAGGGCTGGCTTCCCTTTCCTTGAAGTCTGCCAGAACTTACACCACCCTGTAATGCTCCTGATATATCGCTTTCTCTCCGTAAACAGTCCCTAAGGGAGATACTGCGTCCAGGAACCGTTCTGCTCACATGTCCTTCAGCCTGATGGCTGGTAGCAAAGTAACCTCCTCCATTGCCCTGCCTGCACCGGGGACCGGCTGATTGCCTAACCCTGTTGTATCCCGGCAGGTTTGAATGGTTTAAGGACCTGGGCCTGAAGTGGTATGGTTTGCCAGCGGTTTCCAACATGCTCCTCGAGATCGGTGGCTTGGAGTTTTCTGCCTGCCCCTTCAGTGGCTGGTACATGGGCACAGAGATTGGGGTCCGGGACTATTGTGACAACTCTCGCTACAACATACTGGAGGTAATTCCCCCTCCTCGAGGAGGCCAGTGCTCCTGGGGTGAAGGGGGTGCATGTGAAGTTACTGGGGAGCAGGCAGGACACTGGGAGAGTGTTGTCTTGAGTGGGAGAGTACAGGACGTCCAAGTCTCCCTTAGATAGGGCAGTTGCATTCTCCTGGAGCCACATGGCCAAGGGTGTCATGGGCTGGCAAGTTTTTTTGTGTCCTATGGGGCCAGCTGGTATCTAACACAGTGAGTGTGATGCCTACTGAGCTCCCCATAGACTTCTCAAAGCATCTTATGGATCAGCAGGCACCTGGTCATGTGCTCAATTGAGGTCAAGTGCTAAGACTTGGTGGGGCTGAGAGGGTGCTGAGATACTTGGTGACTCCTCAGGGACATGTCTGCCCATGGGGACCCTCCAGCTGCCCCCTCTGGAGCGCTCTACCATGGCTCGGGGACTCCCCACACTGGGGACAGGGCGACTCAGAGACAAAGCCAGCCATGGGGAGGTGCTGGTGCAGGGGATCTGCACCCATCAAGGGTGGCTCCTTTGCCCTTCCAAGGGGCACGCTGTGTTACTTGGAGGGGCTGCGTCCCTCCCCAGTCGCTTGAAAACCGGAGGGGTGAGAGCGAGTGTGCGGGTATGTGCGGGCACATGCCTGTCTGTGATAGTGTCGAGGGGAAGGACTCCAGGTAGAAGAAACGGGCTGAGAAAGAACAGAGTTTGGGAGCAGCAGGGGGTCTGGCGTGGGAAGGGGTGCAGGGTTCCGTTCCTCCCAGCACATGGATCCCGCTGTCCCACGGGCTCACCCATTTCCTCTCCTCTCACAAAGAACGGCTGCTCTCGGTGGCCCTTTTCAGCAACACTGAGTCATCTCCCTGTGCCCAGGGGAGGAAGGGAGGCCAGGCTGGCCTTGCTCCTGCCACGGAGAGGAAAAGGCAGGACCACATCTTCTCAGAGGAAGGCAAAACATCAGCCCTGCATTCCAAATGTGCTGCCCTGCCCTGCGAGTGCCTTGTGTCAGCCTGGGTCCCTCCTCTGGGTTCCTCTCCCCAAGCAGATCTCTTCAGTCCTTGGTTCTCGGCCACTGAAAGTGTTCACTTTCTGTCGTGTTTTGTTACAGCAAGTGGCCAAGAAAATGAATCTGGATATGAGGAAAACCTCCTCGCTGTGGAAAGACCAGGCCCTGGTGGAGATCAACATTGCGGTGCTGTACAGCTTCCAGGTACCTGAGTAGCAGGACTCTTTTGTTTGGGTCAGGCTTGAGGGACACGGGGGCTGGATGGAGACATCTGCCCAAGGACAACGGCAGCAGCTGATACACTCAGCTGAAATTGGGCTGTGCCTTCCTAATTTTGGGCTGTTCCAGGAGCCTGCAGTGAAATTTAATAATCTCTGTGCCCTGGATGTTGCAAAGACAGCACTACCAGCATCTGAGCTCTGCCGGTCCAGAGGGAGTGCCCCGAGGGGCCAAGATCCAGCCCTTCTGTCCTGTCCATGAGGCAAGAATTGGCCCAGGTTCTCCCCCCACCTGCACTTAAAGGTTGAGTAGCAAAACTAGTCCTTGGCAACCCAACCGCAGAGGGTGGGAGTCCTTCCCAGAGCTGGATCAGAGCTGCTCCTTGAGTTGTGCAAGCCATGAAAGAGTTCCCCAAGGGGCTGAGCAGAGGATGCTCCAGTCCCCAAGGGGCTGAGCAGAGGATGCTCCAGTCCCCAAGGGGCTGAGCAGAGGATGCTCATGGCAAAGATGCCATCTTAGTCTTTGCTTGACCCATGACAAATAACAGCAGGGACAGCCGTCTGCTCAGAAAGGACAAAGGCACCTTTACAGCCTCCTTGGGAAGACCAGGGTCAGCAGCCACCCTGTGTCATCTCCGAAGGTACAGTCCTGTAAGACCATGGGAGCGAGGCATATTTGGGTCAAACACCTCCAAATGTAAAATCTTGGCTTTTGCCTTCTGGGGTGTATTAACCCACAGCTGTTGGCTCTGCTCTCTTCTCCCTCCAACAGAGCGACAAGGTGACCATTGTGGATCACCACTCAGCCACTGAGTCCTTTATCAAGCACATGGAGAACGAGTACCGATGCCGTGGAGGCTGTCCGGCTGACTGGGTGTGGATCGTCCCACCGATGTCTGGCAGCATCACCCCAGTTTTCCACCAGGAAATGCTCAACTACCGTCTCACACCCTCCTTTGAGTACCAGGTACTGTCTGCACCCTACATTCCACCAGTGCTGTGTGCCCAAAGGCGTAGCCAAGAGCAGGGTGGGAGCTGGAGCTCAGAAGACGCAGGAAGGAGGGGGACACCATCTAATCCCTTCACTGTCTCGAGGGTCAGCTTGTTGAGGTCCATGAACAAGTCTAACTGATGATCCCCCCTAACGCAGTGTAATAACCCCCTGGATGTTACACCTTTTCTCAGGGCAATGGCTTTTTGCCCCTCCATGAGAACATGGGACACCTGAGGCCCCAACTTTCACCCTTGGATCAAGCAGAGCTCCTCCCTTTGGATGTGCCTAATTTTGCACTTTGATGGGTAGGTGAGGAAATCACCTGGCAGTCACTGTATCCCTCCTCTCTCCAGCCTGCAGGTTTGAGTGGATGGCTCCTGCCAGCTTGGGGATCCAACAGTTTGATGGGGGGGCTACTGCCCAGCAGGCCAAGCAGTGGGCTGAAATGCTGGTGCTGGAGTATTTAACACTTCAGATCATGGGAAAAAGGGCCCTAAGCAAACACGCCCTCATTAGCCAACTGTCCCTGCTCCGGTGGTTTTTCACACAATGTGACTTTTAGTCAAGAGCCCTTAAGGAACGATCACAAAACAGGAGCAGTCTGTTCATTTCTATAACCAATCCACCAGGAACCCCGATGGTTCCTGGCCCTGATTATAGACAGCCGCCTGCAAGGGCACTGAATTAGCTTCTGTGCGTTTGTTCCTTGCTTCAGCTGCCTCCCCTTCCCAAAGGGCCTCTTAGGAAAAAAAAAAACAAACCTGTGGGCTGGGGAGGGGGAAGGATGCGTTTCCATCGTCTCTCCCCTTCGGGCATTGCCTGCCTTCTTTTTGCTCGTAGCCTGTTAAAGCTCATCTCAGAGGCGAGAATGCATTTGGCTAGATGCTGTTACAAGCCAGCAAAGTTAATACATCGCGATTTTTCTGTGCGTACTCCATTGCCCAACTGCCCCAAGAAACCCACGGGGCTCCAAGGATCAGGGACCTATATAGGAGATCGAGAGCTGTGAAGAGGCCAGCTAGTCCTCCCCTTCATGACCAGAGGACTTCAACGCTCAGTGCTGCGGGTACAGTATTCCTCAAAGCTCTGAGCACTGCCCATCAGCTGCTGCTGCTCTTCTCTCTCCTAGCCGGACCCCTGGAACACCCACGTCTGGAAAGGGGTCAATGGGACACCTACCAAGAAGAGGGCCATTGGCTTTAAGAAGTTAGCAAAGTAAGTACCAGTGCACTTTTAAAAGCCCTGGAGTGTTTGGGGCCGGCCCTGGTTTTGGGCAGCTCTGCTTGGTAGAGCTACCCTACGGTTGTGTGCAAACCGATGGGTTGTGAGCCTGGATCTCAGGCCACTGGAGGCTTTAGCTGCCAGGAGGGACACTTGGAGAAACAGGCAGTCCTTTGAACACCCCATAGACCACCGAAAGGTGTGTGAGCAGGTGAATACCAGAAGTCGCATACAGTCTCTTCTCCCAAGCTGGTTCATTCTCCAGTAAGGTGGCTTCAGCGCTCAGGAATGGCTTTCTCACTTCTTGGGGGTATGTTGCCTGTTCCTCCTTTCACAGCCTCCCGGGGCAGAGAGATCACCCATCACTGTTCAGGGCCATGCTGGCACAAGCGAGATGAAGCTCCTGTCCGTATTTGTCTTTTTATCACTGACTCTTCAGTTACTTGAGGAGCACTTGTCTCCAGTGGGTGTCTAAACCTCCGAACACCCACTTTGCAAGGAGGGGGAAGAGAGGAATCAGGAATCTCCCTACAGGGTAGCAGATGGATCAGGGCCGAGCTGGGATTTGCACTTCATGGCCAGTTGACCCCTAGTAATGGGCCACATGAGCCCCTCTCCCCTGCCAAAGCACCTACGCAGCAGGAGCATAGGAATGAAGTGTAATTTGGAGCCTTTGGCTGATCCCGGCCCAAATGCCTCCCCCGTGGGCCATTGGCAGAGAGGTCCTTGTAGGAGCTGCTGGCTCCGCGGCAGCAGAGCCCTGGGCCAAGGCTGGGAAGGGCCGGGTCTGCCCCGGTATCTATGGCCAGGCTGCCAGGTGGCCTTGTGCTGTTCACAGCATCTCCCCACGCTTCAGTTTCCCCGAGTCCCTACTATCAGTTTGTTCCCACTCTTCAGCTGTCACCTTCTGTAAGCTGTTTTCCATGGTGCATCCATAAACATGATCAGCAGCTGATGAATGCGCTGCTTAGGCTGACACTGGTGCCTGGGTCTGGGCTGCAGCCCGGGGCTGGTGGAGAGCGCAGGAAGATTAATTGAGCCATTGAGTTAGAAGAAACAATGCTTTTATTTGTGTGTGTGCGATTGATAGATGATTTTATAAAAATGTGAGCACGGCAGGTAATTTAAAAAAAAAAAATCTCCATTGTTCCTGATATAGGGGAGAGGAATTATTTTTGTAATTCACCATTAATCCTGCCTGGATCTGAGCTGATCGGCCGAACACGTGGCGGACCGAGCCCAGCAGTCCTGAGCGTTGCCCTTGGCACTGGTCGCAGCATCAGCTTGGTGCCTGTTCAGACAGGCTGTGCTGGTTCTGGCCAAACCAGAGCGTTCGAACCTGCGGTCCCTGCCCGTCCTGCCCTTCCCCTCCCCTGGGGCCAGTGTAAGCCCTGGGGACAAGGGACACTACCGCCCTGGGAAAGCAAAGGGGCAACTTTAATAGGCAGAACTATGCTGAGGAGTGATTGTATAGCAGCAAATACAAATGCACCTGAGGCCAACACTGATACGGGGGGGAGCTGCCCAGGGGAGGCAGGACGTACCAGCCTGGTGGGATTTCTACCTCTTCTTTCCTCCCCCTTTTTTTTCCCCCCAAGTGATTTTCCAGACTTTGAGCATTCCTTCCCTCCTTGGCAGGAGGGGCAGGGGGAAGCTGGGCTTCTCTTCTCCTCCCAGTGGAACCAGTCCAGCTGCAATCTCCATACCCCATAGCTCATCTGAAGGGGATGCAGGAGTCCTGCTGAACTTGGTCACCCCGGGCCAGGGTCTGATCACTCTGTCGAAGTGAATCAAGCAGCCCTTATTCTTGCAAAGGCCACAGAGATGCTTTGTGCTCTCTCTGGCCGCCTAAAACTGCCCCTTCCCTGCTGCAACACACCAGGCTAAATCCAGACCTGCCTTTCTGGTGGCCCCACTTAAAGGCTTGATGGTCCATTTAGAAAGGGTGAAGATATACTGCACTTGGGAAAAATAACGTTGGTACGATTATGAATGGCCCTAAAATAAAAAACTTGCCGCACCGGGCTCGGTGCCCCACCGTGCGACCCCGAGCTGGCTTATGACGACCTCCCTTGTCCCCCATCGCTGTGCTCCCACGGGTGCCAGCCCAGCCAGCAGCATTAGCAGGGACAAGGAGCCAGTGTTTCTAGCTCTGCGTCACCTTGGCCAAGATTAGAGGGGCCGGTGACCTCTCAGGACCCCTCTGGCCTGCTGTCAGAGCTGAGCCAGTGGGGGAAAGTGGAGCAAATGCATCCCGTCATGATTGCAGCCACAGGAGGCAGCCGGCTAGACACGGCCCCGCAAACACTCAAATAAACGTGCAGCCTCTCAGCCTCAGGAGGGCTGTTCCTCTGAGTAAAGTTCATAGCGTCGCTGGAGTGCAAATCAAAGGGACTACAGACAGCTTCGTCTGACCTCAGTGTCTTGGGGCTTTGTGTGCGATGTGCGGAGCCCAGGCGCTTCTGCTCGGCTAGGACACCTCCTGCAGAAAGGCAGCCAGGCAGGATTTAAAGGCATGAAGAGATGGAGAAGCCACTGTTCCTCCTGTAGCTTAGGCTCTGGTTGGCCTCCAGCTTTTTCTTTGAGATTATCCGGTCACTGCTTTCAGCAATTGCTGCCCCTAATTCTTCTTCTGCTCCTCTGTCCCTGCAGAAAGAGCACCTGCAGACTTGGTTTAGCATTTTCCTCCCTATACCCATTCAGGTGCTTCAGCTCTCTCTTCAAGCCCCCCCCTCTAGTCTTCCTCTCTGACAAGTCAAGACAGACACACTGACTCTTCCACAGCTTCCCTGTTTGGCGTATAACAACCAAAAAAAGTGCTGCCGCAGTTTTTAAGGCAGGCTGTTCACTTAATAATAAATGAAATGGTGTGAATAGTCTGCGCTAGAGGCACCAACAAGGAAGCAAGCTCTCTTACCGGGATTTATTCTTGCTTCCTAGAGCTGTGAAGTTCTCAGCCAAGCTGATGGGGCAGGCCATGGCCAAGAGGGTCAAAGCAACCATCCTCTACGCCACTGAAACAGGGAAGTCACAGGTCTATGCAAAAACTCTGTGCGAAATCTTCAAGCACGCTTTCGATGCCAAGGTATTGTACCAGCTCCCGGCCCCCACAAGATCATGTGCACATCTGGGTGGTCCTGGGAAATACATGGCTGTTGGAAAACACATGGCTCAACGCATGCAGAGCTTCCCAGCCGCCAAGGGTCTTCAGCAGCTGGATATGACCTTGTGGGTCTGGATTGAAGCCTGCACAGGAATTTTTCCAGCTAATTTCCAGCTAACACTCCTGCAGGCATTGTAGCATACATATGTCCACTGCCACTCAGGCGGTAGCCCCATGGTTTGCCCACGTCCCTTGAGGCTCTTGTTCTCCTTCTCCCTGTGCGGACATCTCTGCTAGTGCGCTGGCACGGAGTCAGCAAGGTTATGCCGCTCCCATCCCCAGGGGGGACTGGGGTCCATCCCAGGAGACTGGCTGGCAGTAGATCTCCCCACCAAAGGCCTCTTGCTAACATCTCTGTCGCTCCCAGGTGATGTCCATGGACGAGTATGACATCGTGCACCTCGAGCATGAAACCATGGTCCTGGTGGTCACAAGCACCTTTGGCAACGGAGACCCACCTGAGAACGGAGAGGTAGGACAGAGCGCAGGGATGGGTGACTACGGCAGGGACACGGGCGTGGGAGAGCTCTTTCTGCTCAGCCTGAGCTGGAATGGCCCAAAGCAGGTCCGGGTGCTGTGCGATACCTGGTGCTGTGCCTGCCTGCCTCCAGCCTGCTCTGAAATAGGGATATCTACTTATTCTCTGCGGTGAGACAAGTAACTAATCTGTTGCTAAATTCACCCTGTACAACTGGTGTCAGTGTCACACAAAAGGTGCCAGCCCCTTGGCTGGGGAGCTACGACCTCGTCCAGCCCTGTACAACAGCGTTGCAGGCTGCCGGGAAGAGCAAGCAGAGAGCAGAGCCACAGCCCAGGCTTCGGTCACGGCTTTGTTTCTGGCAGAGACTGGCAGAACTGATGGCCTTTCTTTATTTCTTCTCTGTAGAAATTTGGCTGCGCATTAATGGAGATGAAGAACCCCAACTCCAACCTGGAGGAGAGGAAGTAAGAGCACCCCAAACCCCTCCCTTCCCACTCAAAACCCCAGCAAGCAGGCAGCCCCGCAGCCAGGGCAGCCTGCTTCTCTGCTTTCCTCCTCTCAGGAGGGAGCGTGAAATCCTCACGCAGGTTTGAAGTTTGCAAAGGTCCGAGGGATGGGATGTGCCTGGAGAACCAGGGGATGGAGCCGGCAGAGGTCCCACGGAGGACAAAAGCACTAAGCCAGCCATGCCTGTGGACTCCAGCCTGTAATTCCCTGGGCTGGCATTTTAAAGCTTCTCTCTTCAACTGTAAGAGGCAGACGTCTATGAGAAAAACAAATAAAAGCAGGAGTTCCCCCAAAATCATCAAATCTGAGAGCTAGGGCTGTCCAGGAGACTCCAAAATAGTCAGACTTGGAGGCAGAAGGGAGTTCCCAGCTATGTGGATGTAGGTGGAGGAGGGCTGGAGAACCAAATTTAACTTCTTGCACCATGTGAAAATATTTCTCGGGAAAATAAGAGCTGTTATAAACTCTGGCTGTCATGTCTGTAACTGTGAGTCTGGAACCAGTACCTTGGAGACAGGGCCTGGGTTTTTAGAAAATCCCCCATTGCTGGAAGATGAGCCTCGAGCACCTCGGTGCACATCCCAGAGGCTGGGAAGTGAGGGCAGCCAGCAAAGTGTTAATCATTTGGGTCCCCCTCTTATTTTAGCTATTAGGTACAACATATTTTGCTTAACTGGGACACTGCTCTGCTCTGGAGCCTCTCCCGAGTTAACACAGCGATGCTTGCAACTGGCAAAAGGCTGTTCCTTAATTAAGGCAGAATTAGCTCTGGCCAGTGGTACAGCGCAATTTAACCGCCCTGCCTTTCTGCTTGAGCAGCGCAGAGCAGTGCCGGTGGGGCTGCAGAGCGGTGACAAACACCGACGGGCAAGGCAGGGCAGGGCGGGGGCCGAGCTGTACCTCTCCGGTGCTGGCGACGCAGGAGCCCCGAAGTGCTCCCCTCGCAGTGCAGCCAAGTCACCTGACGGATCTCCTCGCAGGGCTCGCGAGCCGAAAACCCATTAGGTTTCTAACAGGGACAGCTGACAAAATGGGACGTGCAGGCTGCCCTGGAGGTGTCTGGATGGAGAAGGGGCGTTTTGCACGTGGTTCTCACCCCAAAGACCTTCACTTTTCGGGGCCGGGTTGGTGCAACGTTGCTTTGGGCGCGGAGGTGCCACCCATGGCAAGCCAGGCAGATTTGAGGAGGACAAAAGCACCTCAGCTTGGTGTTGGCTGTCCCAGTCGCCTCTAAATGTAATTTAAGGGACTGGCAGGAGTTTCTAAGAGCCAGGACAGTCTGTGGCTTGGTTACCTGACAGCAAAAGTTGTCAGAGTGCTGGAAACAGTGACCTGCGAGGACAGATCAAAAGGGTGAGAGCTATTTTATCTGGAGAAGAGGAGACAGAAATGTAGTGCGGTAGCAGACTTCACATACGGAGAAGGTGACTGCAGAGGTGGAGGGAATCAATTACTCCCCATGCCCCCCTGCCCCGGGACAGGCCAAGAGGTCGTGGCTCTGGATGGTAGGAAGAGATCATAGAATCATAGAACGGTTTGGGTTGGAAGGGACCTTAAGGATCACCTAGTTCCAGCCCCGCCTTGGACACTGCCAGGGATGGGGCATCCACAGCCTCTCTGGGCAACCTGTGCCAGTGCCTCGCCGCCCTCACAGGGAAGAACTTTGTCCTTATACCTAATGTAAATCTAACCTTTTTCAGTTTAAAGCCATTACCCCTCGTCCTATCACTACACTCCCTGTTAAAGTGTCCCTCTCCAGCCTTCTTGTAGGCCCCCTTCCGGTACTGGAAGGCTGCTAGAAGGTCTCCCCGGAGCCTTCTCTTCTCCAGGCTCAACAACTCCAACTCTCTCTGCCTGTCCTCAGAGGAGAGGTGCTCCAGCCCTCCGATCATCTTCGTGGCCCTCCCCTGGACTCGCTCCCACAGGTCCACGTCCTTCTTATGCTGGGGGTCCCAGAGCTGAATGCAGTACTGCAGGTGGGGTCTCACGAGAGTGGACTACAAGGGGAGAATCATCTCCCTTGATCTGCCGGTCACGCTTCTTTTGATGTGGTCCAGGATACAGTTGGCTTCCTGAGCTGCAAACCCACGTTGCTGGGTCGTGTTGAGCTTCTCGTCAACCAGCTCCCCCAAGCCCTTCTCCTCAGGGCTGGTCTCAATCCTTTCTCTGCCCAGCCTGTATCTGTGCTGGGATTACCCCAACCCGTGTACACGACCTTGCTAACATTAAGCATGAAAAAAAGCTTCTGCAATGAGGAAAGGGAGCCTGGAGGAGACCATCTAGGGAGGAGGAGCAGTGTCGGCCTGGCGTCTGTAGGAAAGGGCTGGAGAGAGCAGCTCCTGCCCACGCACCCCATGGGCTCCCAGCTCCGTGTCCACCAGTGGATGCTGAGGGTGGCTGAGACCTCCAGGGGCAGGGATCGGTGGCCTCTCTAAGCCACAGTATCTCAAGGAGCCTACCAGGGCACTGTGGCCGTAGCTCTCTGACCGCAGCCCAGGGACTTTGCTGTGGTTGTATATTTGGCTCCTTGTGTCTTACAGCAAGGGTTTTTCAAGGTTTCCAGAGGCATTCATAAGCCATTCCTATTTAAGGACCTGCTGTTCAAATGCAGCCCATCCTTCAACAGTCATCCCCTGCTACAAGGACCTATTCATTTCAGCAAAAACTGCTGGTGCCCCGACCTTGAGCCCAGCACCCGACTGGGCAATTTGGCCTCCACGTCCATCTAAACCGGTGGGCTGCGCTGCCCTGCCTTCGCCACTTAACCCGGGGTGAGGACATGGCCCAGGGACAGCAGAGGAAGGAGTGGGTCCATCCAGATGGAGTGAAGCAGAAAAGCGTGAGAGGTCTGGGCAGAAAGCAGGAGGCTCTGGAGCGGCAGTGGAGCACAGGGCTCTACAACCCCGGCAGTCATTTTGCTCAGGGGTTGTCTCCTCTGCGCGGCGTGCCGGGTGCCGGAGGTCTGCCGTGACTCATCCACACACTACTGCTTCGTTGCTCTGGCAGTATATTTAGAAACTCTTGTGTAAAGCAATTTTTGAAGATGGTTCAATTCAGAAATACTTCTGCTGTTGTCAGATTTTTTTCTCCGCTCCCCTTCCCCCTCCTCATCCCCTCTGCTCTCCCTCCTTTTTTTTTTTTACTCCCTATGAATGAAAAAACCTTCAGAATATCTGTTTAGACGTATAGCCGACCTTATGTGCACCCAGGGAAGGACAGGTAAAGCCAAAGGTCCTGTCAGCTCTGCACCGCTGGGGACAATGTGGTGGCCAATACCTGGGGTCAACCCACTGGGAGGTGACTGGAGGACCTCATGGAGCTGACCAGGTCCAGGTGGGGGGATGCGACATATGGGCTGCCATGGCTTAACCCCGGGAGGGAGCACATTTCACTGCTCTAGCCACTGATCATGGTGCCTGCTCATGGAATATTGAGCCCTGAGCTCTGGTTTGGTCTCCTCCACAATCGGGTCCCCTCCGAGCACGCAGCCCAGTGGGAACCACACGCATATTTGTCACCGTAATACTTGATGCTGTTGCTGTTCACAGAAGCTACAAGGTCCGTTTCAACAGCGTCTCCTCTTACTCGGACGCACGGAAATCCTCAAGCGATGGCCCTGACTCCAGGGACAACTTTGAAAGCACGGGGCCCCTGGCTAATGTCAGGTAAATAGGATGGGGTGGGAGGCCGCAATTTCTTGCTGCAGAAGGGACAGAGCAGGAGCTGGTGCTGCACAGAGCCCCTTTTTCCTGCTGCAGCTCTTTCTTTCTTAAAACATGATGTATTTTTGCAATGTGCAGGTCCTTCCATGCTCCCTCGTGCTGGTGTTGGCCGTGGTGGTGGAGGAGGGGGAGACGTCAGTGTCCCTCCCAGCTCTGTAGTCACAGCTGTGCCACCTCTCCGCAGGTTCTCCGTGTTTGGGCTGGGGTCGCGTGCTTACCCCCATTTCTGCGCCTTTGCCCGGGCGGTGGACACCCTCCTGGAGGAGCTGGGTGGCGAGAGGATCCTCCGCATGGGAGAAGGGGATGAGCTCTGTGGCCAAGAGGAGTCCTTCAGGACCTGGGCCAAGAAGGTCTTCAAGGTAACCCGCTTCCCTTGTGCTCCAGGGAGGAGCAGGGGGGAGAAGGACACAGGGATAGAGCAAAGCTGCTGGGTAGAGCTGGATCAAAACCCAGCCTCCCCTCCCCTACGCCGGGACACCCAGCCATCACCCCGGCCCACGATAAAAAGGTTCTCCATATTTTGGTGGAGCTGATGCTCTGGTTTGTGCTGACTGCCAAAGGGTGAGCACTGTGTTGAATTCCTGCATTACCCGCGGTGCCTGGGGAAGGAGGGCACCACGAGACATGCCCATGGCCACTGGCATAGCCCTACACCATTGGGGGCTCCTTCTCCATGTGTTGGCTGAGGTGGGGTGGGACAAGGCGGGTCATGGGGCTCGGTCAGAAAGCCCAGGGGCAGCGGGGAGATGCCTGAGAGCCTGGTGCATGCTGCAGGCAGCGTGTGACGTGTTCTGCGTGGGGGATGACGTCAACATCGAGAAAGCAAACAACTCCCTCATCAGCAACGACCGGAGCTGGAAGAGGAGCAAGTTTCGCTTGACTTACGTGGCTGAGGCCCCGGAGCTCACACAAGGTACAAAGACGGGGTCACGCCGGAGGGCTCTGGCTGTGGGGCAGGTGGAGGAGAAGACATAGTGGGCCCAAGTGGGGGCAAAGGGGCCAAACCTCCTTACATATTCTGTGTTAATTTCCCAGCATTTCGGTCTTGCTTCCCCTCCATCACATGCCCAAGGAGCAGTTTGTGATGGTCTCAGGCCCCTCTGGCTGGTCCCTCTCTGTATCTGCAACAGAGACATTGGGATATGATCTGATCTCCCTCCTCCTGACCCCATTTTTTGAAGCAAGGAGCTGGAAACCTGGGAGCTTTCCAAGCTTGCTTTGTCCAAATGCCGCTCCACTGAGCGTTGCGGTGCAACGGCAGGTCCAGCCCACCGGCACCTGGCCCCTCAGCATGGCTCCTGCAGCTGATGATCTGCCGCACTGGCCTAGCTCTTCCCGAATTCAGGCGCTTTACTACCAGCCAGGTGGTACTGGCAACAAGAGGTGCATGCCTGCACGTGAGGGCACGTCCCCACGCCTCGTGCGGGTGGTTTCGGAGTCCTCCTCAGTCACTAACAAAAGGGACACGTGTTTGGTTCTCCCCTGGGGGTTCTGATCCCCCCAGGCTTGCTGAAGCTTTGCAGGAGATGGGGGCAGGAGGGTGGTTGTGCCCACGGTCCGCTCGCTGCGACTGGCATCAGCCAGCTCCTGTCCAAAGGGCTGCACCCGCAGCGGCAGCCAACAGCCCTGCAAAAGCCAAAAGCTGTCTGCCTTGGCCACGCTCTGCTGCATTGCTTCACTGACTTCTCCTCTGCAGGACTGTACAGCATCCACAAAAAACGCGTCTATGCAGCCCGGCTTATCACACGCCAGAACCTGCAGAGCCCAAAGTCCAGGTAGGAGATGCAGCTGTCCTGGGAGCTGCAGCTGTCCTGGGAGCTGCAGGAGCTGAACGCACTCATGGTGCACCCAAGCACCTGTGCATGCAGTGCTGCAGCTAACCGGTGGCCCCTGAATGTCCCATGGATACCATCTTTGTGCAATTCATCGCCAAGGCTGGAAGCCACGCGAACATGCTGAAGTGTGTTCCCTGCCTTATACAGTGAAATCTCTGCCACTACATAAATTAGCCTGCTGCCTGTAAGGATGAGAAGATGGGTGGCTGCACTTATGGAGTGGCAGGGTGCATGCAAAGAAAGGATAAAATTGCTGAAGCAAGAGGTTAAACTGGTTTTTCCCTTTCAAAAAGTCCCTGAGGGTGAGTCAGCGGCCGGGGGGTGGGGGGTGGGGGGAAGGTGGGCACTGCAGTGTCCTTTCCAGCTCCCTGCTGCGACTTTGGTGACATGCCCAGCGGGACACCGGGGCTTGGACATGCCACCGCTGCCCAGCACACCCAGTGGCTCTTGAGGCCAGAGCTCAGCCACTCCCTGAAGGTCTCCCCCAAAACACACCCTACTTCTTCTCCTTTCCCTGTAGCCGCCTGACGATTTTCCTGCGCCTCCACACCAACGGACACCAGGAACTGCAGTACCTGCCCGGGGACCACTTGGGCGTGTTCCCAGGGAACCACGAAGACTTGGTCAATGCCCTCATCGACAGGCTTGAAGATGCCCCTCCGGCCAACCAGCTGGTGAAGGTGGAGCTCCTGGAGGAGAGGAACACAGCCCTAGGTAACCAGGGCCATCTCAGCATAGAGGTGGCCTCTCTCCTCCTTGCCCACCCCCTATAGCTCCTCGGGGAGGTAGGTGGCCCCCAGGAGAAATCATTTCCCACCTCACTGCTGTGTTTGCCTGGAATGGGAGCACCTCCTTCAACGTTCCTCTGCTCGGAGCCATTGCTCATCTGCACTTGGGTTGTAGAGCCAGGGTTTGAAGGGTGAGCAGGGCCCTGGGGAAGGTATTTCCTTGTTCTTCAGAAAAATTAAAGATGTTTATATTCTCATTGAAAGAGCCATGTCTAGGACTGGAAGGAAGAGTTAAGAGATCTTGATGGATCATCCCAACACTGTATTTCAGGGATAAGTCTGATACCTGACTGCCATGCACTGTGTAACAGGGAGACAGAAAACAGTATTAACTTAGAGTGACGGAGGCTGAAGGTGGTGGAGTATCAGAGTCATATCTGCGCTCACTGCACAGCATCTCACTTGCAGCGTGAGAGTATCTCATTGACTCTTCTTTGCAGCTCTTCATCATTCACAGTCTCCGAGCTGATAAGGGGAATGAAAGCATGGATTTGTCCACCTCATGTCCTCTTATGCTCAGCTGATCCCATGGTTGTGCTGAATTCCCTCCTGGCAGGTGTCATCAGTAACTGGACAGACGAGAACCGTGTCCCACCATGCACCATCTTCCAGGCTTTTAAGTACTACTTGGACATCACCACCCCTCCCACACCCCTGTTGCTGCAGCAGTTTGCTTTGTTGGCCACCAGTGACAAGGAGAAGAAACGTCTGCAGGTCCTTAGCAAGGTAAAGCCTCAGACCCCAAACCCCAAGTTCTGCAAGGCCCTGGGGACAACCACAACCCCAGGGCATTTTCATCCCACACTGTGGCGAGGCTGAGACTCTACCCATGACAGCAGGGCTCCTGCCTTCACTGCCACCCACTGCAGCTTTGCCGTAGGCCCGGTGGGATATCGGTTGAGGCACCTGGCTTGGAAGAGGTCGATGCTGCAGCTCTCTCCTCCCTCCCTCCCTCCCTCTTTCCCTGGCTGCAGGGCTTGCAGGAGTACGAGGAATGGAAGTGGTCCAAGAACCCCACCATTGTGGAGGTGCTGGAGGAGTTCCCCTCGGTGCAGATGCCCTCCACGCTGCTGCTCACACAGCTCCCCCTCCTCCAACCACGCTACTACTCCATCAGTTCCTCCCCAGAGATGTACCCAGGCGAGGTCCACCTCACCGTGGCGGTGGTCTCCTATCGCACAAGAGGTACCATGCTCACGCAGGGGTCAGTGGAGACAGGCTTGGTGTGGAGAGCAGGGAAAAAGCATTAGCACGTGGGCGACATCACAAGGTCTTTGGCAGAGAGGTGTTATTTTAAAGCCTTTCTACCCACTGCAGTGACTAGATTCCTTCAACCCGTGACACTGCTGTCCCGTGTTATGGAGAATGGCCATCCGTCAAAGGGCAGAGTATTGCAGAGGTGCCAGATCTGGGTCAGGTACCAGCAACAGACCAGCCACGGCGGCGCCGAGCTCCATGTGGGATCATGTTTGCCCACGCCAAAGTCCACATTGCCACAACTAGCCCCATTTCTGTACCTGTGCAAGCAATGAGGTGTCCAAGCAGCCCTGGTGTTGGCGTAGATGGACACAGCCCCGTTGCCCCTGCAGCAGGCAGGACACAGGGGAAGACGCTGGCCAGTCATCTGGGGCTGCCACGGAGGGCTTGTGTCTGCAAGCACCACAGCATGATGCTGCTTCTCTGAAAAAGGACCAAAGAGAAGCTGGGTGCTTCCTAAGTATTGTGGAGGTCCAACTATCCCAGGGTTAGGCCCTGGGTGAACTTGGGTAGCTCCACAGAGGGATTCATGTGCCAAACTTCTGCCAAATGCATGGGGGATGGATGCAGAGATACTAAAGTTTTCAGTGAGGTGTGCACGTGGAAAATAGCAGGAGGGGGTTCAGAAAGGAAAGCAACTGGAGTAGCTGGCTGGTGTGCCAAGTACAGAGCTCCTTTTCTCCCTGCCTAGATGGAGAAGGACCAATCCACCATGGAGTCTGCTCCTCTTGGCTCAATCGGATACAGACCGACGAAGTAGTGCCCTGTTTTGTAAGAGGGTAAGTGGTCCACACAAGGCAAGGGGTGAAAAAGATGGGCTGAGCCCCCTTGCAGGATGAGCTCCTTGCCCTCAATTCTTCTTTGCAAAGCACTAAGGGTGCAGAGAAAACAGGGCTGGATTTGTGAGCCAGTGGGTCCCTCTTAGGGCGCAGTTCTTCTGCACTAAAATGTCACTTTCTGGGATTTCACCTCATTTTCTACCCCTCCCTCTCTGGGTGGTGTCTCAGCTTGCTGTGGGCAGAGGTGAGGGAGGGAGCATCCTGCTTGGGTTTAACTGGTGTCTTCGATGTGCGCAGTGCGCCTGGGTTCCACCTGCCCCAGGATCCCCAGGTGCCCTGCATCCTCATCGGCCCCGGCACCGGCATCGCCCCTTTCCGGAGCTTCTGGCAGCAGCGGCTTTTTGAAATCCAGCACAAAGGTGGGTCGACGGTTGTTCCTCCTGTTTCTCCTCTCAAGCAGTGCTCGGGAACCCTGGGCTGGTGGCGTGGGGATGGGGGTCCAGTCTCCTGCCCGGGCTGCCCCAGCAGAGGCAAAGGGCTTCTTGAAGCAGCGGCTGTCCCAAGTGCCAGCTTGGAGGTCAGCCCAAACTCCCAAGACAAGCACCATAAAAAACCTCCTGTAAAACTTTGCAAGTTTTTAAGGGCAGTCTTACAGTGCTGTTGCTGGTTGTTAAAGGTCATTTAATGCAGATTTACATAGAATATACATTTTTCACTGATCATTTAGACCATTAGGAGAAAAAACCTTAATTTCTCCCCAAAACCTGGCACAACTGCCCCTGCCGTGTGACCCCAGGCCATGCACTGGCTCAGGCAGTGCATTACCTCCTCCTTGCTGGTTTTTCCTCCCTCCCAGATCAGCCAGGGAAGTCTCCTGGCAGTGTTGTGCAGCGTGATGGGGCTGCTGGCAGATCTGGAGGGAGATGGCTTGCAGAAAGCGGGTACTGGTGGTCCCCAGGCTAACTGCTTTCCCCGTCTCTCCCCCAGGTCTGAAGCCTTGTCCTATGGTCCTGGTATTTGGCTGCCGACAGTCCAAGATCGACCACATTTACAAAGAGGAGACGCTCTTTGCCAAAACCCAAGGTGTCTTCAGAGAGCTGTACACAGCCTACTCCCGGGAACCGGACAAACCAAAGGTGCATGGCGGGCACTGCTCCCGTCCTGGTGTGCAGCCCCGGGCAGCCGTGGCCAGCCGGCATGGCGTGGAAGTGCTGGTTCCTTGGCACAGCCACGGCAGCTCGTGTCCTGGGGCGCTCTGGTTGCATAAATGTGCAGGATCGTGCCCTTCCCAGCACAGCCCCGTTCCCAGGGCGCATCCCCATCCCTGCGCCAGCCTGAATGTGTGTCCACATTGCTCATGCTTTGCCCCGGGGGGGCTGCAGCCGTCCTCACCAGGTGGGAGCAGATGAGAAGGGGAAAGGCACATCTTCCCAAGCAGGTGGGCAAGGAGGGATGTCACTGGTGGGGTGGCCCAGAGCCAGCGCAAACTTCTGGTCCAAATTCCCACTGCCACCTGAGCCGGCCGGGCAATGCGATATATGGTGAAGATGTGAAAACGCAAGAGCAAAACGATGCTTTGCTGCTTTCCCCACCTCTTTTCTATCGTCGCGGGGGCTGCGAGGTGCAGGCGTGCTCTCCCAAGGAGGCGGTCGCATTGCGCTGCTGCCTTGAAGGCAGCTGGTGCACACAAAGCTGGCCGGAGTGTGCAGGTGGATAGGGCTGAGAAGCTGTAGTTAATCTCAGCTCCCATCTCCTCCTCCCTCAGAAATACGTGCAGGACGTGTTACAGGAGCAGCTGGCCCAAACCGTGTTCAAAGCACTGAAGGAGCAAGGAGGCCACATCTACGTCTGCGGCGATGTCACCATGGCCGGGGACGTCCTCAAGACCATTCAGCGCATCGTGAGGCAGCAGGGCCAGCTGTCGGTGGAGGAGGCAGGCGCCTTCATCAGCAAGCTGCGGGTGAGTAGCGTCTGCACCACCGAGACACCACGCGAGCTCCTGCCACGGGCGCTGCACCTGGTGCCTCCTCCTGCAGAACGGGCAGCACCGAGGAGATGGGTGCTGGGGGGAACTGCAGTTCCCACCCACGCTGCCTGCACCCAGGCAAGGTCGGGAGCGTGATCTTCCAAAGCTTCGGGTGCGCAGTGGAAGTCACCTTGCTTCGCAGGAGCTCTGCTCCAGGCTGCAAGCCCTTCGGCCCACGCTGGAGTCCTGTGATGAGCCTGCTGCTGTGCTGAGCACTGGTACAAGCTCTTTTGGGCACTCGCGGTAGCCCAGGCAGGGCTCGTTCACCTTGCCAAGTCCCCTCTGTCCCTCCGTCACTGCAGCTGTCTAACAGGGCAGTTTGTGGGTCCCCCGCCCCAAATCTCCTCTGTCTGTGTGGCTGGCTGGATGATGCTCCTGGACAAACACGTTGCTGCAGACATCGCAGCTGAAGCGTAAATGAGCTCAGTTTGGGACACAGGCCCAAGGACGGATGCTCGAATGGCTCTGCTTCTGCCCGGGAGGCTAACTCAGCCCGATTCTTATGGGACTACCCTTCTGAACTACGTCCCCACACTGCAGCCAGGAGCTGAGGGACCCCAGAGCCATGTTTTAGCTGGTTTGCAAGCAAAAGCTCTCGTACGCGGGCTGGCCTCGGGCTACTTGTCCCCCTGACAGCCAGGCAGTCCCTGGGTTGCCAGCACTTGACGAGGTCTAATGCACCAAGCAGCTCCGCCACTGCCCCCGAGTATGACCTTGGGAAGGTCATTTCACCTCCCTGCTGGTTCCTGCCCCTCTGCCCTGCCTGTCCCACCTGCTCTTGTGACAGGCCCCAGAATATTTGCTGTGTATTTGGTACCCACCCACAACTTGAGAGCTTTCTGGTGCTGCAGCAACACCGTTTGTAAATACCCTTTTTCTCCCGCTGCCCCTCTCCCAACCTCTGTTTCAGGATGACAGCCGGTACCACGAGGATATTTTTGGAGTCACCCTGCGCACGTACGAAGTGACTAACCGCCTTAGATCTGAGTCTATTGCATTCATTGAGGAGAGCAAGAAAGATACGGATGAGTGAGTTGACATGTTTATTTTAACCTCTGCAATTGTCTCCCCAGCGCGTGGGCTGCGGGACGGGGAAGGGAGCTTTAACTTTGGCACACGTGTGGTCCTTCTTGTAGCAGAGGCTGAGAAAAGGCATTTGATTTTTGCACTGGAAGCAGAGGCTGCTGCCTGGCAGACTCTCTGAAATAGCTGTCACCTTGCTAGGACAACTGCCCCCGGCCTTCCCGGGTTATTGCACCCGCCGTACCAGTGTGCTCAGACCTGACAATCCCGTCCTAATGGCGATGCAAAGCAAAAGAGTCCTGCCCGTTGCCTGCCTCTGCTCCCCTGCCGGCAAGGCAGCGGATGATGGGATGGAATGTTTGTGGGACCCGTGGCGAGGGGTCGCTCTCCCCAGCTCCAGCAGCGGCGGCAGGGGGGGCTGGCTGGCTCCAGGGGTGCAGGCAGCAGGTACCCACTGTGGGAGAGGTCTCCAGGCTGCTGCATGCCTGGTTAGGAAAGCTCTAGAGACTTTTCTTTCCACTGTTGCAAAAACAACCAAAAGAAGTAAAAAACCTTGACATTTGCTATGTTTGTTTCTGCTCTACCATGTCCTGCCATTTGCTCAGCTCCGTCGCGGTGGGATTTTCCCTGGCTGAGCAGGATTATTTAGGATAAAGGATGGGCAGCTGCATGGATCTTGCTCCTCGACCTGGCCCTCGGTAGCCTGGGGCACAGTCCCTTCCCTGCACTCCTCGCTGTGCCACGTAGTGCCCAGCTGACCGGGAGTAGGTTTCCCAATATCCCTAAGGTTTGATAGGAACGTTTCTCCAACGCAGCACATACTCTAGGGTCTGCACTGTATACAGAGTGCCCCAGTTTCCCACCTCTAGGTAGGGATAAGGGTTACCTACCTGCCCACCTGACCCAGCTGTAAATTCCTGTCTACAACATGGTCAGGGTGCTCAGATGCTCCTCACTGCTCCCTCTAAGGTCAGCCTTTCTCCCCTTTCCCTTGCAGGGTTTTCTGCTCCTAACTGGACCCTTCGCCCCGAGGGGATGTCAAACCAGTCCCAGCACCTGCTGCCTGCTCCAGCCGGAGGGCACTGGGTTTTGTATTTCACGGACACGGTGGCTCCTTTTCCATGGGGAACTGCCCCTGGAAAGCGCTCTGTCTCTCATCCTGTTTTTGTGTCCTGATGATGATGATTTTTATTTCCTTTTCTTCCTCTTTCTCTTGCTCTTGTCCTGTGGCCATTTATTTTCACCCCCTTTCCCTTCCCTGGATTTCCCCACTGAAGTACGATGGCTTTATAACCCGCAGTGGCTCTTAACAGAACTTCACATTTCTCCTTCTTCTCATGAGGGAATTTTGCAGCTGCATGAAATCGCCACCTTCGTGATCATCTGCATTTTTGGTGTTTTGGGGGACAGCAGAGGTGGCAGGGACTGGGCGATGGCTAGGTCTTGTTGCTTGACCAGAGCTGGGGTTTGTTCCCCCCCAGGCTCTCCCCTTGCCCAGCTTGGGGATTGGCTGAATCCTTGCACTTTCATGGCTTTCCTTTAGACCTGTACAGACCTGGGCATATGCCCGAGGCTGGGGGCAGATGATGTGCAATGCCCTCCTGCCTGTGAACTTTGTTCATCCCCAAGCAGCCTGGTACAAATGTGTCTGTTTTGATCCGAAGGGTGGGGATGTCTCTGATTTACGTGTCATGATTTGTCCTAAGTGGACTCTGTGCTATGTTTGCCTCCTTCTCTGCTCCCTGTTCCCCATGAGCCTCTCCTTTTGCTCGATCCCTACTTTTGCTGGCATGAAAGTCCTCCCGCCGAGGAGCAAGCACCGAACACACAGGCTGATGTGTATGCTGGGGAAAAACTCACGGCAGTGGCTGCTGCTGGGCCAAGCTGTCCTCTAGAAGGCTTTACAGGAGATATGTGATCTGCAGCCATGATGCTGGTGGGAGAGATTGAGGGACGGGCTGCATCCCAGAGCTCTGCATGCGGTGAACATGTGAACCCTCTCCCAGGTGAGGCTGGAAAGCTACAAGGATGGCAAAGAAGTGGCTCCAACCCCAGCTGCAAGAGGCACCTCCCGGTAACAAATCCTATTTAGAAGGCACAACTTGGAGGGTTACAGAGGCTTCTGGTCCTTGGCAAGGACGTGCCGACCGAGGACTCTTGAAAGCCCAGAGCACATCAACTCCACCTTAGCGCAGTCTCATGAGCAGTTCTAGGACAGCAGACCCCAGCCACTTGCACACCTTCGGGAGCAGAAAGTGCCCGCACAGAGTGACCTGCTTGCCAAGAGAAATACATGTGGCATCTCGGTGGCAAGCCAGTCCCCTCTGTAGGCTTGGCACCACCTGCCAGCAACACGAGCTGTCTCTGCTGGGACATCTCATGTGAGAAGGGAGGTGAGATCGGCTGCAAAGATACTGCGTGAGTCCAGGCTCTGACACGCTCACACCTCAGCCCTGCTGCAAAAATCTGGCCCCAAAAGCAATCTGTTAACACGATCGCAGAAAGGTATCAGTCCCTTTAACAGACGAAAGCTGTCTGCAAGGCAAAGCATGCATGACCTTGTGTGTCCTTCCTTCTCCTCCCTTCCTCACCCTGAAGAAGGTTTGTCCTCCCTCATTACCAGGACAAGGACAGCAGAGCATGGTTGCAGCTTTTGCTGGAGGCAGGGATATGGGGTTGACATTTTGAGCTGGTCCTTTCCTCCTGCCTCTGCTCTGCTGAACTGTGTACTGATGCTTGTATGGAGCAAAGCACCAAAACCGGTGACAGCAGAGGGTTTGTCCAGGAGCTGCAAACGGTGAGCTTGCTTTCAGAGGGCTAAGATTAGCTGCCCTAAGCCAAAGTCAGAACAAAAAGAGCTGCTAGACGTTTGCTGCTCTCCCAACCCATGGCACAAGCCGCGCTGGCTCCCCCGGCCGCGGGCTGTGCGGTTATCCCCACCGTCAGCTGGGGCCTCCTGCCCTTCCCTGCTGCTTGGCTGGCCACGTCTCCACATGCGGGGACCGTCTTCTGCAACTCTGACTCCCTGAATGCTTGAAGCCAGCTCCAGCTCAAAATCCAGGAGCAAAAGAGAATTTGAGACCCAGGTCTCAGTTTTGCTGGTGCCACCAGAGCATCCAGCGTGGCGTAAAATGCGAATGAATGCTGCCACGGTGTGGCCAGAGCCGAGCTCGCTGGGCTGGCAGGGCAGTGGGAGCAGGGTTTGGAGCCAGGTGTAAGGCCAGGTTTGTGTCACTGCCTGGGGACTTTGTGACCCGGAGGTGAAAGCAGGACAGGACAGGAAAAAGGGAAGCCCGTGGTCCACCTCTAATCCCAGGGCAGGCAGTGGGATGGCGGAGCTGGGTCCCTTAGCTGCTGGCATGCGTGAATTTGGGCAGAGGTCCTGTCTGTGGAGGACAGCTCCCTGGCCCTACAGCAAGCCCGGCCCTAACCCCCAATCCTATGGCTGCAGAAACAGAGCTAAAGAAAAAAGAAAAAAAAAAATCAAACATCCCCTTCTTTCGGGAAATTTGTTTCTGGCTCCAGACTTGTGCTCTGGTCCTCCTCTTAGCAGAAGGGGCGATGCGACCTGAAGAGGAGGGAGTGCCCAAAGAAATGCCCTTGTCTTCATCCTCTTTCCAGCTCATCCTGTGTCGCTGGCAATTAGTTTTCTCCTGTGCTGCCTTCTGCCGGTATCGCTGTAACATCTCCCATCTGGAAGTCATATTGCTGCTGGAGCCTGTGTCTGAGATGAACTGGCTTGCTTTTCCTGCACCCCAAAGCTTGCCACCTCCATCTCCCCCTTCCACCTGGGCTGCCAGTGAAAACAGTGGGGAAGCGCAGTGGAGAAGGGAACGGGGATGTGCCTTGCCTTCCGTGGGATCCCCAAAGGGGGCTGTGCCGGGCAGACAGCCAAAGCTGCCTCAAGTTCAACAGAAATCGGGTAGGTGAGTCCTTCAGAGCCCTTTGGAAGGGAAATGCTGTTTTAAAGCCAGCCTCCCTGCCTGGCCCCGGAGAAGAAACACCCTCCCTGCCATGAAGGTCCATGAAGTTAATTTGTCCCCCAGGGCTCTGAGCTGCCTCGCTGCTCTTGCTGCCTGAGTAGGACCATTCGCTCCTCACAAGCCGCACCACTGGGAATTTTGATTCATTGTTTTTTGTCGAGTCAGTCTCAGACGTCTTAACTTCTCCTTCATCCCCCTTACCTGCAGGGGCTTCGCGCTCCCCTTGAACTTAATTTTCTCCCACAGCGAAGGGGGAAATAAACTTGCGGATCCGCTTTATCATTCCACGAACGTGGCTCTTCCACCCGTTGTCTAGACTCTGCTCATCTCGGTGTGACATTTCTGGCGCGTGGGTGTAGCCACAATACCTGCAGCACACATAAACGGCGAAGTGCCATGAGCTGCTTGGGGGTGTCGTGCATGGATGGGTTGTGCCTCTTGGGCATTCGGTTCACAAATCTCCTGCCTCCGGGTGCCTGCTGCCCATCCAGGCTCCTGCACAGCCCCACGCAGCTCCTGAGGCGAGGGGATACTGGACCTGATGGACACCCAGCCTGATCTAGTGTCCCAGTCCCTCTCCTGGAGGATGTCCGTGACCACCACTGCCCGTTTTGAGCAGCTCTGCTCCTTTTTGCTCCCCAGGTATTAAACATAAAGAGGCTTTTCTCTAAACAGGAGATTTGATTTTCAAGACACCATGAAGTGGGTTTTTTTTGCAAAGATTTTAATTCATAGGTCTTTCAAAAGTCCACAGAAAATTTCATGAACTTGAAAACTCAAGGGAAATGGTTCTCTGTTTTCCCAACCTGCTGTGTCCACTAGCAGGGAAAAATAAGTTGTTCATTGAGTGCAAGAGTATCTACTGCCTGTGTTGTTGATGACTTCAAAGGTTTCATCTCCCCAGAAGGACTGCCTGGGAGTTTGTTGTTCTTCTATTTATGAGAACCAGCGGGAAAAAAATGAGACTTCTGTCATCAGGACTAGACTCGCAAAGATGACACCTCCACGATCGTTGCTATGTAGGCCTGAGCTCATTGCACTAGAGGAACCGAGCCACTCACATCCATACTGGCCAGCGAAACGGGGTTTGAGTTCGGGCTGTCCACGCTCCCCGTCCCCTGTCCTGTGCCTACGCACCTCCAGGGGCGAGCAGGGGACTCTGTTCACACCCAGAGCAGTGCGAGCCAATGTGTCCGTGCATGACCGGCAAATTTGCAGTCGCGTCCCGAGCGAACGTGATCGCACCTATGCGGACGAGGGGACGGGAAGAGACAGGAGCAGCATGAACCTGTGTCCAGCCTAACTGCGACTGCTCCGCTAGTTCCTTTATTGTTAGTATGCGACGCCTCTCACCCCGTCCCGGGCTGTAACCCAGGCTCCCTCTACCACTTCCCTCTGGAGATCCCTCCTTTCTCCTTCTCAGCCCTGTCTGCCCAGCCAAAAGGTGCAGCGAGCTGCTCGGCAAGGGTGGGTCCTGGGAATGGCAACAGACTTACAGTGCCTTGTGCTGGGAAGGGACTATTGCATCGGGGTTGTCCTCCCGTTCCTGCTCTCTCCAGAGATGCTCCTAGCACGCAGAGACCGGGGGCTGAGGGGAACAGACGACTTCATTTTACAAGTGAAATTCTTGGTGGGCAGATTCCCCCTGGGATAACTGAGAGCAAACTTACAGCCCTGCTCAGCCGTGCTGTGCAATTAGTCTCCCAGTGATGGGGTTTTACAGGGGTATGGAGGCAGTGCAAGGTTAGAATGTGGGTGCAAACTGGACACCACCTTCTGCAAGCACCACGGCTCTGTGAACACCTACCAAGTACATGGAGACCATGTTTTTATTAAGCTGGTGGTGGGGGCAGAGGGCCTTTGTGCTTGAAGCCTCATGGACTTGCACCAAGCCCAAGCCAAAGCTGCTGCCTCCCAGCTGACGTCCACTGAAGCCATTACAGTCCTCTGATTTGTACCTGTGGGGAAGCTGCAGTGAGTCCCTGGCGTTTTTTGGAAGGAGAATTTTATGCTCAAAACTAAATTTTGTTCCTGCTTTCACCGGGGACCAGTTCTCAGCTTCAGAATTGCTCTGATAACTTTGCAATTGCTTTGATAGCTCCAGAGGGCAGCGCAGTCCCTTTACAGAACAGATGGAGACACATTTTCAGGACCAATCAACTTTGCTGTAACTCTGCCTTTGTTATAACAATTTCTTCTGCTATAACGGGAGGAGCAAAATTTGGCCAGTGATGAACGCTCTTGAAAACTGTATTCCAGAACTTGGACAAAATTAGTCTAGAATCCGAGTCCTCCCAGATACGAAATGCCTTCCACTCCCACTGGCTTCAGTGGCATTGGGGATTTCAGCAGCTTGCAGGATCAGGCTTCCACAGCAGCAGCAGCAGCAGCAGTGGCAATTTCATGACGGCAGTATTTTTGCCTGTGTCAACCTGCACTTGCACTTGCCTGCAATGCATGACTCTAGTAATCCATGTGAAATCTACCCTCGACAGGGAGATCTGAGCTCTAGCTTCTTCCATATGGCCGTGTGTATTTAATAGGAAATCAGGGGAGTGGGAAAAAGCTAATGAGATTGCTGCTTTAAAGCACTTGGTTCTGGAATTAAAACAGACCTTACCAGAGGTTGCAATTGGCTTGATTGTAGCACAGGTACAAGGGCAACTCATGAAATATTTCAGCATTGTAATGCAGATACACCTTTTTCCTGCTGTGCCGGGAATGAAGTAGACTAGCAACCCTCGGCCTCCACCCCTACAGATGTTTGGCTGTGATGGAAGTTTGAGCCATTGAAATCACAGGGAAAAAACCCCAGATTGTGAGTTCATAGCTGAGCTGTCGCAGCTTGTTTAGCAGTGAGAGCATCTCACTGCGAGGGCTGATGCTTTCCTGCCTTACTCATCCGTGTACCTACCTGGCCAGATTTCAGGGAGGGAGGAGGGAGGAAGCACTTCGAAAGCAGGAAAATCGGACCTGTGAGCCTTGCCCTGAGAATCCCTCACTTAACAGAAGCCTACAGGCCAAGGCTTTGCAGCTACTCCTCATTACCACGGCGGGGAAGTGGGCAAGACACCAGGGGCTTCTCTTGCATCCGCGGGCCAAAGCTTGCAGAAGCTGTTCTGGGGCTGTGGAAAAGCAGGAGTGCGGAGCTGGGCTGCGGGTAGACTCCGGCACGGCCTGACTGCAGTGTTTGCACACAGCTGTCTGTAAGGCTGGTTCAGAAATCTGCTTGTGAATAACACTGGGCAAAGTATTTTTCTTCTGGGGGCATTCTTAATACTTTAAAAATTTAAAGACTAAGTACTGAAAAAGTTGATCTAAAACAGCAACTGATTTGGGGCTTCTTTTTGTTGCTATGCTTTCACGTGTTGGTTTTTGGGTGGGGAAAGCAAACAAAAAGTATATCAAATTGTTTTGGATTAAATCAAATATTTTGTGCCCACAATAGTTGCTAATGGAGATTTTTAAAATTTTCCAAGGGCAACAAAACTGCCTTAATAGGTATTCAACTCCAACAAGAGACATTAACACTACTTGCTTCTGAGCCTGCTTTTTTATTTTTCTCTCTGTGTGATCGTGGCATGGAATCATGTCTTAACAAAATACACTTTACAGTACTCAACAGGATGTCCAGAAACAGAAGACAGTGTTTCAGAATCTCCCCGTGCCCAGCATTGAAGTGATGGCTTTGAAGCCAATGAAATTCAATGCACAATTTCTGCTTTGCTAGAATTCTACAAAATAGGCAGATGTCCACAATTCCCAAGGTTAAATGTGCTCTGCTGCCTTGAGATGCCTTCAAAAAACCCTGGGATCTGTAGGCTGAAAAGAGCTTGAGAATAGGTTCCCCGGTCTGCAGCAACATCCCCAGCTCTTCTAGAGTGTACACAATTCCCCAGGCAGTAGATGAACAGAGTAAGATGACTTTCAGCCAGGACTCATTGCTTTTTAGATTGCACATAGTTAGAAACATGAGTTCTGCCAGCCGCCCAGGGGATTTGGTATTCAGTGCCAATTAATTTTTGTAATAGGAACAGGGATTTATTCCCTCGATTCCCTTAGGCACCTTTGAAAAGCATAAGCCTCAAAGGCTGGTCTGGATTTTTTTTTTTTTTTTTCTGGTGGCCTTTTTCCTGAAGAGCAGTGGTGCCAAGATGAGAAAGGAGACTGGTCTGTGAAGGGTAGCAGCTTTTGGGGCAGGCAACTCCCAAACTTCCCATTGCAGAGGGAATCTCTTCAGTTCTAAACTCTTCAGATGTGGGTGAATTCTGCTCTGCTAGATGGGACTCCAACCTCTCGCTGCTCTCTGGTCCTCCTGCTCCTTCCTCCCTCCCCTCAGCGCCTCCTCATGTCACTGTGCCTTCATTTGGTTTATAAAATGATGCCATGATTTAAGACTGGCACATTGTCTTTACTCTCACTTTGCATCCCATAAGACAGGTATGTGTGGAGGGGGGCTTAGCTTATTTTGTAGTTTTTCATGTGATCCTAAGGTAGGTTTCTTCTGAGGAGTAAAGGGGTGGGGATAGTGGGAGCAGGAATGAGACTGTGTTGTATTTGGTCATACCAGTGCTTTAAGCGGTCAGAAACATGGTTTTCCCCTACCTCTGAGATCTCAATGCTGCTAAAATCTCTGCCATTCGTACAATGTACTCCAGCCCCCTCTCTCGGACTGACTCTGGCTCTGTTTGCAAGATATCCACATTGTTCTAAAGCATGCACCTCTTTCTGTATAGTTCCAATCTTCTGATTTTATGGAATACTTATGCCTGTTTGCATTACGGTCAAAATAAAAAAAGTGAACTAAAGTCTAGTGGACCTTGTTCTTCTCTTATATCTGGGTTTTTAATGCTGAAAGGCCTCTCCTGATATCTTGGCCTTGCTCTGGTTCGCTACCTGTAATGTCAGAGCACTATAAATAGGACGGTGGCGTCAATCAGCAGTATCTATTTGTCTGCAAGAGAGAAACACTTTCTTGTAAGGTTGCTTGAGTCACAGCACTACACGTTTTCACATCGTTTATACCATGTCCACCGGGTAAACGCCACAGTCAAGCAAGGAGGGCTGTTTGTACACAATCCAGGGCAACTTTTGATGCTGGATCCTCAGGAACGCAGCAGCAGTACTCCAGGCAGAACCTGAGAGACCTGAGCAAAAAGAAAGGCCGTGGCCGGGCAAATGAGCCAGAAGTATGGACGTGGCTTTTTACCTGGGAAGGTAGCGTGCTGTTGCAAGGGGGTACCAATGTGCCTTTATTTAAATAGATCTCTTCCTAGTGCTCCCTGAGGAGCAGCAGGACATGGATGTGATCAGGGCAGAAAGATCCAAAGGTGTCTGCAGGGAGCGGGTGAGAGGATGAAAGGCATCCATGTGCAGGAGAGAAGGGCTGCTCCCCCGGCAAGGCCGGCAGCGCCAGGCTGGCGTGTCGGGAACGTGGCTGTGGTGTTCCCTGACACGTGGCAGCAGTTTTACCTCAGACAACGGTGGCAGTGTGACCTCAGGGGCCATCATGGCGTGACCTCAGACGCTGTGGTGGGGTTACCTGAGGCGTGGCAGGAGCGTGACCTCAGACATGGCAGCGGCATTGCCTCGGACATCACCACGTTGTTACCGCGCACACAGGACCAGTCACCTTGGTGCCACCTCACACACCACGCTGGTGTTACCTCAGTCCCCGCGGTGGTGCTACCGCAGACGCGGCGGCAGCACGACCTCAGGTGCTGCTGCGGACATGGCGGCAGGGTTACCTCAGCCAGCCTTTCCGCTCGGCCCCGCCAGGCCCTGTTAGCCCAGGGCAGCCGGGCACAAACCACTTGCACCCGCCTGCCGCCCTGCAGCCCCCCCAGGGACGCAGGGTCGGCCTTGGTCTCTCGCGGTGGGCGGAGCAGACGGCGTTTAGCGGGACTGGGGGTCCCCAGGCCCGGCCCGCGCCCCCACCGACCCCTGCCTGGGGCTGACACCTCCCCTCGGGGGATAGGAACTTTGCAGACGCTCCCTAGGCCCCGCCGCTGCCCTTGACCTGGAGAGGCGGCGCGCTCCGCTCTGCGCCGCGGCACTTGCCAGACGCTCCCTAAGCGGCTACACGGGGAAGGCGCCGCTCTGCGAGGCGGCGGCACTTGGCAGACGCTCCCCGGGCCCTTTTCCTCCGCCTTCGCGCTGCGCCGGAAGCGGGAGACGCTCCCTAACCCCTCCCTCGGGGGGGGGGGGGGGGGGTCGGCCCGGGAAAC
>JAVKLA010000088.1:2121277-2138469 GCA_034782735.1 Sagittarius serpentarius
GGAGAGAATCGGAAGGGTAAAAGTGAGAAAACTCGTGGGTTGAGATAAAGACAGTTTAATAGGTAAAGCAAAAGCCGTGCACACAAGCAAAGCAAACCAAGGAATTCATTCACCGCTTCCCATGGGCAGGCGGGTGTTCAGCCACCCCCAGGAGAGCCGGGCTCCATCACACGTAACGGTTACTTGGGATGACAAAGCACCATAACTTCAAACGTTCCCCTCCATTCCTTCCTTCTTCCCCCAGCTTTATATGCTGAGCGTGACGTCACACGGTATAGAACATCACTGTGGCCAGTTTGGGCCAGCTGTCCTGACCACGTGCCCCTCCAGCTTCTTGTGCACCCCCAGCCTACTTGCTGGTGGGGCAGTGTGAGAAGCAGAAAAGGCCTTGACGCTGTGTAAGCACTGCTCAGTGATAACAAAAACATCCCTGTATTATCAATGCTGTTTTCAGCACAAATGCAGAACATAGCCTCAGACCAGCTACCATGAAGAAAATTAACTCCGTGCCAGCCAAAACCAGCACACAGACCAACTGATCTGATTTCGAGTCAGCTCCCTACTGTCTCCTTTCCCAAGAGCTTCTCAGATAAGGGCAAGGAGCAAGCTGCGAGCAGGGGGAATTGTCACAGCTCATAGCCTGTGCGCTGTGGCTTTCTCTTGAGAGCTGTCTGACTGCTGGACCATTGAAGCTGTGCAGTGTAGAGGGGGGAAATAGATGGAAGTCCAGTCACGTGGTGGGAAGGCACGCGCACCCGATACGAAGGAAGAAGAGGCTTTTCTGCAGTTCATGTCCTCTGGTGGATTATTCTTCTCTTCAAGCTTCCTATAGAGAAGATAGTCTTCTGAAAGGATCAAAAGCTGCCAGTGTCTGCAGGAGTCCCTTACTCTTGGTATATACCTCAAAAATGTCATACGGAAGAGTCTCCAACACCAAAGCTGGTTCTTGTTAGTGGCAGTAGACTTTGAAGAAGGGATTGTGTTAGGGCAAGCAGGGAAAGCCAAAAGTGGCATTTTCTGGAAACAACTGAGACAGTTATGCGACTTAATCATGTGGGTCACAAATACATGCATTTGTCTGCCACAGAGGTACTATTAGAGCACCAAGAGGTAGTCTTTTGTGAAGTTTCACCTAGTCAGCATGGGAAACACTTTGGGGGAGGAAGGGCGGGGAGGAGACATGGCTTGGGGCCCTGCTGAAATCCTTGAATACAGGCCTGTCATGGACAGGCTAACGAAGCAGTGTAGGGAAGCTGGAAGAGGTATGATCCAAGGAAATTTCTTGTAGGTGAATACAATTGATTCCAAAGGCTGAACAATATGGAGGCTTTGGAAAGAGCAGTGGTGACAAGGAGGAGATTCTGAGAAAGGGCAGTTTTTTTCCTGCAGAAGTTTGACAGAAGAGGCTTGGGCAGAAGGAAAATGAAAATCTGTTCTGTTATAGTGGGTTTCTGACATGAAGCTGGAGAGCAGGTGTGGAAGAGAGAGATGAATGTAGCAGAAGAGGGAACGATAAGGAAGAACAATAGCTATGGAGGATATGACAGGAAGAAATCAGAACTGAAGCAGAAGTGAAGTTGAGATTGTTTCAGGCTCTGAATAAAAAACATTGTAAGTTGGGAGGATGCCAGGAAATGCAGTGTGACTGGAGAGCTGGCTGGTTAAGCCTGGTCTAGCAGCATACCTGCTCAAAGTACGAATCTATTGCTTTCCCTTTCGAGATGGGAAATTGGTATTTATCGTGTCAGCTTATTCTTTGCATTTTATGTGATAAATCCAATATATGAATGCAAATTTTAGAAGGAAAGCTCTTGTGTTCTACTGCAATCACTTGCTGCATGCCTGGAATTTAGAGTAGGTAAAACTAAGCAAAGAAAACACTGAAGTCCTGTTTCTTATATAGCTTGTTTTTTCCAGGTGCTGTTTTAATTGATCAATACTGTAACCCGCTGTCAGACATCTGCTTAAAAAGTGTCCAGGCACAGGTGGATGATATCACAGAAAAAGTGCGCAAAGTCCTGCGGATGAAAAATCCAAGGCACCCCAGCTTGGCTTCCAAGGCAGGTACTGTACAGAAACGTATGCTTTACTGCAGAGTGTTTCTGCAAGTCTAGATACAGGCAGACACGGTGAAACAGCTGTTGAATTATTGCAGCTTAAAGAGCTGTTGTTCTTTATCCCCTGGCAAGCATATTCTGGCATTTGCTTAAAATATCGTTCAGGAAACAGCCATTTGTTCAGCCACAGGGCCTCAGTAGCCCAGAGTTGTCAGTCCATCTGATGCTGTCTAAGCAAAAAGAATTGGGAGGGGAACTCTTTTCTTCCTGTTTTTTTCCCCCATTTGTCCCTAAAGTCTTAAGTAGTCCTGATATCTATAGCAGAGCTGTGGGACAGAGGATCGACCTCTTCTCTTCTGCAAGTCTCAGAAAGTCAGCAGCAATAAAAAAAGGTATGTACTTTAACATCTCCAAAGGTTGGGCAGCATCTTGCTCCTTGTTTTTTATAAGCACTAATGTTCGCTAGGGCACTGCCATGGTCAGCTCCAGCCAGTCTCTTGACTATCTGAATTGAGGTCAGTCTTGTGTTCTCAGACCATATGAAGAATTTTGGTATAAGGTTCATTGCATAAAGGTTAAGTACGCTTGTTTTCTCAGTCTTTATTTCTTTGTGTGTCTTTTTAGGAGAGGTCCTGATTCCAGAAGTGGAGCTTCAGCGGCAGGTACTTGATGCTATGAATTGTGTCCTATATGAGCAGTTAAAATACAAAGGAAACGAACTGGATTACTATAACTCCCTGAATTCATACATTCACCAGGTACGTGTACGTTAGGCAAAAACTAGGAGGCTGCAAGGCTTGAGGCATTCTGTTTGTGGTGTTTGTCCGATTGTAGTCAGGCAAATAATTCTCTCTGAAGAACAATTTCCTGTAAAGTCGATATGATGTCATCTTTTAGTGTATATTCTGTCAAGTTGGTGTATTTTCATTTGTGAAATCAACCTTGAGGGTTTGTGTTTTTCTTGATATCCCACATGTTTTTATAACATTTTTTTTATCCCCCAGGTTTTGATTCGCAGGACAGGTATTCCCATCAGTTTGTCTGTGCTTTATTTAACAATTGCCAGGCAGCTGGGAGTCAAACTGGAACCTGTCAACTTCCCTAGCCATTTTCTACTACGATGGTGTCAAGGAAAAGAAGGGTAAGTGACCTGTTGCATTTTGAAGTTGTGTCCACAGAAATAAAAGCCAGAACGCATTTACAACAGCTCCAGACCTATATCAGAATGTTTAACTATTTTCCGTCTGTAATTATAACCTATATGGAGGAAAAGATCAGACCTCTAAAAAGGTTTTCCCAGAACTCAGCTCTGCTGCTGCTGCTGAATGCTAACAGATTTCCCGAGTGTGAAATAATAGTAACCATGAAGTAATGTTTCTCTTTCTTAAGTAAATTATGAAAAACTGAAAAGAAGAAAAAAGGTGCTGATTTCACTTAACCTTTCATACAGAACAGTTCCTAGAGGCTACTGCTGTTGTTCTGTGCACTCATTTAATGCTCATGAGTCAGTGCAGAATACATCTTTGACCAGATCGCAATCGATTTACAGAAATCTGTTTTGTGAGTGACATCAGCAGTTGAATTCAGAGCGATGGTTTTGTCTATATGTACCCCTTCTGGTGCTAGGCTTCGGATGCCGTATGCGCGGGCTCTGTTACACTTTGCAGTGCAGTGTCATAACATAATCTAGCAATAGATACAGCAAACCTGAAGACACCTGAAGGGAAGAACTGACATGATGGAATGAAAAGTCCCCTTAGTTTCTCTGTCTTTTCCCATACGTGTTTATCTGAAGAAGCAGCTAGGAGGAGAGAGAAGGTACCAGGTAATCTCTTTGTAGGAGCCAGCTGAGGTATGAATGACGCTTGTTTTACAAACAAGTTTGAAAGTGCTGAGGGAAGAACAGAAATATGTAATCCTGCTTTACTGTGAGACCCATCATCACAATTTAGTTTCCTTGTTGTTTCGTTAGAAGCACAGATATTTTTGACTACACCTACATTGACGCCTTTGGGAAGGGGAAGCAGCTGACGGTGAAGGAGTGTGAGTACCTTATTGGCCACCACGTGACAGAGGAGTTCTATGGAGTGGTGACTTCAAAAGAGGTCTTGCAGCGTATGGTGGGAAATCTCTTAAACCTTGGCAAGCGGTGAGTTGAGGATCATCTGGCCTGTAAGACCTGTGGAAAAAAGGGCCCAGAGTATACTGTCTGCATATCCAATACTGCTTCTTCATAGTGTTTGAGCGAGTGCTTTAAAAAGGTGTCAGTCACCCCGGGGGATCTTGAAAATACTGTATGTCATGTTGCATTGTCTAGTTGCGTTTAATCACTTGCAGCAGCATTGTGTGGAAACAAGAATATTTAGTAAAACTAGTTCCCCTCAGGAAAGCGGACAGATCTTTTTGTTTCTTTGTGAAAAGCTGATAGGGACTGTCCACCATTCCCTTAAGAGCAGAGACCTTTGTTATGATCTGCTAAGCACAACCCACAGGCTCAAATGAGCAGTTTCAAAGGTACTGTTGGTTTGTAGAAAATCTGGTTTTATTTTCAAATGCCCCTGATAATCACTTTCCAGGTAGTCACAGACAGAAATCACAAGGATTGCTTTAGGTGTAATTAAGCTAGGGGAACAAAAGCAGATTTCAAAAGGAAATGACTTGGAGAGTGAATTCTCTATGTAGGATTATTTGCCCAAGTAGAATACCAGAGAAGTGGGAGGGTAGAGTCCAGTCATCAGTTGTGTAGCGTTTTTCCTTCTGAGCAGGCTGTTGGATGGGATCAGTGACAGTCAGTGCCGGAGTCACTGACGTATTGAATGAGCATGCCTGTACATGTAGCATCATTTTTGGTGGCTGTCCCTGTACATCGGAGTACTGAGGGCAAGGGTTGAAGAGCTAGCCTTACAATTGAGTTTCTTTTTTGCTGGCAGAGAAAGCACTGATCAGTCTTACCAACTCTTGAGAGACTCGTTGGATCTATACCTGGCCATGTATCCGGACAATGTGCAGCATCTAATGCTCCAGGCTAGGTTATACTTCCACCTGGGAATCTGGCCAGAAAAGGTACCTCGCCATTCGGCTGTATGTTTTCTGATAGTCAAAGCGCTCTTAACACTAGTCTATTGATTTCTAGACTACGTCAGCTTGCATTACGGTCTGTCACAAGTTGTTTCTGTAATAAATGCAATTGAACGAGTTATCACATTTCAGAGAATCAATTTCTACTACATGAAGCAGGGAAAAGAGGATGATGCTTGCTTGCTTGCCCTAGGGGAGACTTGTGAGCAGCCTTGAGTCTGAGTCATAATTTATGATTTACTGCCCAAGTCCGACAGCTTGTCTTGCAACCAATACTGTGGACTTCCAGGTGAAAGCTGTAAGAGCAATCTGTTTGGTTTATGCCTAGATTGTGGTAGTGGTGGTAAAACTCTTTCTGGGCTCATGTAAAAGGAGCAATTACCTTATCAGAAAACTTTAGGAAGTTATGTTTTATAAATACAACCAACTTAGCCACACAATCAGTGGCTTTTGTGAAAAAGCAACTTAATAGTCCTGTCCTTGGGATTCTTTTTTAATACCGCCTTTAGCGTAGCAACTTGAGTCCCGCTAGCTTGTGAATGTGGGAAAGAAGGTGCCAAGACTTACAAGTTGTCTAAGTTGTCTAGATCATCCATGTCTTTCACTGACTCAGGGGAAGACACAGGGAGGAAGCATGTAACTCAAAAGTGTTACTCCTCTAGTGTGTCACTACAGCAAAGAGATGATCCCTAGTCAAAATCTCCTGTACTACTTTACTGAAGCTCACGCTTGGGCAATGCCTGTGCCATTTCCAAATGTGAGGTTTCGGTGAGGGGGCAGAAGTATTTGCTGGACAGCTGAGCAGAACACAAAGCTCTTCCCACCAAATTAACTGAAGCATAGGACTGCTGGAGAGGCTGCCTTCCTTTTGAAGGACAAACTGTGCTAAGCTTGCCATTCCTTTCTTATGGCAGCAAGTTTTAGGGTTGCCACAGAGAAAACAGCACAAACTAAGAAATTGTGTATGGGGGGGACGCACTGAGCTGAAATGGCAGCTGCTAAGTGAAACACTGAAAGATCTTCCTTCCCCTTTCTGGCACTCAGCAATGTCTTTGTAAAGCACCAAGGCTTTACATACTTGGTGTTTTGCTGCCCATCGGAACAAATACTACAACCCCATGGCTGAGTTTTACATGTAGTTTCTCTACACTGTGTTGCCAGATGCAATGAAAATGTGCAAATTTGGACTTTCCAGTATGGCATTCTCATATGCATCCAGTCGTTCCAGGTTATCGGATAGGACTGTAGCTAGCCAGAGAGAATGCTCTGTGATAGAACAGATTTAATAGAGGTCTGCCATATTTATGCAAAGATGTATAAAATCTTAAAAGTCAAGCAGAACTACACAGAGTATTGTCCTAAATGTTTGCAAATAACAGTAAATGAAATTGCCAAGAATCTCTGGCAGCTATGGTTACTGTGCTAGGCCTTCCTCTTTCTGTAGGGTTTTTCAGGATTTACACGTCCTTAAGAAGCCAGCCAGACAATTAAGGTGGCCAAGAAGCCTCAGCTGTGTTTCTTCCTTCTCATACTTAATTACTTACCTGTTCTTCTTCTGAATTTATTTTCTTCACCTCTTGGCTGATGTTCGTGCTCAACAGCCTGAGATTTCTACTCCTCTGCTGCTGCTGCTGCTCTGAACTTAGAGTAACCAAAACTTCCAGCCTGTGATCAAGGAGACAATCCTTTTGCCAGGTGTTAAAGTGTGTCAGATTTTAGAACTGTGGCAGCACTTGAGGTATTTGATGTTGGGATGGATGTATCTGTCTTTTCCCAACCTGTTTAGACAACAATTTTGGTAAGAGCAAGAAGGGGGGGGAGGGGGGGAAGTACAACTTGCACTGCCTGTCTCTAACAAACTTGGCAGCAAATGCTCTGATAGCGTGCCAGCAGGTGTTGGTAGGCTGGTATTCTGGATCTACAGGGTTTGCTGCTTTGAGAGCTCTTTCAAAGTTAGTGTTCTTTAGTCATCCTGAGACAAGCAGGTTCTCTGTCTCTTTTTCACTATTACATGGTATAGCATCACAGAGGTTATTTGCGTTTCCTCCTGTGCTGCCCTGTTTTTCCTCTGCCAGGCTCCCACAGACAAGCGGAGGAACTCTTTTAAACTCAAATGTTTGTTCTCAAGTACAGCAGAAGTCATCTGGAATCAGTTCACAGCAGCAGTTTGGAAGACTAGCAACAGCATTCTCTTAACATTTCAGAAACCTTGAAACGGTCTCATCAACGCCCTGTGGTCACAAAACGTGGTGTGATTAGTTTGTGTGACTTAGTTTTAAGGAGTTGCTGTGCTCAACAGTGCCCTTCCTTGGAAGTAGGGAGCTTTACAAACAGAAAAGGAGAGGACTGTTTGCAATTTGTGCAGGCTAAGCAAGTGTGAAGAACTCCTTGGGAGTGTGTAGCCAGAGCAAAGGTTCTCAGTCCTGCGTAGAAAACTCATGTGGTGCCCCTCTAGGCCTGGGCATTTAGACCCAGCTAACTTAAGAAATGTATCTGTATATGTTTGTAAGTGTTGGACTGACGTAGGGACTTCTGAATCTGTCTTTTTGTTTTGGTTGCTGAAGGTTCTGGACATATTGCAGCATATTCAGGCTTTGGACCCATCCCAGCATGGGGCTGTCGGGTACTTAGTTCAACATACCCTAGAGCATATTGAGCGCCGGAAGGAGGAGGTGGGACCTGAGGTGAAGCACCGTTCAGATGAGAAGCACAAAGAGGTCTGCTTTTCGATCGGGCTGATAATGAAACACAAGAGGTGAGCTCTTCAAAACCTTCCCCACATTAGCAGGCTGTATTGTAACAAGTGCCAAAGTGTTTGTTCTGACAGTAATGAGACGTGGTTTTATCTGCCAAGGAGGTACCTGGAATGGAAAATGCCAGGCATGTGCATCTATGCCGTGTGCCCCGTAGAAAAATGGGAGCAGCTCTGTCTGACCTTTGAGAGAGCGAGTGTATTCACTGCTGTTTGCTTGCAGAGAGAAGTTTGTGAGGTGACTTGTCATCATATATCACACAGCTAAAATTTCCACAGCCCAGAGCTCTCGAAGAAACATCAGTAATGGGTTAATGAGAGACCGTGGAACAGAATTGACTTCAAAAAAGATTGTAAGATTCCTAAGACAGCTTATGAATCTTCCCTGTGCTGTTATTACCCGCTCTTCCTGCATTACACAGAGGCTTTGTGTTCCTGTCTGTAGTACTCTGCCAGAACGACATGCCAGCACTGTGTTGCTTCGGCCACTCCTCCAACTTGGCGAGACACCTGGAGCATATTTTAAGGGCATCAGCAGTGACAGTTATAATACCTTGGGATTAATCACATAAATAGTCTGAAAATGATAGCTTTGTTTCTGGTAGCTCAGTATGGGGATTACCACCTCTGTGCGATGGGCACAGAAGTAATTGCACAGCACAGTAGGACAGTTGATTCTCTCCCCCTTTCTTGTTTCCTGTTCTCCCAGTTGCTGACTTCCAGTCTCTTTCCCATTTTCGTTTCTTGCTCACATTTGTTTTTCCTTTGTCCTCAGCTGTTTGCTCCTGTTTGTTTATCCAGTCGCTCCTAGTCATTTCCCTCTACCTCAAAATACACACATGTACGCACACAATCTTTTTGAATTAATTTTTTTTTTCCTTTTGTCCTCTCCTCCTTGTGCCAACTCGCAGGAAGCTCCTATCCTGTTTGTGCTATATTAGTCTTGAGGAAAAAGCTGGCTCTGGAGTTTTCACAGTCTTCGGTGTGCAATTTTTTTAATTAGATATGGCTATAACTGCGTGATTTATGGCTGGGATCCCGCCTGCATGATGGGGCATGAATGGATCCGGAATATGAACGTCCACAGCCTTCCACATGGCCCCCACCAGCCTTTCTACAATGTGCTAGTGGAAGATGGCTCTTGCAGATATGCTGCTCAAGGTGAGCAGGAGTCTCTTGTGTTTACTATCTGTTTAGAAGTACAGTAGGAGAAAGGGATGCTTAAGTGATGAACTCTTTTAAGCATGAAACTTAAACTGTTAGTTAAGGTTGAAGTAGGAAGGAAAATGGTCTTGAATTCATGGCCTGCTTTGTTTGCTCTTCAAGAAATCAGTACTGCTAGGAATGATGTTAAGGACCACTCTGGCGTTATCTCCTCTTGGCCAAGAAGTGTGTTTTGGACATGACCGGATTTATGGTGTAAACCATGATTGCTGCTTTTGAAAGAAGTAATTCAACTTTTGCTGAAGTCTGAAGGTTCTGTCAGCAGCTCTTGCTCTTTGAAATTATAGCTGTGCTTTGGGCAGGACCTTGAAATAGGATCTAGTGAGGGAGCACAGAGGCCTTGCTTGTCGGCTCATGGTTCTGAGCAGCTGTCATCAAGAGACGGTATGTGCCAAGATCCCAGAGAACATAGGTAACGTGGCTTTTAGTGCCACATCTAATTAAGAATGGGACAAAAATGAACGTCTCTAGAAGTGTGAAGAGGTGTAGAAATCACTGTCACCCATTCTTTATGCAACATACCGTAAGAAAGGAAATTCTTTTCTCATGGTCAGAATATGAGATTAGGACACAGGAAGAAGCCTCAAACTGAAGTTCAAAAGAAAAAAAAACAAAAATACATCTGTATCTCTGTACTTTGTGATCAGGGTGTTTCTTTGCCTCATGTTTGTTGTTCTGCCTGTGATACGGAGGCATCCCATCCAGCTGGCAGGGCAGCTGCACAGCCTGATTGTGTCTTGCGAAGACAAGATGTGGAAGCTGCTGGAGGGGGAAATGCTGAACAAAATGCAGTTCAGCTCTTTCCCTAGAGGGTGCTCCCTAGCACGTTCTGGTCCCATGCATGTCAGCAAGAGGTGGTTTTACAGGAGGAGACACTTCTGTCTTTGTAGGTTTAAAGTGCAGGTGTTTGTCCTGAGAGTTGTTTTATATTTGGTAGTCCAAAAAGATGAAGTGGGGACTGGGAATATTGCAGTTCAGCCTTACAGCTTGTATTAGGCAGTACGTGGCCTCTTGGAGCGTGTTAAAAACCAAAAATTCTTGTGTGCCTTGGGTTGATACAAAAATATGCATCTCTGAAAACTAATCAGGTGATTGTCCACAGTGCTTCTGGAGCTGAGTCATCTCTTATATCTTTTGTCTAATTGCGCATAAACAAGTATAATGCTGGCTGGTTCCAGAGTCCAGAGTATTTTACCCAAGCTGTAGGTTGACACAGTCGTCTCTGTGGCATCCAAGTGTTTTGATATTGCTGAGGAAAATTGAAGGGTTTGTCCTTGCTTGCTGAAATCTTGCCGTGCCTGACTGTTGAGTATCCCCCCTAAAATACATCCTCAGATCATTTGGGAAGGGAGAATTTCATAACTTACTGACCTGACTTTGGGGAGGGGATGATAGTTTTTTACTGAAAGAATCTTAAACAAATCTGCTTGCAAAGTTTTATCTAACCAGCTGAGAAATACCACTGAGCTTATTATAGGTAATTGTGCCTCAGTTTGAGTCCTTCTGGAAATTTGTAGGTTGAGCTGCAGCTAATTCCAAAACACCCGTTTCATACAGTGAGTTTGGTATCTGCCTGTCCGCCCTTGTCTTTCGTTTGCTTTGTAGCAGCATAGGCCTGACATCGGTGGCTCAAAACGGCTAGTCAGCAGGTTTCTCGGGCTCCCCAGCTAGTGCCGAACTTGCTTGTCTCAGTCTCTTCCCCCCTGCCAGCTTCTGTTTCGTCACTGTGTTTTCCCTTTTGTACACAGCTCACTGCTCAGCCATGCTTCTGCAGAGCATATTGGAGTGTAAATTGTTTTCCGCAGTGGTGCAGTATACGAAAAAGGTACTTTGCGAGCCTGTAGGACTGCATCAGCCCACTGAGGTGTAGAAAGCTCTTGTGCTTTCGGCTGCACGCACTGACCTACAGTAGCTTCAAAGAGCCTGTATGGATTAATCTGACTTATCTGTGCTCTCTGTAGTGAACTGAATAGTTTCAGAGATAGAAGAATTATTCCTGAATTATGTTCTCTGCACCCCATCTTGTTCCTGCCCTGCCTTGCAGATAAGTCAGACTTTGGGACTTGGGCAGCTTTTGTTTCTACCTGTGTATCTGGCACGGTGCTGGAAAGAATGACATCATTTGGGGACTGCTGCAGGGCACCTGCACGTGTGATATACTGCTGGGCTGCCTCCCAGTCACACTGCTTTATACAAATACTACGGGAGCAGAGGGACCCTCAGCTTGGGCACCTTTGCATTTTAATGCCGGTGCATCTGTGTTGTTTTAACTGTTGTGCTTAACCAGGTTATCTTTTAGTACAAAGGAGGAAAAGGGGTGCTCTGGGAAAGCATCAACGTGTTCTTCTTGGGGACTTTCTCTTAACTTTTGGAAGTTTGGATTTAGAAAAGTTAATTTTGCTGTGAGAGACATGCTTGAAAACCAGGCTGGTGACTTGACACGGTTGAAACACAGGCTGATGACTTAAAGCAAGAAAGCACTCGCCTCCTCTGCCAGGAGAACCTGGTGCAGTCAGCCTCACCTTGGAGCATTTGAGAAGGATCTCTCCTAGAAACTGATCTCCCATGGGGCTTTGAGGGATCAGAGCTCAGTGCAGCAGCTTCTCCCTGTGCTTACAGCCCAGACCTGTGACCAACAGAGTGGGAGCCGGTCAGCATCCTGCTGCTCTAACCTAATGTCAGACTATGTGGTCTCAGGCATAAAATAGTTTCAGGCCACTAGTAAATGGGGTCAGCGTCACTTAGGAGGTAAGACTCTGTGAGCAGTCGTACTGGCATACTCTGTGCGTATTTTCCTGGATTAGGCTTTTTTTCTTAAAAGCATCAGGAGGTGGTGTTTCTAGAGACAGAAACAAGACTTGAGAGAGATGCAGAGGATTTATTGCCTTGTAGCATGCCATTTCATGTGGTGATAACTGATTCTTTCCTTTCCTAACAGAGAACCTGGAATATAACTCTGAGCCTCGGGAGATCCCTCACCCTGACATTGGCCGCTATTTTTCAGAGTTTACTGGCATTCACTACCTAGCAAATACCGAGCTAGAAGTTCGGTACCCGGAGGATTTGGAGCTCACACGTGCCACAGTTCAGAAGATCTACAGTTCAGGCAAGGAGTGAGTGCAAAAGGCGTCCTGAGGACAGAAGCAGCTGGAATGTAGCTTTACCCTCTTTGCAGAACTTGCGTGGAAGGCAAGTTTGGTGACAATCCTTTGGCTTAATGCATTGAAAACTGCACTGAACTTTGTAACTGGTGCTATAGCATCTTTATGTTGCCTGCCTGCCCATTCTGGCCCAAAGGCACAGGGACGCATTGGTAGTCGAGGCCAGATGTTAAGGATCTTGCAGGGACAGTCATGCTAGAAAGCGCGTTGTCCTTCAGAAGGATTTGCACATACTGCTTGTTCCATGATTGTCTCGCCTAGAAGGTCGACGCAGTGAGATCCCTGGTGTGGAATGTGGAAGAACCCCCTCTTCCAGAGAAGGAAGTTGCTTGTCCTTGCAGCGTTGTGGGTTTTTTTTGTTTGGTTGTGTGGTTTTGGTTTTTTGTTTTTTTTGTGTTTTTTTTTTTTTTTTAATGTATATCTCATGCAGGTGATAGTTTTTAAAGTCTCTTATGTTTCACTGTTGTCTTCTCCAGTCTGAATTTTTGGTCAAATTTTGCTTCACCTCTGTAGTCTGATTGTTCATAGAGCTACCGTTCCGATTCTGAGTATCCCTACGGGCCTGGGAAAGAGCCCCAGCAACAAAAATGGCAGCAGCTAGGCTTCCGGGAGTGGCAAGCGCAGTGGTAACACGGAGGTCCAGTTGGCCGCCTCACTGACAGTGTAAACTCTCCTAATGCAGAAGATGAGCTTCTAGCCGTTTTCCATGGCTACTAAACACACCCAGTCCATGTTCTTACCTTGGTTTTTTGGTCTGTTCATCTTGTATGTCCAAGGTGGGATCTGCGGCAGAGCCGTGAGTGCTCCCAGGGCAATTTTGAACCTCGTGGCACTGTTTCATGGAAGCCTTGAGGTCAGTGCCAGAATGACTTTGATGTATGGGGAGCTTCCGCTCGCTGCTGTCTCCAGTCTATAGGTATTTATGCGATACAGTGGGATTGTGACTGGAAACTGGCCAACCCTGGAGTCAGCCAAACTGTGTATAGAAGAGAGATGTTAATTCCTGTAGCTTGAGGCCTTCTTCCTTTTTGCCAAAAGAGAACGGATTTTGGGGGAGTGCGTACTCTGCTGCCCAGAAGGGAAGAGCTTTAGCAGCTCAAGGCACATGAATTTTGAGATGACTTAAAGGCCCAGACAGAACCACTGCGGAAAAGGTTTTCCTCTGGGTTCAGGTATTACAGGGTGCAGAGTGACACAGTGTTTGTGCATACACAGAACCTGCGTATCTTTGTGGTTTCTGAAGCAACGTCTATAGACTAGCTGCAGCTAGTGTCTCCTGTCACTGTCCAGTTGCGATACAGTGGTTACGTCAGAGATGAGAGTTAGGTAGCGTGCCCTGTAGAGTTAGGTGGGTGCTCTTAGTCTATTGTAGCTCTTCAGGTATCACCACGTGAAATCACACAGCCCTCCTCTTAAAAGAATGCTTGAACTGCATGCCATCCTATTGAAATATTGAGCATTGATTAAATACGAGAAATAAATACTGAAAGCCCAGCGCTTTTGCCAGCAGAGTGGTGGTGGTCTGCAGGAATCTTGGTGCTCTAGGAAGAAGAGCCCCGTGTGGTTAGTGCTGAGGAACGGTGGAGGTGCTGTGTTCCGAGTAGAACTATGTCTTTGAAGAAGTCTGTACTGAAATGAACTTGGAGGGAGGGAAGGAGCTGAAGAATTTCTGCGGAAGCAGAATGGATCCGACTGAAAGCAGCGTGGGGAATCATTTGGCAAAATCTTAAAACCCATCTCTTGTTTTTGAGGGTTGGAGTAGACCCCAACCCTCCAACCCTTTTTGAGGGTTGAAATCAGATTCCAAAAGATTCCTAGCAGGGATGCAAGGTTGGGAATGGGGCTGTTGAGTCACAAGGTTGCTGGTAGCTGAGAACGGGCATGCAGGAGCAGGGCTTGGGCTCCCGATTCCCAGCCTCAGCTTTGATGAGGCTAGCTCTGCGACAGCATAGTTTCCTGGGGCTTTATGCTCCCCTCTGCCAAATGGGCAGTCTGTTGACACCTTGCCCCTCTCAAGAGAATTGCCACATACCGAGCTCGTAGGAGTCCTCAGCAAGAGGTGCTGCCTGAATGCCAGGTAGAATCGTGCCATAAAAAAGCCACAGGAGCCAACAAAAAGCTGCCCAGAGTTTCTCTGAAAACTGGTGCTGGACAGTGCATGTCTAACCCCCTGGAAAACATGCTGTGTACTTCAAGACGGGGGTCCCAGAGTAGCCAGCAGAGCTCGTTACACCCATCTTTCTGGGGCCACCCAAGGAGGAAGCGTGGGAGCCGCTCCTCACGCGGTTCATGCACACTTCCCCCACCCTCACTCTTAACCATTTCCGTTTTTGCATGGGGTGCAAAAGGGGAGCGTTACTGTGCAATAGGGGGACAGACATACCGAAAGTGACTTACGTACACAAGGCAACTCAGCCAGCCCTGTAACTAAAACCTCTTGTCCCTTTGGCAAACATTTGGTAGAGAAACTGTGCCCTCGGACAGGTCTACCTGCCCTGCCCTGCTGTGCAGACCCTGTCGGTGCCTGGGTATGGGGGTGTTGGTGTCGTCCAGGAGCGCCGCCGCACCCTTGTACGTGCCAAATTCGGAAGAGACTGGAGGCGTTTCAGTAGGCACCGCGCAACATCAGCACAGGGTCTGAGTCCGATTTTGGGACTTCAGGCAAAACCAAAGGAAATGGTGTGGAAAGGCTCCCCCTTTTCCCTCCTGTTTGGTTAGGCATGTCCGTTGCCTCGTTCTGTCCTGCCGCTGCCTGCGGGGCAGGCTGTGTTGCATGCTATGGGTTGAGTCCTTGGTCTTGGCGAGGAGGAGTTCCCACGTTAAGTATTTGCAGCTGTAGGAGACCTCAGCCCCAGCATCCAGGGCGGCCAGGGAGAACTGAGAAAACCCCACAAGGATACCTCTCTGTCCCTGCTTGAGCAACGTCTTGAAATGCACATCAGTTCCCGCAGGCCGAGCATCTGAGGTCCAGCACAGCCGGGAAGTGCCTCTTTGGGTTGACGGAGGTCATGCGTGAGGTGTTCACCTATGCATGAGGCGGGTCTTCTGTCCCCTCCTTCTCTCCTGGCAGCACAGGCATCTTTGCAGTCACCGTTTCCCCAAGACGACAGCAGCGGATCCCAAAAGTTCCTTGTGTCCATGAGTAACGTCTGGGTCTGTGTGAATGTACTTATGTTAAAGATGATACATAACGCATATACGCTGCAGTTTGTCCTGTCGTATCTGTGCAGTGTTCACTTGGGAAAAGGGATGTTTTCCGTTCCAGAGGAGGTGGAATTGCTGCCCTTCTCTTGTCTGACTTCACACACCCGCTGTCCCAGTGAGCAGAAAGGCTGTCCTGGGTGCTCTGGTACAATACCAAAATCCTCTGGGCCTGGGTCCCCTGGGGCAGAGGGCTGAATTTCCCGCATTCATACCACCTTCTCCCTTTTCTTTCTGTCATCGGCCGCCTGGCTGCAGAACAGCCAGGGTGCTGTCACGTGAAAATGGCTTTCTGGAAGGTGAAGGAAAAAAGTGCGGAGGGTGGGAAAGAGGAGGCTGGGAGGGGGCAGGAAGCAAGTAGTAATTGCTGCCTGGTTCGTTAGGAAGACGGCACAGAGAGCTGAGCAGCAGTCGTGGGCTGGTTTTGAGCGGCGCCACTGGGTCACGTAGGTTATGAAGGTAGTGCTGCTCCCAGAGTTGCCCTGGCAGGGAGGGAGGGCCGTGGGCAGCAGCCTCCTGGGGGAGGTTTGGCCTCCCTTACGGGAGGCCGTCTTGATGTGCTGCTGCTTGGGAGAGAGGCTGAAGAGCTGCTCACGGCCCCCCACCAGCGAGGTGTGTTCCCTGGGGCAGGGGAGGGACAGCTAATGGTGCCGCATCCTCTCGGGAAGCCTTTCCAACCCCTAGGGACCCATCCTGACACACAGGGCCGGAGCGCCCTGACAGCCCCCAGAGCTGAGGGCACAGCATGTGGCCTCTGGGCTGAACCGTGGCAGTTTGTCACCAACCTTTACGGGAAAAACAGGGGGCCCCAAGACCCTACGCCCCGGCCGGCCCCACCTTTGGCTGGCGGAGAGCTGCATCCTCTGGGGCTCCCCTGCTGAGCACAGGAGGGCGAGGGGAGGAAAGGACTACTCGGGCTGGAAGAGGGTCCCAGAGGGTCTTCTGGTCCCTTCCAGGCCACCTTCAGCTACACAGCGGGTTGCTTAGGGTATTGTCCCGACTTGTTTTGAGCATCTCCAAGGGATATGGGCAGCTCCATGGGCCCTGCCTGCCTGGCTGGTGGTTTTTCGCCCGCACAAGGACACACGGCCTGGCCTCTTTCCTACCCTCTTCCTTGTGGCTGGGGATGCCTGGGCTGGGCAAAAAGACACGAGGTGAAAAAATTGTCTGTCCCAGGCCTGGAGGGTGAGGACCCCTGGGCCCCAGGGTGTCCCTCTGACACTGACAGCTGAGGTTGCAGGATGGGGACAGCTCTCCTTTCTCTCTCTTTTTTTTTTTTTTAAACAGGTATTTTGTTGGATCTGGGACAGCTGGAGGCTGGAAATGATTTGGTTCATTTCCTGTTTATATTTGGCTTTAGAAAAATAAACCACCCTGACTTGCTACCTACTACCACAGCGTGCTGTGATCTCTGAGCTGCCTGCCTGTCTTTAAAACCGCTGCCTTGTCTCTTGAAAGGGGGTCCCCTGCGCTCGTGGGAGGCCGACGTCTCGCTGCCCTGGCCAGAGCCCAGTCTGGCAGCGAGAGAGATGGTGACAGGAAGCCCCCATCCCTGCACCAGGCCCTGCCAAACCTGCCTGCCTGCTCCTGCCTCTCCCTGCCCCCCCCCGCCCCGGTCCTGCACTGCCTGGGGTCGCAGTCAGGGCCCCTGGCCCTAAGCGGGGGCTGGGTTTCTCTGTTTCGGGGGGGGGGGGGGGGTGGGGGGGATGCTGTGTCATG
>JAVKLA010000088.1:2139220-2171501 GCA_034782735.1 Sagittarius serpentarius
CGCCCCCCCCCCCCCCCCCCCCCCCACTTCGCTGTTTTGCCCAGGAGCCACCGCTGCCGTGCGGGGATGCCCTGGGAGGTCGCGTAACGCCCGGCGGGCAGGGGGAAAGGGACCAGCAGGCAGCAGGGATGTGGCCTAGGGCTGCAAAGCAGGGGTCGGTGCATAGGGCAGGGTGGTCGTGCTCCTCCTGGGAAATGTCACCCCTCTCCAGGATGCCCTGGGACGTGGGCCAGCTCTGGGCACCGAGATGGGGGGGCTCCTGCCTGGTTCCTTCAGCTCCCGCCATAGTGAGAGCAGGTTGGGATGGAGGGGGGGGGCAGCTCTGCCCACCACCAAAGGATGCGCCAGGGCTGAGAGGGTCCGGCAACTCTCCCCGACCCTGCTGCTGATCCCACGGGCACATCTCCCTTCCTCCCCTCTCCTCCTCCTCCTCCTCTTCCTCCTCCAGTGCTGAGCACCGCAGCGCCCCGGGGTGAACTCGGCCCTCCCCGCAGGCAGGAGCCTGGGGAGCCCCCGGAGCCCGAGCGTGGCAGCCCAGGGTGGGAGGTGGGTTTTGGGAATGCCCGTCGGCCTTTCGCTGGCACCTGCCCATGGGAGGCACCTGCCCCACGCCCGGGTGCCCCTGTGAATCAGTCCCAGAGAAGGGTTTACAAGGGCAACACCCAAAAACAAGTCTCATCGAAACCAGAGTCGGGGTGGGGGGGGTGGGGGGGAGTGGGGGGAAGTGTGATGACCCCATGCCACGACCCGGGGCGTGCATGTAATGCGCTGCCGGCAGGATTCACAGGGTTCCCACCGTGCTGTGGCTGCTGCTAGAAAACCGAATGCAAGTTGGGTTTTTTTACAGGTTTTGCTGCTGCGGTACAACCTCGTGGAGGGCATCGCAGTCACCCTTGGTCCCTTGGGAGGAGCAGGGACAGGGCAGGGCTCCCAGCGGGTCCCCAGGATGCGCCCATGGCCCGTTCCTTTGCCTTCTCCCCCACTGCTTTAAACCCCGAAAGCCGCAGGGGTACCCGTAGCTGTCTGCTCAGGGCCGTCGGGGCCGGTTCCCGTCCCTGCTGCCGCGTGCTTGATCACGAAGCTGCAGCAGAGGTGTCTGCCCGGTGCTGCAGTGGCTCTTCCCGGGACGATGCACTCTTTTCTTGCATCCAGAGCAGTCCAGTGAGGCGAACCACGGCGCAGGGAGGGCAGCGGATTGTGCTGAGCCCCTCTTCCCTGGGGGATGCCCTTTGCTCAAGCAGCACAAACCGCCGCAGGCTGGGAAATGGCAAACCCAGCACCCTTTGGTTTAAATACCCTTTTTTTTCCCCTATAGCATAGGTGGCCGTGCTTGGACATGGGCCTGCAGCATCAGAGCACTGAGGATGTTTCTCAGTGACAGGAGCAGCCTCTGCTGCCCTTGAGCCAGTCCTTCTCGCAGGAAAGCCTTTTGCCCTTTGTGCAGGTACAGCTTTTTTCTGGAAAGCAGCCGAGCATCGCCGCCCTTCGCAGTGGTCCTCGGAGACCTGCCTGCACCTCAGCCCTGCGCCGCAGCTCGGGGCCGGGCAAGGAAGCCCTGGGTTTGGGGAAGGAGGGAGGAAGAGCCCTCTTTTTTGCCTTGCAGCTGTGGGCTGGATGCGGAGTGGGGCTGGACCGACCGTGAGCATCCAGCCAGTGACCCCAGTTTTTTTGTCATGTCAGTGTCTGGGACCTTTTTCTGAGAGGTCAAAGATTTTGGTGAGCAGCTAAGTCCCAGATGCTGAAGGCTTGGTGGCCCAGCTGCTCCCATGGTGATGGCGATGTTGTCAAGGGAGAAAGTGAAAGGTCACTTCTCCATGGCCTAAATTGGAACGCAAAGTCCAGAGAAAGTTTGTGTGTGCGTGCGTGCGCATGTGTGTGTGCACAGCAGCAGAGCACCAGCCAGAGAGGGATTTGGGAAAGAAAAAAACAACCAGCCATCGTATGGGTGAAGCGGTGGTGTCAGGCATCACCACCTGAGAGCCAGGGGGTTCAGAGGGGAGACCCCTCCACCCCCATCCAGCGGGCTTAAATGGCCTCATCCTGCAAAGGGGCTGGCGGCTTCCAGCGGCATGGGCAGAGAGCTGGGGCAGGCACAGAGCCCCAGCGACAAGCACAGACGGGTTTTCCAGTCCATTAATAGCGGTCTGTAAATGCTCAGCCTTACTGATCAATACGGTTTCTATTCCAAGACAACAGTCAGAAACGGAGCAAAGGACATTGTTTAAACATAATAAAAGCGAGAGGGAGCCAGCCAGCCAGCACCCAGGCTCAGCATTGACCCGCTGTCTTTCAGCCACGGCAGTTAACCATTTGCAACCCCTCAATTAGACTTTAAGATGTTTTTGTCTTTCTCTGCGCCACCGGGAAAGGCTGACGACCAGCCGCCGGCGCAGTCCTGCCCCGTGCCCGGCTCCGGCCGGGGCTGCAGCGAGCGTGTGGGTCCAGCTGGTGCCCGGAGAGACGCCAGCAGCTCGTGCAAAGAGAGCCGAAAGCTGCTTCCCTGGCTCCTGGGAACGGCTAATGTCAATATTTGCAGGAGAGAGTCAGGCTCTGCATGTCTTTGGGGGTTTGCAGAGCTTGGTTACGGCCTGTAGAGAATAGCTGGGGGAAAAAAATAAAATAACCTGTGTCATGGGATTAAGGAGGTGAAAAGATGCTGTCACCTCAGTGCTCATGGGTCTCAAAGGCATGGCTGGTGGGCCACCCCGCTTCCAGGCTGATGCTCCGGTGGGCGCAGCCGCGCTGCCGGTGGGCTGGTGCATCCTTGGGGTGCGGGGCTTCCCGGTGCCCCGGCTCCCCCGAGCAGCAGCAGCTATTTCAAAGCCTGGCTTTGCTTTTTGGGTGCCGATGCGTCTCCTCCATGTTCAGCCTTTCCTTGCCCCTGGCAAGACACAAGTGGCTGCTGTCACCTTTGGGGTTTTCTCTTATTCTTTTTCTTTTTGCTTAGCGTTATTTTCTGTCACGCAGCACAGCTGTGGACAGGAGCACATGAACCTCCCAGCTGCAAGCAGAGACACCCCGGGCCAGGCTGAGATGTGCTCCCTGGGCACAGCTCCTGCCCACTGTGCCAACAAACCCTACGTGAAATGGTCAAGCCTGTTTCAAGGCTCTGCTACCGAGGATCCTAAACTACAGGAGGTGGGATCCTGCCGAGCCGTGCCGTGCCGTGCCGTGCCATGCAGTCTGGGCCCGGGGAGTTTCTGCAGACTGGGGCTGGGGATAAACCAGCCCCTGGCGTCACCCTGTCACCTCCCCTGCAGCAAGCAAAGGACAGCGCACGCAGGGCCCGCTGCATCGAGATGGACCTCGCGAGGCTGCATAGAGCCACCAAAGGGCCGTGGGGGTGGGGACGACTGTGCCATGAAGTGTCCCAGACCCTACCCCGCTGTGGGGAGGGTGCGGGAGCAGAGAGTCTTTTCGCTGTTGCCGGACGGGGTGGGCTTCAGTGGTGTCCCCGGGGAACAAGCTTTGCTGCAGGTTTTGGTGCTGACCAGTCCCCTCGTGTCTCTGGGCAGGACATGCGCTCTGCAGATGGGTGTCCCAGGGGTCCCCCGAGGACTGCCCTGTGCCCAGGGAGCTCGTCCCCCCCACCCCATCGCCTCTCTCTTTTCCCCCGACAGTTACCTCTGAACAGATCGAGCACTTGCACCGACGATTCAAGCAGCTGAGCCGGGACCAGCTGACAATCCGGTACGGCACTTCCATGTCCACTGCCGGGGTGATACCTCGCCCGCCGGGGACGGGACTGCCGGCCTTCCCCGGGCTGGCAAAGGGTGCCTGCCCGGGGCGCCCGGCTCCCAGGGCTGCGAGGATGAGCATGTCCTTGCCGGTCATCCCACGGCTGGCTCTCTGCAGTGTGGCATTGCACATCGTATGAGGAGAAGGAGTGGCGGAGCAGCGGCCTGAGAGCAGGGGCGCGCCTGCCAAGCATGCCCTTTTCCTCCGGCTTTAAAAGCGGTTTTGGGGAGGGAAGTGAGAAGTCCCTACGCAGCAGCTACGGTGGGGTTTGCTGTTGCCCTTTTCTCCCCTCCACGGCATTTTTGCAGGCAATAGTGCACCAAAGCCATGACTCTGCTTCCTCGGGAAAGCTCCGTCATGTCCGACCAGCTTCACCAGCCACACGAGGAGCCAGCCCAGGCCAGGGAGCCCAGCTGCCCTCTGCTTCCACTCCCCCTGAGATTATTTCTTGGCTCATTTGCTTTATAAAAAAAAAATTGATGGCAAATGCCCAGGACAGGCTCAGCCTGGTGTCTCTGCAGCACAACACGGGGCAGCAGCACGATGCAGCGGGACGGTGCAGGGCAGAGGAAGCCAAGGGGATCGGGGGACAGAAGAAATTCCTGCCCTTGCCTCGTTGAGCCCCGTTTGGGACCTTATTTCTGGGAAAACTCTCTGAAAACCATGCAGCTGTTTGCAGGTCAAGCCAAGCAAAGGGTCCCAGCCTCAGCCCTGAGCCGCTGTGTCCCAGAGCTTCCCAAACACCCGGTTTTAGCGGGGCCAAAAATCCCCCATAGCTGCAGCAAGCACAGCCTGATGCAGCGGTGCGACTTGCTTTCAGTCTGAATTGAGGCAAATAGGGGCTTTTCATGCAAAAAACTTTTTTTTTTCATGATTGCTTTGAAAGAATGGGGTCGGGGCTCCTGCCCCAGCCCTTCAGTGATCATCGCAGCATCTCCCTCCTCTGCAGCTCCCTCACGCTTCAGGCTGTCTCTGTTTCCTTTGCAGCAAGGAGAATTTTGACAGCATTCCCGATCTGGAGTTCAACCCAATTAGGGGGAAAATCGTCCATGCCTTTTTTGACAAGCGGTAAGAACACCCGCGGCACCATGGGGACGGGTGGGGTAATTGGTTTATCCTCTGAAAGCGGGATGTAACTGGACAAAGATCTTCTCTCGAAAGGCTGGGATGGAGCCAGGGCAAAAATTACAGACATTTAAGCTGTGTCTTAGGGGAAAAAACAGTCCTAAAGCTTTGCTGAGGGACGTGCTGGGCTCTGTGGCCGGCGGCCGGGGGGGGTCCCAGCTGCCCGTCACCGGCGGCTCCGCTCTCGGCAGGAACCTGCGGCAGGAGTCGGATGGGCTGGCGGATGAGATAAACTTCGAAGACTTCCTGACCATCATGTCCTACTTCAGACCCATCGAGATGAACATGGACGAGGAGCAGCTCAACCGCTTCCGCAAAGAGAAACTTAAATGTGAGGCTTGTCCAAAGCCCGGGGCTGGGGCAGGGGGAGTGGTGGGAAGGGGCTCCCCTGACCCTGCCATGCTCCTCTCGTCCCTCCCAGTCCTCTTCCATATGTATGACTCGGACCACGACGGGAAGATCACGCTGCAGGAGTATAGAAATGTAACGTATGGTCCCTCCTGCCCCATCACCACCGAATTCCCAGCGCTGGCTTTGACCCGCTGCCTCGTAGGTGGTGGAGGAGCTGCTGTCGGGGAACCCTCACCTGGAGAAGGAGTCGGCACGGTCCATCGCCGACGGGGCCATGATGGAGGCAGCCAGCATCTGTGTGGGACAAATGGTGGGAGCTGGTTCCTTGCTCTACCGCGGCTCAGCGATACACAGATGGCATTGAAAAGGGGGCTGGAAGGTGTCCATCCTGCCCGGTGCATCTTCCCTGTCCCCAGGCTACTTTGGCTGGAGAAGATTTTTTTTTTTTTGCAGGCAGCAGCTTTCAGGGTTTTTGGTTTTGGTGTTGGTTTTTTTTTTTTTCCCCCATTATAAAAGCCCAAGGGGGATGAGCAAGCAGCACCCCATAGAGCACCACCCTCAGTGCTTGGGGCTTTAGTGCTTATAAAAACAGCAGCTCCTTGCAGCCATGGTGGTTCTGGGAACCAATTTTGGGCTGGCCATGGGGCACGGTACGGGGCCAGCGCTGTGCCCCCATGGGAGACATGTCCCACAGCCCCAAGGGACCCACCCTCTGGTCACCCAGTGCCCCGAGGCCCCTGCCCCATCAGCGTGGGGCAGCTGTAATGTTTTCTCTCTTGTTGCGCGCAGGGGCCGGACCAGGTGTATGAGGGCATCACCTTCGAAGACTTCCTCAAGGTTGGTGGCATCTCAGCTCGTCTCCCCAGGAGGAGGGCGCCGGGCGGTCGCAGGGACCTGGGTGTTTGGTCCCCGGCCCCCCCCCCTCCCCCTCACCCCTTTCCCCTTGCAGATGTGGCAGGGGATCGACATCGAGACCAAGATGCACGTCCGCTTCCTCAACATGGAGACCATCGCGCACTGCTACTGACCTCCGGCTCCCTCTGGGGAGCCTGAGGAAGAGGAGGAGGAGGAGGAGGAAGGTGAGGAGGAGGAAGACGAGGACTCTGCAGCAGCTCCATGTTCCTGGCACCAAGCGCTTTGTACCTGCCCGCGTGCCTGTCCCGTAGTGGGGCTGCCTTCTGCTCTTTAGAAACATAAGAGGCTTTTATCTGTAATAAAAGGTACTTCTCTTTTTACTCCTTGCGGAGAAATAGCCTGTCCATCCATCGCCCAGTGCCTGGTGGGGTCTTTCCCTGTGCGGAAAGCCTCCACAAGTCCTGGTCTCCCCTCCTAAAGCTGAATTTTTAGCCTCTGCCATGTGCTGCTTTGGGGAAGGAGCTGCCTAACTTGTGCTGCAGCGTCCTCAGCACCTGGACGGGCGAGCACATCCCCCTCCGCATCCCACAAGATGCTCAAGCCGGCGAAGGTGGCAGTGGCACAAGGAATAACCCCAGTTTAAACCAAACCCAGCCACCTTGGCTGTGTCTGCTGGCCAGAGCCAGGCAGGAGGAGCAGCGTGGGACCACGCCGGGGCCCGGGCTTTGCAACCGCCCCCTCCCCCGCCCCGACACCGGCGCTGGGGTGCAGGCGGCAGGGATGCGGGGACACAGGGATGTGGGCTCCTGGCAGCCGGTTGGCTCCCGCCCCCACATGTTCCCGCTAGAACAAGGCACCGGAGATAAGGGTTTGTTTACTGGTATTAATAACTGGATGGCTCGAGGCAGATTTCTGTCTCTAAGGCAGCCTGAGCTGGGAAGGGAGGGGGAGGAAAAAAAGGGCAATGGCTATTTTTAGAAAAGCTGGAAAGATTTGTTTGTTTTATCAAAAAATAGCTTCCCCCAGTGACACGTATGCTTGCCGGAAAAATAGCCCCCGCCACAGCGAGCAGCCGGCAGCGCACGAGTAACGGCTGCAGGGAGCGATGGCTGCAGAGCCACGCACGGCCCCCGCGCCAACCCCCGCCAGCCCCCCGCGGGCAGCGGGTGCCCGCCGTCTCCCTGGCTCAGGGCACAATTTCTCCTCCTGCTCCGCATGGGTGGGGGTTTCTGCGCTGCCCAGGCACCCCCGCACTGAGGGTACAGCTAACGCCTTGCCCTCGCAGGCTTTGTGTAGCTTTGCTTCTCCGAAAACCGCTGCTCTCCGTTCGCAGCTGCTGGACCACAGCCCCTGCACCGGAGCAGCTCTTCAAAGCCAGCAGCAGGCGAGCGGCCGCGCTAACCCGGCGAAGGACGGCCCTTCCCTGCAATGCAGTCCTGTCCTGGAGAGACCTGCGCTGCTCGGCGGCACCGAGGACAGGCTGGGGCTGACCCGGCTTCGGAGGGGGCCGCAGGGATGGAGCCGATCCCGTCTCGCAGCTCCGCGCCTGGGGATGCCACCCTGTCGGGGCTGGACGTGCCGCCAAGCTGTGGGACGGCGTTGCCACCACCCGTGGCGTTGGCTGAGCCGTTAGGGTGCCGGCACAGGGTGCTGGACCTGGGCTGGGCAGCGAGAGGCAGGGTGGGTGCCGGTGCTGGGGAGGGGGTGGTGGCAATGGAGCTCCCAGCTCTCCCAGTGCAGCCTTTCAGGCCCTGAGGGTCTCCTGGTGCTGCCTGGCGGCCGCCACAGCCTTGTCTGTATTTGCAGGACTCTGGGACTCTTCAGTCCTCTTCTCCTCTTGCTCCTCCGGCCACCTCCGTCTCCCGGGCTCATGCCCAGCTGCACGGCGTCAGCCCCAACTGGTGCAGGGGGTCAGCGCCTGACCTCCCGGCTGAGAGTGAACCTCCTCGTCCACCCTGTGCCAGACCCTCAGTGCTGCCTCCCCTCCCCCCGCCCGCCTGAGGGCACAACATCCAGCTTCTCCCCAAATCCCCGGCCTTCAGGAGCAGACCCCGGCTCCTTTCCCCATCTTCTCACAGGAATTACCGTACAGATGCTGCAGAACCATCCCGCTCCCCAGACCAGCTGCAGGCTCCGTGCTACCGGCCTCGCCTTGCCCCCGGCAGCAGTCATGTGTGTCTGAAAGGCCCTTCCCCCCCCAATCACCCAGCGGGGCTGCCCCTCCCCAGCAAAGCCCTTGCTGCTGCAGGGGCTGGTACAAGACCCCGAGCCCACTCCCCCTCCACGCTGTGGTTTTCTTGGAAGAGAGATCAGTGCTTCTTGCAGAAAGCAAGGGCTGGGTACGCCGTGCGACGTAGGAAAACGAGGGCAAAAGGACCGAAGAATATCAATAAGAGGGTAATTATTGTCCCTTGAGCTAATTAGCTGTCCCCCAGCTATTTTGTTAGGTGGCGAGCACCGCGTGGGAGCAGGGAGCGCGAGGAAGCAGGGGCAGGACCCAAAGCAAACTGCCTGCAGCATGTTTTGCCTTGGCTTGTGTTCGTCTTCTCTGCGGGAAACGGGATGAAGTCAAGAGCAGGAGGGAGGGTTGCATGGAGCAGATGAAAAGGAGACCGGAACGGGAGGGACTGGGGAAGAGAAGCCCGATCCTTACCCCAGCAAAGGGCCGATGATGAAGGCCGGGAGCCCCAAGGCTGCATGCAGCCCTGCCCGCAGTAATGGTTCCTCCAGGTGGGCAGCAGCATTGCTCCCACGGCCAGGATAATGCAACATTTACGTGACACACGGCAAAACCCAGCGAGATAGAGGATAGTAATTCTGTAAAGCGCAGGTAAAAACTGGCAGAGCCCTGGGAAACCTGGCAAGGGTAACGCTTCTGTCGCAGACCACAGCAAAATCCTGCAAAGCCCAGAGTGTTCGAAAAAGGGTAATAGTTCTGTTGCGGGGCACGGCGAGAGCTGCCAAGATGCCGAGACCTGTGATGTGGCACAAAGCTCCGCTGCAGATCCCAGCAGTGGTCAGCAGAGGGTCACTGGAAAATTGAAGCCGCTTTGCCGCACGTCAGAAAACTCAGGGAAGGCTGATAAAGGCTGAGCCGCGTATCCGAGACAGCAGTAACTCGTGGTTCTGGAAGAATGGGACCAAGTGACCTGCACGACTGCAGGGCAGGTGCCCCAGGCAAGGTTTTTTTCTTTCGGCACCGAGGGAAGAGGTAGTTTGACCCAGCTCCCCACCGGTGACACCCATCTCACCGTCGCCACCCATCTCTCAGCCACAGCAGGAGCCTGGGAAAGGCAGGAGAGACTGAAGCACAGGGGACACCTGCCCAGGAAGGCCGGGAGGCGCAGGAGAGCAGCACAGGAGGATGCAGCAATGGAGTCGGGGCAGCCCGGGGCAGCCGATGTTTGTAAGGTAAATTTTGAGAGGACGCGCCCCTGCAGAGGCGAGACAGGAACTCCCCCACCAACCAAGCCAGCAGCTGAAGATGCATTTGGCCCAGAGGCTGAAGGTCCACGTTTCTGGCCAGAAATCTGCCCATGGCACAAATCCTGATCTGGAACAGGTATTTTTCCTGCTTAATCCATTGGTATTTCATCTGCTTATGGGGCCTCCAACCACTGCTGCCCCACCTTCCCCTTCAGCAGCAGGGACCAGTCTCAGAGGTGTGAGTGACCGGTAGGGGCTGGGAAGAAACCAGCACTGGCCAAAACGTAGCTGAAGCTTTAAGGACCGTGCACAGAAGTGGGAAATGAGAGGCCTAGTGTGACTGAAAGAAAAGAGGGGACAGAAAGGGCATAGAGAAGTATTTTTTGCACACGCTCACCCCTCTCCGACAGCAACCAGGACAGGGAAGGACAGAAGTACCTTCATCTCTGGCCAGGGGCACAAAAGCAGAGGCTGAGAGCAGGAAAGGCGGCAGGGGAAGGTGCTGCTCTGCAGAGCTGAGCTGCAGGGCAGGGGAGAGGAGTCAGAGACACCCCCCCCAGTCCCTCTCTACACAAAGAGCACCCGCTCTTCCTCCTCCCACCGCTCCTCAGCAGTAAGTGAGGGATGGCAGCCCACAAGAGGCTGGAATCATCCTTCCCCCACTGCCAAGGTGATCAAGGACACAAAACAGAGGCCAAAGGCACTTTCCTGGGGCCTTTGCTGGTGGCTTGGACCCAAAAATATGCAGGGGGACAGCTGGGTTTTTTCCCCGTACGGCACTGCAGCTGAGCGTGTCCTACCACATCCTTTGCATTGAGACTGTTTTGCTATGCACCAGCCATCCCCTTCCACTGAAGTCAGAGCTCCGGAGCCTGGTAGCAGCTGGGGGCTGCGACAGGGAGACAGCCTCCCCCTTTGATCATATATTCTCTTTGGAGAATAGTAGGGAAGAAACTTACACCCAGGGATCCTTCTCACGAAGGCAATGGCCACCTCTTTTTTGCTAAGGATCACCGTCATCAAGAGCAGGAACCAGTTGATCTTGAGGCTCTTCACGCCAAACTACTACCTCCTCCGATGCCTTCTGAAGCTTTAGCTCTCCCCGAGTACCCAGCCCATCCGACAGTCACCAGCCTGGCACACTGCGCCACACTCTCACGCAGCGTGGGCCTTCGCCTTCAGTCTAACCTCTGCCCGGTCAATCCACAACACTGGTCCAACACGTCCCGACCGCAGCTCCTCAGCTCGAACCCCTGCTATCAGCCCCCGGCACCACCGAACACAGAAGAGATGCCCCTTGTTAAGTGATAACCTTTGCCTGTGGGATACACCAGCCGTCTGCTGAGACAAGAGTCAGCCTTTACCCCTACCTACCGCAAACTGGTAGCACTAACAAGTCCTAGGTAGCCCCCAGATGGGAAAAGCAAAGGTAGCATCTGTCTCTGGTAAAGACTGGATGGTGACTCTGTTCTTGCTCTTGAAGTTATTAGGGAAGAGGCTCCATTTAAATATCACCTTACCCTGGCAAAGATACAACAGCCACAATTGCGTTTGCTACACTCCAGCACAGTATTAATGACTACCCAGTGAAGTAGGACAACAATCCCTTTCAGAAACAAGAATTAAACTCCCAACATGGATACTCTCCAACGGGCTAAGTGCCCTCATTTGCATTATGAATGCTAGTTAAATACATACACAATCTTCTACTGTGGTACAACCTTCCTAAATGAATTCCAGTGACAGGAAAAACAGACCAAAAGGACCACCCTCCAATCCACCCAGAGGAGCTGCATCCAGACCGTCGGCCAACAAAACGGTGGCTGTGGGGACAGAGATTTTCCTTTTCCACTGGAGGTGATGCAAGCCGCCTGGTATCTGGATGGGCTGATGGTCGGTCCCCAACGAACTGATGACTTGTAGGTCTTCTCTGCGTAAGAAAGGAAACAGCTCTACAAACGCAGGTGCTGCAAAGCATCTGTTTTCTAGCAGCTCAGTGACTGCCATGGGTCAAGGAGCAATACGGAGGCAGCCTTGCCACAGGCAGTGCAGAAGGAGAGGGGAAACATGGAGGAAAAGGGCTCGACACACACGTGGGCACAAAACAAACTTATCTGCTACTGGCAGCAGGGAGATGAAGGAAGAACAAAGCTGTCCCGAGCTAATGAGGCAAGATAAGGAGAGCCAAAGTCAGAACAAGCCATGGGTGTGTTAAATGAGATGGGGCAGCAGGTCACAGCCCAGAGGGGAAGAGAACAATGACAGCAGCAGCTCTCCAGCCACATCAGAAGACACAGGGCTGGAGCAACCCACAAAATATTTCTGCTACAGAAAATATTATTTATTTGACAGGTTTCAGCTGAGCTCTTGTCCAAACTATGTAGCTGTGACACTTCTTGCTCTTCCAGGAATGAAGTGAGCTGGCTTCCCAGAAGGGTGGAGGAAGATTAAAAGGAAGGAAAAAAAAAAAAAAAAAAAAAAAAGACCGAAGCTTTATGAAAGATAAAATCTCTTGGTCAGGCAGAATGACTTTGCCCCTTACACTTCTTGTATCAGTCCATCACAAAGAAAAAGCTAACTGTTACAAACCAAGCACACAGGTAAAGGCTGGCCTAGGAGTCACGGAAAACCAGCCCAAGCCAAGGACAATGAAGAGCTGTGAAATACGGCTCTCTCCAGGCAGGAGGAGGGCAGCACCAAGTTCTCCAGGGGCTGCAGCAGTGACTGGTTAAGGGTTGAAGTGACAGTCCAGCCAGCCCCTCTCCTGCAGGTTCGGGCACATTTCTTGCACCCCTCCCCAGGTCTGTACTTTTAGATTGATTCCATTAAGGCAGCAAAAAGGTGTCAAGTTAAAACTTAACCTCAATTTAAACTTGATTTAGGTGGCTTTGGCTTGTACCAGTAAGTTTACAAGGGCAAGTCACAACCATAAAATAGTTTTAAAACAGTAAAACATACCCATGCAGGACTCGAGAGCTCTTATTCGCCGAGGTGGTTCTACCTATGTCAGTGCAACTTGGGTTTAAGATAAAGCTGTACTCCTCGTTTTCACCTGAGGATCTACATTGTATCTTTCAGCCTGGATGCTTCTCCACAGCATTAGTGTGAACTACCCGTGCAGAGGGATTGTGGCCAGTTCATCCCTTCTGCATCATTAAATCAACACGATCAATTCCCAGCTTGGAATTGAGGACAGTGTCAGAAATCCCAGGCACCTGGGGAAGGCCTCCAGGTGCTATGGAAGGGCAGGATCCAGCAAAGGGCATAACCTGCCAACTAACCTGAGGCACAAGAGCCTTTTGCTTCCATGCATAGGGGTTAGCTCACCCTAAAAGACTTGGGGCCAAAACCCCCACAAACATATGTACATATAAAACTAGAAAACATTTAATCCAAAATTTTAGAGACTTAAAAAAATAATTTATTTTAAAATAATTTTGATGCGTGTGGCCTGCTGAGTTTCCAAGCATCCAGCCCAGCCAAGGCCAACCTTCCCCTCCCTCCCGCCATCATACTCCCCTCTCCCAACCACCGTCACCTTTTGTGCATGGTCCTGTTCCTAGACACATTCCGATGCACTCCAAGGAAAAGAAGAATGAGCAACTCATTACAAGGAAAGAAATTTCAAACATGTGGCTCAGCCAGATGCTTTTTCCAAGTCCTTCCAAGTGGTTTTTTTCCCCCTCTCAGCATAGGCATGAACACCTCAGTGTGCTCCCAGCCTCCCACCACTTCAGCAGTTTGCCACTGAGGGCTCTCACTTCCTGACCGTGTCCTCTGCCAAGATGGCATCAGCAGCATTTTTCCCACAAGCAGCAGGAAGGAACATTTTTGTTTACACTGAAGTGTACTGTTCCCCTTCACTCTCTCCGTTCCACCACAGCAGACCTTTGAACATTCGCATAGCAACATATTTTAGTGATATGCTTGGTTCATATCCCCAAGTTTTTGGCAAATGCTCAGCCCATTTGACGTGCCTGCAGCCAACGCCATCTTTTTGGCGCTTGTCCCACGTGGATCTCCTTTTTGCCTTTGGCCATGCACTTGGCAGAGGGCTGCGCCAGAGCAGCCAAGTAAAGTGAGTTACCTAAATGTTATCATAGGGAACTGCAAGGCCAATGTTGTAGTTGTAACCAGTCACTCCATCGTAGGAAGAGCGGCAAATAGGAAGGATGCTTTCTACAGCCAACTGGTCTACTGAGAACTCGTAGGCATAAATGATTCCTCGATACCTGTGCAAAACACAATCAGGACACACCATTTTACCTTAATTATATATTGCAACAGGGGAAACGAACAAAGTTAGAGATTGCCGTAAAGGATCAAAATTTGATGTTTCAGGAGCTGAATATTAAAATCCATCCCTTCTGCACTAGGGCTGCCAGTGCAGTTTTAACAGAGAAAACTCCCTCCTGCCTCTTTCCAGGGACCCCGCCAAGCCCTGGAAACCATCGGTGAATCATTCACTTTAGCACTGCGGAGACATGACTGTCATCTGCTGAAACATTTCTAATCTATTCAAGAAGGGGGAAGATAAGTACATTGTAGTTTGATAGTTCAATTAGACATGCTAACAACCATCTGAGATGCAAATACCAAAACCTGGAGTTTAAATACCAGTACTTTTCCTTTAGGAGGAGATATCTTTGCTAATATTCAAAGCAAGGAGAGGGCTGCATTCCCCGGTTTGGCTTCAGCGGCCTTTACATTCCCCTGCTGAAAAATAAATGCATTCTTTTTGTGCTCAAAAGTAAATAAAAGAGCCAATTCCTTAATGGTTTTGAAAGCCTTATCTTCACTTTTTTTTTTAATATGTTTTTCAGATGCTATACTCTCTCTATTACTGCTCTAGATCATGACTCAGGTGCTTAGTGTGCCATTTTAAAATATATAATAAAGCAGATCTTCGTAGTGCCAAAAATCCTACCCTTCAGAGCTGGCTTACTCACTTGCGGTGCGCAGTAAGGTCATCGTCCATGATGCTGGCGCCTCGGGGCGTTTTCTCATGAGGGATGTTTGCTGTGATGAGGCTATGAGAATTAAACCATACGTGGCGGACCGGATGTCTGAAAAATAACCCACAGCACTGGGTGAGATGCCACCTGCATTAGACTCCTAAAATCCAAGGGCAGTAAAGGAATCGCTCTGGATTAAGCAAGAGTTCATTTAAATCAGCGCCCTCTCTATGGCCACAGGCTGGGAACCGGCACCTTTGCCTCTTCTCCTCCTGCCTGGAGCAGATAAACACAGCTTTTATCCCCATCTAGTGGGCTGTTACCAGAACACACGCGGAAGCCAGAAAAGTATTTTGGACACTTGGCAGCACACAGGCTGCAAGGGATCCAGGCTGCCTGCTTGCTTTGCTCCTTTAAGGACTGCAGCAGCACACTCCTGGGAACAGCAGGATGCTTCCCAAAATGAAGGATGGGGACACCCAGGACAGCCCCCCCCGCCCCAAGTACTGAGCTATAGCTGATTTAGAAATGCAGTATATGGCCCAAGCTAAGAGGTCTGGTCATCATTCCTTTTCCTCTCACTGGTGAATAAACGAATCCTGAACCACTGTAACTGCATTTACTGTTCAAGTAGGAGTAACTTATCTTCTCAGATTAAGATGGCTCATCTCCACAACCCTAATGTGTCTCCTGTCATCTCCCTAAGCTTCTGCCCTTGCTTTCCATTCATGCCACTGGGCTGTAGGCGTAGATAACAGCTCACGTGCCTGTTTGACTGAAGTGATCCCGTCTGATTCCTGTATAGATTAAACAGTATTTTAAATGTTTAAACTAATGGTTTCACTTCTAGTACACCCCCAAAGCTCAGATCTACACTGCCTGCCCTCCTTCTTGGCATGCTCATTAGTGCTGCTCCAGAAGACAATCAATGCAATATTGTCCTTAATGCATCAGCCGCATCACAACGGGCTTTATAATTCACAGGGTCAAAAGAGAAGGAGATACCTGCTATTAATCAATGACAACTCCAGCTTGAACTTCTCTGACTGTAAATACCTCATCTAGCTCCTCTTTGGGGAGGATGCATTAACAAAAAAAAAAAAAAAAAAAAAAATCGGGATTTATCTGTTCATTTTATTAATCACTCAGACTTACAAGGGGCTAAATCCTTTAGGTCTTCATTCAGACAAAGCTACTCGCTGGGAATTGTGCCTTGATCAGGAAACCATAATTTGGCTGTAGCAACTAAGAGTCTTCTGTCAGCTCCAGTATACTGATCTCTGCTTGTACTTTCAGTACTGTACTTCTTGTGTTTCAGTACAAACTGGTATTTTCACATTTAAATGAGCCTGGCTTTGATTGTTACTGCTAAGGGAATGCGTGAAGGAGGTGAACAGAAACACAGGTATTGTGTAAGGATATAGCGGATAGAGACAGCCAGAACCAGTCACTCTGAAGACAACAGCTAGGAGTCCAGCATTTTAAATCCAAGGTTCAATAAAGTAAATACTGGTTGGGGACGGGGCAGGGAGAAGACACTAACTGAACTTCACAGAAAATCCAGGGGAAACAACTGCCGCGTTCCCTTACGCCGACTGAGGCGCTCTTTTTTTAACTAATGAGTAAAAAGCCTACGATAGCTAAAGGGCACGCACAGAAACAGGCACAAGACTCCAGGTGGGGAGGCAATCTGTTCCCAAATCACATAAAAACTAAACGGAACTCTCAGAAGCTTTAGACTTGGGCATGTTACCATTTTGGTCCTGGATCATCCCATTCCCACACTCCTCCTGTCAGCCAGATCCAATAAACACCCTTGCAATAGGATCCTCGCACAGACGAAATTACCTGGCATGCATTTCCCAGAGTTTGGTGCCCATCCGTTGGTCCCACACACAGACCAAGCCCTCTTCTCCTCCACTGACGATCTTCCAGTCATCCATTTGGACCGCAGACACTCCTAACTGGTGTGCATAGAGGGAGCACAAAGATTCGCTTTTGCGGAGATCGAATACCCTGACTCTAAACAAAAGCAAATAAAGAACAGAGATAAAACCAGCTGTGGATGTGCGGCCTGTGGGTTCCGAGAGCACAAGTACTTTTGGGGTTATTAAAATATGTCTAGGACAGCAGTATTCCCACAGCCACTACAGGGCCAGAAATCCGATACAGTCGGCACTTCTCACCACTGATTTTTCACTCTGACTTCTATTATAAAAGATCTTTTGAGGCAGAATTCTCCCACCATAGAGGACCTCTCTGTCTCTTTACAAGTCCTAGGTGATATAAAATGTAAGTGAAATTTGGAGAAAGCTCCTCTATTTGTGCCTCCCAAAATGTTAGCAATGCTGTGGGGCATAAAGTACTGGGGTTTGGGCATACTGCTAACACATCGTACCCCTTGGTACTTAACACACATCCACTACGGCCGAGGGGTAATATCGTTATGAGGATCAAGGAAAAGACGATTATTACAAAGATTTAGGAAGAGACTAAATGTGGGGCAATTCAAAAGACAAGTCAAGTGAATTACAGGTTTATAAGCTTGAGTTAATCACCAGTATTGAAATAAAGCTATCCACAAGCACGCAGCAATCAGTATCTCTTCTGATTTCAAAAACGCAACTACTGACTGTGGGCAGCTTTTAGGTACATCTGGTTTCAGAAATTACTGATCACTCAGACAAGGCATTTTGAAGAGAAACGTATCGAAGACTTGACTAGAAGCAGAACTGCAGAAAAAGAGCTTAGGATTTCAACCACTGCAACAAGTCCACAAAACCAGTTAAAGCTAATGCTGTTAAGCTTTAAACCCAGCACATGTTTTTTGATGCTCATATATCAAGACTAAGAGATAAAGCAAAGGACATAAGCAAATTAAAAAAAAAAAAAAAGCAGCAAGTGAAAACAGAAGTAAAGGAGAAATACTGATCTCAGATTTGAAAAGAAGCCAGAGAAAGTTCCTCCCAGCTGATGGCTATCAAAAATTAAACCATCAGGTACACATTAATTCCAGAAAAGGCCAAAACACACTCATTCCAACACATTAACTGTACTTTATTCCATAGCCCTGCTATGATCCTAATGGTGTTGCAAGTTTTTCCTTTTCCTTTCTCAAATGGAGATTGCATCATACAATTTTACAAACAACACATTTCAGCAACCAAAATAAAAGGCAACAGAACGGTCCAAAACTCCAACAGAGCAACATCCATCTGACACGTAGAAAAACATGCTGGAACAGAGCAAGGAGCATGCTTTGCGTGGCTCTGCAGTCACCCTTAGGAAAACCCCATCACAACAGTTGCTGATGGTGAAAAGGACTTCTTGCTTTCTCCAACTCCAGCAGGGAGAAGCTTTGGCTACGTATTAGAGCTGTGCTTTGGGTAAGGATGGGGTATTTTGGAAGTGTTCACACCCAGCGCTCTCCCTGTCTTACTGCGTGTGTTCTGCATGGCAATCAAAGCTGCTTCTGTTTGGTTAGCACAGCTGGAAACGAAGATCTGATTGTGTCCTGGTTATTTCATTATCAAGGGCCCAGGTTTCAGGCAGGTGTCCATTCTGGCACACCCTTGGAAGTACTACAGGCACACTTGAGTTGTTTAGATATGCTTTTAAAAAAAAAAAAAAAAAAGAAAAAAAAAAAAAAAAGCAAAGCATTTTAGCATTTTGCTAATCTAATGTGATGCTCTAATGCAGACCTGGCATGGCCTGCCATCTCCTGCCTCAACAGCCGGGCTCAGTGCGAGCACATCAGATTCATCCGAGTTCAAGGGAGCCGTAAGGAACGTGTTCTCACAACCAGGCTTTGACTCTCCTGTTAGACTACCTTAGAAGTAAGTCCACTTGCCTTTAGAAGAGCATGGAATACATGTTTTGATCCATACCTTTCAGCGATGGTATACACTAGGCTTGCCATATGTTTGCTTTTCCAATGCTATTCACCATCTTAGGTTCCACCAAGAAAAAGGGTGCTGTTGTTCAGTGTATCAGCACAAACTCTCTGTTATTAGATCTCTTGCCAGTGTGAAGCACAGCGAGGTAATCAAGTAAATCGGCAATGCTTCAGGAGTGTTTTCTGATGGAAAGACAGATTCTATAGGTCCTACCAAAAACATTTCACAAGTATTACCTTTCAAAATCATGGCTTTGAATAAAAGAATAGCACATACTAGTAAAATTGTGAAATTGCCGTATTTAATTCAAGCAATAAGCTTTCCCGCTGGCCATCAGCAGTTTGAACTCCCATGGCAAGGTCCCTGTTTAGTACACTTGCTCTGTAACAGGGCTATGGAGGTTCAAGTCACATTCCACCTGTGGGTGCCCAGCACCTATTGATGCCCTTCATGCAGCATCACATGAGGAACTGACCGCTGGGATACACGTGGTCTTGCCTCCTGGATGTCAAACTTATTTGCTGAACTACTGATTCTTAACTTCTTGCTATTTTAGTGATGGCCAAACCCCTTGAACTCAGTCATTGCTTGAGCCAGAAAACTGAAAAGCTTTCTGGAGGGGAAAGGGCACAGACATTTACTCTAGTATAAAGTGAGTAAATTTCATTCTCACTTAGGGGATATCAACTTTATCTACTCTCCCATCATTGTGCAACAGATCAAAATTGGAGGTAGTTTTACTGGGGTACTTTGGAAAAATCAATTATCTGCTTTTACAGTTAAAAAACTCCCAAGGTTTCAATTACAGGTGTCAAACTTCAGATATTTCCTTTATCCTCTTTGCTGAGAAACTGTGAGGTTTGCTTGTAGTGCCTATTCACTGAGAAGGAAAAAAAGCTGTTTGACAAAATAATCATTTTTGCAAGCTGCTGCACTGGCGGGACAGGGGTCTGGGATTTGGCAAGGGGAAGTATCCGCCTTACAATCTGATACCCACCACCACACTAGACCACCACCTGCAGCCTGATGCCCAGTGCAGAAAGGAGGGGGGAAGGAACAAGGAGCCATTAGAGACTGGCTCCTCGCCATCTCACATCTCCTTTGGTGCACTGGATCAGACCCCACAAATAACTAGCCAAAAAAAGAAAATCTAAAAATTGGACTCAAAGGGTCTTTTTAAGCACTTTAATCCTTTTGCACTGACTGTTCCCAGCGCGTCCATTCCTGGCACCAGATATTGTGCTGGGAAAATCCTACTCCCCAAGCCAAGGAGTTAAAGAGAAAGCTGCTAATCAGCTAAATAGAAGCTGGAATCTGTTCATATGAAAGTCTCTTTTTTTTTTTTGTCACCTGAGGGACATCACAGTGTTCCGAAATACACTCTTGACATCATTTGGCAGTTGGACCCATCTCATCCTACATGATTCATCCCTTAGGTTATTTTTTTAATATCAGAAAGTGAGCTTTTAAATGCCAAACTAATTTTGCGGGTGGTGGTGGGGAAGTGGAAGATATTCCAAGTGGTCTCGCTGGGCTGTACACCAACTGCGTCCACCAAATGGCTTAAAAAGAAAGTCTTCCCATGGAGCTTTCTGAAACAAAGCAAACTGGCAGCCACATCCAACTCTTACCTAATATTTTGTTCCTGAAGTTCACGCAGGCTGCATTTGAAACATGAGAGGAGAAACAAATTCTAGCAGGTCCAGATGCAGGACAGCAGGACAAGAAGTAAGCTAATTTGAGATAGGTACTACCAAGAGCTGTAACCCACCTTCTGTCTTTATTGCCTGTAACAAGCATGTTTGGAGGACTGTTCTGGAGGTTGACACACGTGAAGTCACCTATCGAGTTGCCCATCTTCTTCAGACACTGACTTGTTTCCAGATTGTAAAGAAGAATCTGGCAGAAAGAGAACAAACACTGGCTAAATGTAGCATGAGCACAACTACGTTTTGCTGCAGCATAAAGTAGAGCAGAGTTATTGCCATCAGAGGTGGTTTGCAGGACTCCTTTCTCAACATGGCAATACATAACCAAGATACAGATCCATCACTATTAAGAAGGGTAACAACACCCTCCAAAATAAGGAAATCAAGTTTCACGACGGAATCCATCAAGAAGCAGGGATGCAAAGCTCTTGCCAATGAGTATCAGATAGGCAGAGCTCTCAGGCAGGCAAAACAAGCCACACAGATTTTCTCCAGGTCAAATTTTTAAGGCTCACATGGAAAAGCAAAGAGTTTCTTCATAAATTTTAATATTTGAAAGACTAGTAAAAGTGAACAGAATCAACATTTAGAAGGTTTAGACAGATGGACTGTGCAAGCAAGATTCAATGAAATACAGCAAAAACTGAAGAGCAGAACTGAACATCGGCTCTGCGCCGACAGGCCCTGCTGATAGCTTTTGTACAGATCGTGCCGCAGAAACAGATTAAGAGAAACGTTGCATCTGAAGTGGCAGTTCAGATGGGAAAGGAATAAAACCAACTCAGATTTTAAGCAACATCCAAGATGATTCGACTAGAGACTGGAAGAGAGGCACGAATTGTTTCCCGCCTGTTCACCCCCCTCTCCTTTGCACAGCCATCAGTTTAATCAAGTTCACCGGCCTTCCTGTGGGGCCAGATGAGATTTATCTATTTGGGCCTTTCAATTTAGGAGAGCAAATATTTTTAGAAACAGAAAAATGTACTGGTCAAAGCCCGGTGGAGCTCAACACAGTACCTAGTCTTACATAACTTCATAAACATTATTAAATTTCATGGTGATGCGCCTTTAGTTTAAAAGAAACCTATGACCATGAAAAGAGTAACAGGAGTTAAAACATCAGAAAAAACTTAGAGCTTCCATGGCAACATCACCACGGCTATATCAACGTCACATCAATATTCTCAGCTTCGACTTTTCTGATTATATCCACATGCAGCTTAATAAACATTACACTATCTGTACATATTATTTCAACATTTGCCAGAACAGCGATAGTGATGCTGCCTGGCCTTTTACTTCCCATCTGGGCAATTTTAGTAAGCGTCTCAAAGGTCAAATTAAGAGAGCAGGAGGGGATCATTTTGTGATGGACACCTGGAGGCAACAAAAGCAAAGCTTTAAAAATCTCTAAGAATACTGCAAAGAAAGGCAGAGAATTTGCCAGTTTCCTCCACCTGCCATTTCTCCCAACTAAAGAGCCGGCATGGTTTTATTCAGACATGTTATCAGCTTCCTATTAGAATCAACACACTCAGACCCGACTTCCTCAGTTGCTTATAATATTTATAATCTCCCAACTAGTTCAGCTTCACAAAGACAAGGCTGGGAAGGGACCTGCCTCAAATACCAGTCTTTAGCATGTAATTTTTCATCCTTATGACTTAAGGTACTTTGCCCAGTTTTCAGTGCAAAGGAAATTAGTATCTGTGCCTGGCAACCAAATTTCTCCTTGGAAAGTTTTGAACAAAAGACAAAGTCAATAAACGGCTGAATTCAACTTACGAACAATAAATGATCGGGTCAACAGCAACGTATTCCAGCTCCCAGTTGAGCCTCTGAACTAGCCCTTCCCAGATGTATGTTAAAACTCTGGAGAGGAGAGGGCCAAATGCTGCTTTCTTAAAAGTCCCCTGGGGCTAATACTTAAAGTGAACATCCATAAACTATTAATTTATCTAAATGACCATAGCTCCCATCTATCCTATAAACACCGGATACACACTTGAAAATTCAGTTATGGCCATGAAAGACTATAATGAAAAATTGCTTCCACATAGCATTTAAAGATTCCCCTGTTTTACATCGGAGAAAATATTACATATTCTCCTGCTTGCAGTCTCAATTTTAGACCTGTGGCAATCCTCATACGTAGGTAGCACCAGCCAAAAAATTTATTTCTCCTCACATTACTTGTAGATGGTCACCAATGTAAAGTGTTCGCATTTAAGAAAGAAAATCTGTAAGAAAATAAAGGTTCAGATCCACAAAACTGGAAGAAAAGCCTTTGTCTTTTCATCTTCTCCCACCCCCTCCAATTCCTTCTCTTCTTAGGTCAGTCTCCATTCTTTTAAAGATTGTTGGGCTGTTTTGTTTTGGTTTTGGTTTATTTTTGTTGTGTTTTGTTTTTTTTTTTAATTTTATAATGCACGTGTGTATTTCTAGCCAATTAGCCCTGTCACTGGAAGAAAGAGTCTCTTTGTGATTTTTTGGTACCCAGGTTTTACCTATCTTTAAATTCAGCTTCTGTCTTGAGCAATTTTATGGTCTGCAAATGAATTTCAAAACCTTATCATGACAAACCGATAGGTAAAGAAACAAAAAGAACTCAGAATGCTTTTTTAAGTCTGAATAATAATTTCTTGAAGACAGGGGTTTTAAAAGCATACTGATGACAATTTTGAAGTTGCTAGAACACTTCTGATGAGCTCTCCTATAATATCCCAAGGCAACAAGGATTTTCTTTACAAAGGCCAAGGAGAAAGAATGAAAATACCTGGTCAACAGGGACTTGAAATAAGGGCCTGTATGTTAAAGGGCAGATAAAGCATAAGATCTTTAGGAGGTTTATAATCCTGTAATGCACACTGCAAAGGGATTACCCTTTTAAAGATATTTATAATCCTATAATGGACACCCAAGACCAGTGACCTAATCGGTACCGAACTGAAGGTAAGTGACCCAAGAGCATTTGGGTGTGAAATTAAGTACCCTGGGATAACACACTAACGAGCATCCCTTCCCCCAGTGGGACTTGGGGGACACAAGGGAGAAAAAGCATTAAATACTCTGTGCAGATGTACCAGGATCTAATGCACAAAATAAAAAGTGTTACCTATTAACATTGTTCAAATGAAAAAGTCTAAGTTATTGGATAAGAGCCAAGCAATCTCCCAGAATGCTTAATAATTCAACAAGCCAGAAATAGCCAGAGTACCTTTACCATTATGTTTAGTTAAAGACCACAGAGATTAGAAAACACATTATCCATCTCAGAGGCGATTCTTTCCATGTTACAAGTCCCTTAACGACCTTTACCATCTCTCCCTCTCTCTCTCCCCCTCTTTTAATAAGGCTGAGCAAATGGGACTTCATTTTATCCGATTGCCACAGACTAGTGGTATTAATTATTCATGCTCGTACCCTCTCTTTTGTTAAGGCAGTGCATTAGACTAATTTCCCTCTTTACTGTGAGAGTTGGGCACATCTCAACCTGTGGCCACTGTTCCCGGATAGATGCACCGAGAAGCTGGCAAATTCAGGAGACCAGACAGAGGAAGAAAGGAAACATAACTGTACTTCACACAACTGCAGAGCAGTGGCTAAGGGGAACTCTCTTTAAATGCTGTCCAAGAACTCAAGAAAGAAGACTAAATTAATTCACAAAGAATTAAAGTCTCTGTAGCCAGAATAGCTAAGCTGTGAGCTTTGTTACATCTTGCAGCTAAGTGAGGTCAAGCGTGGTCGATGTACTCCGGTTGAGATACTTCCAAGAAAAACCAAGGAACTGAAGGAAATGCTGTTGATGGAACTCTTCCATGCATGTCCAATACCCCAGCAGGTGTTTTGGGATCCTGTATTGTTGGAGATGTCTTTTTTGGATGGAACATTAAAACAACAAATCCCCAAGCACTTGTTATCAAAGAGCCTGTGGTACTTTCAACAAAAGCAGGGGTGTTCAACCCACTGTCCTGGCTGAAAGCCAGCAGACAACCGCTTTGTGAAACAGCTAGTTTCCCTCTGCAATCACATTTCTGCTTCTTGTCAAAAGTTACCACATCGCACAGCAAGTAAAAACTGAGCTCGCTCTCAGAACTGGGCAAAGCACTCTGTATATACAGTATATTTAGTTCTTAATTTAGATGAAGTATTGAACAGGGTATCATAAGTATTAGCAGAAATTATACTGTAAAACCACACTCAAAACCTACATCCTTTTCCTTACTGAATAACACACAGGATACATTAAAGAACCACCTTCTCAGAAAGAACCATCTAGGATGAAGGTTTCTAACTGTCCTTTGAGAGACAGAGGATCAAAATTAAAAAAAAAAACCTGAGTTGCTCAAAGAGGCAGAGGAACAAGCAGCAAGACTGGGAACAGAATTTGCATTTATTTTCAGATTATGTTTCTCCCCCATTCCTTCTGCCCATACCTCTGCCAACTAGAAGAATATATTGTCTGAATATACACAAATATTGCCAAGAAAAGAAAGGGTTGTGAAATTTCAAGTCCACTGTGAATAAAAAGGGATCTGGTTTTTGCTCAGGTCAAAACCATTCAATTCAAAGGGTATCTACAAAAGCAGTAAGCCTATTTCGTATGCATTTGCAGCAGAAGTCATCAAATTAAGTACAACATATGGTACACACTGCTGCAAGTTTGAATTTTATTTCTAAAGGGATGTGGAAAAAGAATATTTTCAAAGTTTACAAGTCTCAAGGGCACAGTTTCCCAGTGCAAATGTATTGAATTGCCTTCTGTAAATATGGCACATAACACTGCAACAACAACAACAAAATTTGACTATCAACAAATGCAAGGTCAGCATATTGGTACTTGTACCCAGAGATAAGTGTTCTGGCTCCATAAATTCAAAGATGAGCTAAGATTTAAAAGAAGCAGCTGAGGGAGACAGACAGACAATCAGAGAGAAAGAAAAAGAGTAAATCATACACAAAACAGCCAGTAAAAAAAAAAAAAAAAAAAGAAAAAAGCAGTTAATATACATGAATAATGGATGTTTGATTTAAAAGCAGTTTACTCCAATATGATGTAATTTTTGACAATCAGCCAGAGAGACTATTTTGCAAGTTCTTGCCAGATATAAGTCATTGTGTAAAGCTGGTAACACAACCGTTTCTCCGAGCATGTGGAAAATTGACTTTCATGCCATCCTAAAGGTGACTTTATGCTGGCAAACGAGAACTCTTATTTTGCATGTGCCGAGCTGCACCAAGCAGCCTCCAGCAATGCTTAAAGATCCACAAAGAGGACTGCAAAAATAACAGTCTAAACAGCTTGCAGCAAATCCAGCAGCAAGAAAAGCCAGCCATACACACTACCTGGAGTCCTCCAAATATCTACACCTGCCATAAAAGTTCTGCATGAAGCTGAAGACAAGTGTAGTTTGGTTTTTCCTTTTAGGTTTTCATCTGACTGGAGTTAAAAAGTAAGACTCCAAGCTGGTAGCAAGAAGTAGAGCCAAGCTTTGTGCAGGCAGGCAGGGCACAAGCTTCAGCAACAAGATTCTGCCAACGCACCTGCAACCCTTGCTGTTCCAGCACTGGACACTGCCCGAGGCCGGGCTGCCAGTGGCCGGGACTCTGCCAGCCTTGATGGGCTTGTGATGTGGACAGATGTCTGCTAGGACCTGGAACGAGGTCACCAAACTCTGTTTGACTTGTGGCCGAAGACTGCTTTAAGAGTTCAAGTACCCAGAGATGAAAGGACATTATGTTTACCCACTGAACCGCCCACTCACTAAAAAACAAGCCCTAGCCCAGAAACACATTTTGCCTAACCTAAGGGGAGGACAGGGAAAAGGAAGGCAAGGCAATTCTTAAAAACCTAAATGAATTCTCTTAGTTTCATAGATTATCACCCTGAATACTCAATGGCACATCCTAGCAGCTGTATTTTCAAAACCTGCGGCACTTACCTAAGCAGCGGTGCCAATTTTGAGGTATTCACATTCATGTACAAATGGGTGCGGGGGGGGGGGGAGCAGAATGTCATTAACATTAGCCAATACAAAAGGGATTCTTCTTTTTTAACTTGCAAAATTATTTGTGGTCATTTACAAAAAAACAAAAACCAAGATGGATGACTGTTACTCTTCAGCAAGAGGGGGGTTAATCGATACATCATGCGAAATTAAGGCAAGGAAAACTTCTGGTCTCTGCTGGACTGTATTTCTTGCAGTGCCTGACTCAAAAAGTTACACAGTTCAGATCCTCAGAAAGAGTTCTGTCTCTCCTGCATGCTACCAAAGAGTTTATACAGAAAAAGGTATTTAAAACACCTTTCACCTTCAAATATCTGCTAACACTCCACAGTCCCCAAAGCAAAACATTTGCGCAAGTCCCACATGTTCAAATTCAGTAAGACCTGCCGTTCTACTCATATGAAAACAAGAGTTCATAAAAATGGATTTACTGAAAACTGGACTATTTACAAGGGCCATAGCAGTTAACAAAACTGAAAACCCCCCACATTTTTTAAATAAGAAAAATCAAGATAAAAAAAAATTGAAGTCTTTGGAACTCCACAAGAACTGGAGACATTACGACACCAGAAAAAACAATGCAAGCTTACCAGTTAACAAAGAGGAGGATTTTAGCTAAAGTAAGGTGCAAGAAAGGTGTAATGGCTTATATAAAGCAGCTATGACCTAAATGCATCATCCAAGAGAGACTGTCGAGTATGAAATTCAATTTAAAGGATTATTTAAAACCTGCTTTCACTTACTACTGGTTCCTAACATCTATTTCAAGTGGTTAGTTCTACTGGATACACTCACATTAGCAAGCAGTTGAAGAACTCTGTGGAAATATTAAAACACAGGAGCAAAACTAGGCAGCATTTCAATCGCTGATGAGAAGAGACAGGTGATGTTGAATGCCATTCATCAAGTACAAGCCAATCACCAGCTCAAAACAGATGAAAAAGCGACAGCATAACAAACAACTCCCAAGACATCTGATCTCAACCTATCTAGCCTTCTGCTTCTAAGTTGCAGGCTCTGAAATCATTACTGTCCTCCCTTCACTCCTCTCTTCCCCATCTACCTGTACTGAAATAAGGTTCACGTTTGTGCACAAAGCAACCAAAACCACAGACACACACGCACTATGAGGCGCAGTTCAGAGTAACATAGGAGTTCTTCAGCTGCACAAGCTTAAAATAAAATTCTCTTACATGCTATATGAAGTTTCTTTGCTGGAAAAAAAACCCGAATCCTCCCATGTTGATTATCTTCTATCACCAAAAACTGTTAAATACATTAAAAAATTTCAACTAAATTTTAAATACAGGAGAAGGTTGGGTTTGGGTTCCGCCCCTCCCAAGAGAATAAAGCATGTATAAATTTCATAGAAATAATCCACAAGCAGGACAGAGCTCACCTGAAGCTACAGTAGGAGACCAAGCTTATTTGACAGCAGACGGTCCATTCAGGGAAGCTTATAAATAAACCAACTATGAGAAAAGCTTCAGTGAGATCATATAATCATCAAGACAATCACATCAGAAATCAGATGGTGTTAATCCTGACAGTTACAGCGCTACCTGTTTAAGAGGTTTATATCCTGACATGAAGAGGACCAAAGCCAGCTCTAGTTTAAATCTGTGGATTTAATTCTACATACAGTGCTCCAACCCAAAATTCAAACAGGTGAATGCCAAGACTTTGTGATGCTGCTGCAGCATCGAGATCATGGGTCACCAAACTGCATGACACAGGGTAATACGTTATTCGCTAGACACCATCCTTCGAGGCACGTCTGCTGGATGTTATGAGCACCACTTCAGCTTGAAAGGGAAAGCCAGGGTTCATTAGCTGGTCTGTATTATTAGCCATGTGAGAGCCTAGATGGGAACACAGACTTCAGTATTTTGAGAATTTGGAATTTAAGGAAAAATAGTACATCCCGCATTGAGTTAACACACCTGAAATATCCCTTACTAAAGAAATTTCTCTTAGCTTAACATAAACCATAGAGCTCCAGGAGCACTAAACAGACGAACTTTCAAGAAACAGCATCATACTTGCGTTGTCTGATGTTTAATAAAGTGAAAGCTGAACTTCTCACAGATGAAGCCTTTATTTTTTTTCCCCTCTCCCCTGCACAGAAGTCTGTCATCTAACAGTAGGCAAGTCTATGGCACAGATTTAATGTTCTTCTCCTCTCCAACATAAAAGTTTCTCCAAAAGGTATGCCTCAGATCTCTACTCTGCTGTCAAATTTGGTTAAAATTAGACAATGATTAAAAAAAGACAGAGGGAAGGAGATAGTTTCTCTAACTAGATATTCATCAGAAAGCAGGTTACTAGGCAGTAGCATTAGGATTGTGAGCTTACACTAAGGAAAAAAAAAAAAATATCCCTCAGGAAAAACAAAGAAAACCCCAAACCGAGAAGAAACACAGCTTTCCCACTACAGCAACACAGCCAGAAGCAAATGGGGCTGGAATTCTTCTTCATTACGTTTCCAAGACTGAAAGCTCTCCTAAAGACAGATTGTCAACTTGTGACCAGCGTAATCAGCCAATGCAAAGTCCCTTCACGTCTGCACGAGGTGAATAATTATCATAATAGACATTAGTAATTAATTTCCGGCGTGATGTCAGCTGGTGCGGCAATGCCAAGCAAGCGTCCTTGTCAAACACACCCCAGCCGTCTGGACGACTTCAGTCCCATCTCCCTGATTAGGATGCACGCTGATGCACTGCTTAATACAATCTGCCATCAAACGCCAAATAGTTCAGAACTAAATTGGGAAATATGTCCAGCTTTACAGAGTGACGCTCAGGGGTCTAAGTAGATTTCTCTCTTCCTTTACAAGGCACAAAGGCGATCACCGACATAATGCCCCTGAATGAGGCAATTTTACCTTCTAACCTCCCACCTCTGTAGGGAAAAGAATTGGATTAGGACAGCAAAGGAATTAATAAAGACAGCATGGCCTCGCAGCATCTCTCAACCCTAGAGATATTTATGGTGGCCTCAGCATTTCCCTAGTGAACATGAATTTTAAGGGGAAATTAGATGCAGCTGGACATATTTATTCCTAACACAGAGGTAGTCCTAAATGAAGCTTTCCTGTTCTAGTTGCTTGCCAAAGAAAACACTGCATTTTTACGCTACAGACCACAGCTCCTTTCATCTGGGTGCTCACCTCCTGCTTCTTTCTCCACCTGCCTGAAGCATTCTCCTTCCCTCTTTTCTGATAGCCCATCACATGCCTGAAGTATAACCACAAAAATGGAATGAAATTAGGGAGTGGAAAAGTTAGGCAAGATGCCGGAAAGAGTCAGAAACTCTTCTCAAGGCATCTGGAAACAGGTCTTTCTGCAGCTTGGTCCCTGCCCTGGCATCAGGCTGTGTCCAGGAGCAGGCTGCTGCCACCAGCTACCTGGGTAGGATTCTGAGCACACCCACACCCCACACGCCCCCCCCTCCAAATACAATTATTTACGCTACCTATTTGGGTCTGCAAGCCCAAAAGAGCTCCTCCTGCAAGCAGAGAAGTTTGAGAAGAGCTGCATTAGAAGCATGCCTCAGGCATGAGTCTTCAGCAGGGTTACAAAACCAGCCTGGTTTTCATCTCCGCTGCCACTGCTAAGATGTGCTGATGAAGGAAGCAGACTGTGTCACAGGGGGCTTCAAACCTGTGGGTAGCATTCAGCTTCCTTTAATACAACAGTCACACCATCCTCAGCAAATTGGAGGTAACTTAGTTCAAATACTCAAGCGCACAAAAAAACCCCAGAAGCATCCTCCTAAGATGGCACATTTGAATGTACAAGGCTTGACATGCTGCTCGGGATGCCCTCATCAGAAAGGCTGAAGGATGTTTTGGCTTTCTGCGGCAGGGGTCGTTTATGGGGGTTTTTAGTTTTTTCGGGTTTTTTTGACAGCGGTTCCCCCTAGAGGGCCGCTGACGCAGCACACAGCTGAATGAGCTGGGACTCGCTGAGGAGCAGAGAATGCAAAATACTTACAGTGAACCCAGTTAGCTGAACAATAATCCCTTACTTCAGCCCACTAGAAGAACACTAATAGAAGCATCAGATTATTGCACTAGAAGAGTATCTTCCCTTCGCTGTCAAAAGCCAAATAGCAGAGAAGGAAATGGTCAGCGGCATGAACTATTTTTCCCGTTGTTAATTATGAAGGTATAAAAATCTTACAAAAAAATTAAATACCTGGTTGGGCTCATTCAATAACCAGCCAAAGGTCTTGACCCCAAAGGCTGCTTCATGAGCAGATACATCGAGACATGTGACAGGCTGACCGTAGACAGAATGGAGAATTTTGCCAGGATCTTCTGCTTTCAGGAGATAGACAATGTCTTCTGCAGCTGCTACGGTCACTGGACTCCCCGTAACATCTGGAACCAGATTAAGGAAGTTGACCTAAAAAGAGCAGACTTTTTATTTTTATTAGAGCCAAAAATTCTTTTACATCACTACTGCCACAGGCTAAACTGAACAAACTACTGATGTGTGGTTATCAGCTATCTTGAATCATCCCAGTTATGGATTAATTTCAGACAAAGACCAAGTATCAATTTCATTTCTGAACTTTTGCAAGTTTAGCTCCTATGATGAAATCTAGCTCAGTCTTTAGAATGAGCTCATTGTAAAAACTAATCAGGACACATTACAAACAGAACACACCAAAATGTCACATCAAAGAAAGGAGCAAGATGTAATGGACTCATTCAGATGAGCGACAGAAAGCCGTAATGTTAAAGCACACAAAGCAAATATCGTGGCTAGAATGTGAATATGGTGCTCCAGAAGAGGCAACACATTCATGCAAGTAACATGGAAGAGTTGACACTTACCCTGCAATCATGTATATATATTCTAAATTAACAGAAAAGTCATCACATGACTCTAGGACACCCCAAATATCAGCTCCCCTATCTCCTGCCACAAGACCAGAATGATGTTGCTCTTCGCATTTCAGTAAACGGTTAAGATGCTGCTGAAAAGTCTCACCACGGGAAGGGTTTAAACTCCTTAACAGTACAGCTGATTTCTAACCCAACCTTAGAAGACAGTGTGGTGTCCTGAGTGTCCGTCTTTCACAGGCGGCAAACTGACATTTCACAGCAAGCAAGATGCCAGAGTAAAATGGATCCAACTACAATGGAGTGTGTGGTGGTGTTTTAACATTTTTACTGGGAAAACTCTTAAAACGTTTGAGGATTTTGTTTATTTAAGTATTGTAAGACTGACTTAGCTTTGAAAGAGGGGATTAATCAGGAGTGGTTTAAATCACAACTTCATACCCACTAGCCATGCTGTCAGCTTCCTGCAATAGGAGAGAAGCTGCAGGACTCAATTTATTCCTACACGATCCTTCCCCTTTCAAAAAAATGTTGATACTCTGAGACATAATAAAGCTTCAGAGAATGGGACAGCTTTTGATTTTTAATTAAAAAGTCTCAAAACTTCAGTGACAGAAGGTGTAACCTGAAGAAGCTGCACAACTAGTTACAGCTTCACAAGTGATACTATTAGCTTGCCTGCAATATCCTGCCTCAGAATTAATCAGATAGCGTTGATCTGGAATGAGACCTTGAGTTTTAGCTCCAATTCTACGCGAGAAAACTGATTTACAAAATGAGCCAACTTAGTTTAATGTTGACAAAAAAATAATTAAAAACAGCCAACCTCCTGCACCATATGGACTTCTATTCATTTTCACTTGTAGCTTAAGCCAGCATTTTACCCTTGCTCTTCAGCGATGAAAGGCTCAGCCATTAACCTGCTTCAAAATCATAGCCTCTAGCTGATAATGCTGTTATCTAGTCCAGGCAACACTGTGGTAAGATTTTTCCAAGATCCCTCTTAACTATACCAAAAATAATTAGTGGATCAGGAGCTCCTGGAATGAAGCTGAGTAGCCTGGAGACTCACCAATTTCTGGATTTCAAATGTTTCTGTAGTTTGCCAGAATCCTCTGTCATCAGGGCTTTCCACTTTGACCTCAAAGCCAGATGCCGTTGCTACCGTTGCACCCTCTGAAGCAAGAGCTAAAGCCTGTATCCTCTGATTGTGCTGGTAACGATGGATTGGCTCCCGCCCAAACATCAGGTTCCAAATGCTAACTGTTCCTGTATACCAAAAAAAAAAAAAAAAAAAAAGTAATAACTATGGGCTACCTTAGTATTTACCAAAACTTTAAAAGATCATTTAGAGGTGTAAGGT
>JAVKLA010000088.1:2172650-2200976 GCA_034782735.1 Sagittarius serpentarius
CACACCCAGATTCTGCCTGAAGCAGACGGGGTTTGGACAGCTTCAGCTGAAAATGCTTACAATTTTCCAAACAAAATAAAGCTGGAAAGAGACTGTGTTAAATTCGATTGTTTTATGAGTAGGTTTAGCACTCCCATTCTTCGGGAAAGACTCCACAAATAATGCTTTTCTGTCCTTCTGGAAATTCACCCAAGCTGGAAGTATTTAAGAAGCCCTTAAATATACACTTCACAAACCTGAAGCTTAGAAGCTTAAACTCACTTGAGATTCTATCCACTGCTCAGGTGCCAGCCCAGGTCAGCAGAAGCTGAAGAAGTCTTGTATAAGAAAGGCTGTAGGTAAACCAAGGCATGTCCTATTGCCAGATTTGTAACTGCATGTTTCACTGAGGCTGCTTTATCAAAAGGATGCTCTCATGCAAAACTCCAATCCTCCGACCCCTCTACTGTTTCAGTTAAATTTACAGAAACGAAAAAAACAAACACTTGGGCATTAAAGCATGGGCCTGACAAACTATACTTAGGAGTCAACTTGCACAGCTAAGTAACACAATGCACACTACCATACTTTTTTGTGCAAAAAAGCAGAATTGAATTTCTTCTAGTGAAGTAAGCCTGATTTGCAAAAACTTTCACATCAAGTAAACAAATGGCTTCAATACTCTCACTTCCACCTGCTGACCTCAGTCTCCCATGAAACAGGTTTGGAGTGTCTTCCTCACCAAGATGATTAACGACTTCAAAAGCAATTTCAGTCACTGCCTCTTACATATACTGGGAAGAAATGTTTGGGCTCCGATGTCCTTCTTCCCTGACTCTAGTAAGCACTCTGGAAAAGCCACTTGAGGCGATGGTTTCTTTAACAACAATAGCTATTTACAAGTTTTCACTGAATTCAAATTCCAGCAGGATGGGAAAGGATGATGGAAGAAGCCAATGTAAGATTGTTTTATTTTTTATATTCCATAAACAAACATATTGCTGAAATAGAACTAAATGTGCACATTTAGTTCTATGTGAAACGTAAGTTGGTATTAACAACCCTACAGTCTTCTGGACAACCTGAAGTTTTCTGGCAAGTTTTCAAACTTAAATAAACTTCCACCTATTTTTACTGCTCAATTTTTCCAGCATTGTAACTGAAAGCTAGAAATCCCACAATGACTATAGCTTGGTCCTATAGAAAATCTGCCCTGGTAGGTCAAGATGCCAAGAATTTGTCTATTGTAGCATCTCCTTCACTTTCACGAATGAAACTGAGAACTTCTGTTCTCATCATAAGTGCTAAATAGGTTTTCCAATTAGGACAGATGTCACGAGACAGACTGTCTTCTTATCTTGCTTTTCTGATTTTAGAGGAACTCCACACAATGCATTGTAATTTATGAGTTTACTCAGAGTTAACGCGTAACACCACAGACAAAGCATTAGATGGGAACAGTCTACGGCAGAACAAGGTTAAGATGTGATTTATTCCAGCATAAGGAAATATTTGTGTCCCTCCAAGAAACTCCTTCCAGCCAATGATCCAACTTCTTCAGGAAGGCAAGCAAGAGACATCACTGTGGGTTTCTATGTTCAGTAGACTTCGCCGACTAACTGCAGACTAGGTTATTGCACCACAGTAAAGAACTATGCATACACTAGTATTCCCTTTCCTCAGAAAGTCCTGCCTCGATAGACAGAATGACTTGACTTCTCCGGCTGACAGACAGTTACTCAGCTCTACAGAAATGTGGATCCCCAGAGTCCAGGATGTCCTCACAGGTCAGACCAAGTTACAGAGTAATACTATCTTGCTCACACTTCAGTGCCACATGTGAATGGTAGGTCCTCCTGGCAGTAAGAGTTAAAAACCAGAAACCAGTCTTCTCAACCAAGTAGTGCTTTTCCCGGTTTTACCAAAAAAAAAAAAAAAAAAAAAAAAAGTAATCACTATGTGCTACCTTAGAATTTAACAAAACTTTAAAAGATCATTTAGAGGTGTAAGCTTAAAGGCATTCTAATGGAAAAAGTGAATATACAGAAAAGAGACTGCAGGGCAGGAAACCAGAACTTCAGGACGTTGCATACCACCACATAACAGGTTCAGAAGAAACTTTCCAAAATTACGTGCTCTGGCATTAGAGGCTCTGTTGCGCTCTGTAATTCATTCCTAATTTTTGACTTTCAGATAATGTTGGTATCTACCTTGAGGAAGACTGCTTGACGTCTCTCACATTTCCATGTTTGGAGAAGATCAAACTTAAACAGATACCTAAAGTCTTGTTCTACTGTATACTTGCGCTCAATTACCACAGAAAAGAGCAAGGAAGAATCCAGACTCAAATTTAAGTCACTCTGCTGTATACAGAGAGTTTTTAAAGTGAAGAACCTGAAGCTCTGCACACAGCAATCAGGCCAGGGATTTTAATACCATTCTCAACAGTTTACAACCAGCAGCAAAGCTCCTAATCCTGATGCTCTGGAAAAACAGAAAATGCAGAAGAGTTAAAAAGCTAAAGAATACAAATCCCAAAGAATACAAGAGTGTAAATCAAAAGACAGTACATTTGCAATTGCATTTTTTTCCCAGTATGGATCACCGATACTCTATTTAAAAGCATGGTATATTAAAAAGCATGGTACATTAAAGCAATAATCTGAGTAAGAGCAACCTGAAGCAATCAGGAGTGTATTACAGAACAGAAGGGCCAGACAGAATTGGAGACTCCTGGGCCACCTTTGCACTGAATTAACGGAGAAGCAATCTTCAGCCGTGATAGACAGAGCTGGAGAAGCCTTCCTTCTACTTGAGCATGGCCATTAATGATGAAATGATTAATGGTAGCTATTCCTTCAAAAGGAGACATAAAAGCTCTGACAGACAGCTGTGGACGGGCACCAATGCCAGTTTGCAAACACTCCTCCCATGTCCCAAAGGAGGTGAAGCAAGAGTGTGGTAATGAAACTGCACATAGTAAAATGGTATCTAAATGAGTTTAAATTGATTTATGTTTGCTTTTGTAAAGATTATTTGGTATCTGGAAAGTGCTACCAATGTGAAATAATGCAGATAATCCTTAAGATCCCTGTCTAATAGCACTCCCACTGAATATTTATATTCCTCGCCATGGGAATGAGTACCATAATGGGGACCATTTTTGTTTTATTAGGGATGCATATTTAAATTAATCTGCTATTTGCCTAAACAATTAGCCGCCTCCGTTTGTTTACACAAAGCCAAAACTGCAATTAGGCTTCCATCAAAAAGATAAGTCCCGACTAAAACTGTCCCGATGGAGTCATAAGGGCTGGGAGCAGAACTTCCCAAAATTACTTCTTAGCATAATGGTAATTATGTTAATTGCTTGAAAGGTAAATAACTGCTGAACTGGTTTTGAAAAACAGAACGCTAGCTCGCATCACAAACACTTACGCTTAAAACAAGTTAACAAATACAAATGGACAGCACAGGCTACAATTCCCTCCACAGCCTGGGCTGCCCCACGCGAAGGCTTAGCAGCGGCACTTTTGTGCCTTCACGGCAAGTCCTCGGCTCCAAACTAAAACAAAGAGAATGTGTGAAGTCTCATCTTCAGGACAGCTGATTTAAACAAGCAAACATCAATGATAAAAGATTGTAGTGATACCACACCACGGAAGTTAGAACTGGACTTTTTCATCAGACAACGAATATCGCTGCCAAGCTCCTCTGGGCAGGAGTATTTTCAACTCTTGTTTGAAGAACATTTACCCCAATTAAAGATCACATTTGTGAAGGGGAAAAAGGAAGCTGATTTGCTTTCAGTGAAGTCTTTTCTTTACACATCTCTGATGCACATTTCACTGTTTTTAACAGAGTGTATTAACCTATGAAAGGTCGCCAAAATACCAAAAAATACTCAAGTCAAAGAACCCTCTTCTGACCACCAAGCAAACTAGGAAACCCAGAATTCAGCATTCTGCTCTCTAAATTTGGGCACAGCCACTATTATTATTATTGCATCTCAAACATCACAGAAAGAAGACAGCAAAAATGGCTCATGCAATAGTACAATCAGTTCGAGACAGGTACTTTTTTTTTTTAACCAGATGTTCAATAGCAAAATCTGTTCAAAATATCCAAAAATTTTATCAGGCAAACAGCATTTGCAACACCTGATGCACAATATGGTGTGAAAACATCCCTGGTGATACCAAAAAAACGAGCGACTTGTAAGGTCACACGTTAACATCTGTTTAATGAAGGAGCACAATATAAGGAAGAAAAAGGAGAGTTCAAAAGGAACGCAAAGAGCAAAGAAATACCGTTTTCTTTCATTAGGATGAACAACTATTTACTCGCAAAAGTATTGCTTCTCCCCCTTGCTTCTCCCCTCCTCCAAAAGAGTGTACGATTCTGTATGTATGTCCTCCACCATTTGTTACTGGCTACCAGTCAGAAGCTTCATCCACTGTGGCAAGGACCTTCTGTGGAAATGCACTGTTGTCAAAACAGGTATATGCATTCATGCATGACAGCAGGAAAACATTGTCAAGTTTTACACCGAAAAAGCAAACACTCCACTGTATTTATCAACAGGTAAAGCTAATACTAGATCTAGAAGCACTACTCAGAATATTCTGTATTTCATTGCAGAAACAGCAATTTATTTATTAACATGCAAGCCTTTGCAACAGTCAATCATGTTTGTGTAAGAGCAAAAAAAAGCCACCATTACAGTTAAAGTTATTAGTACGGCAACATAAAAAAAAATTAGGCATAAGATTTACCAGTGCAGATGAGATCACTACTTTACATAGTCTATCTTCCTGCCTCCAGCAGCGACCAGTACTTCATTTCCAAAGCAATGTCTTTGCTAAGGTGAAGTTAAGGTTGCAAGCATACAGTATCTTTTCTTTTTCTTTTTTCTTTTGAATACTGTAATCTTAAAAGTGTTAAAGTCATTAAATCACAGTTATATGCAATACTTTCACAGCATGCTAAAATCTGCACTACAATAGCGATTATTCCAATTGAACTCTAACAATAACTCCTCAAACCGATTTAGACTTTACAGCTTGCTTATATTTCATCTTGGCTCAAGGAAAGGAGTTAAGTGCAAGAAGCTGATGAAGATGGTATAACCGCTGACACTTGACATTACAATCACTGTACAAGACTTCTTGTTTATCACTTCAGCCCAGATTGTATGGAGAATTCAGGTTTGTAACTTCTAACCCAACATATTGTTGAAATGTGGCCTGATGAAAGGTCCATTTATTGTAATTCACTCTAGATTGTAAGGTATTTGGATAAAACGTTTAGCTATGAGTCTATCGTGCCTTACGCAGTGCACTGCTGATCCTGACTGTACTCCAGTTTTAGTGAGCACCAGCCAATCTTACACATCTCCTGCTGTATCAAAGATGAATGGCTGGAAGCTGTTGTCCAGTAACAGTGCCTGTCTCTAGTATATTCCCCTCTTTGCAGCTGGAAGCACAAAAGACGTCCTGCAAGAGCAGCTGGTTTTTACATGTTTCACATAGGTTTCTCTCTGGTATAAAAGGCAACACTTCTGACCCCCAAAATAGTATCTCTTTTCCTAGAAAATACTCTAATCCCATAACAGGGAAAGGCAGCATAAACGCAGAGGTGAAAAACAGTAAATCACATTTGTAAATATTATACTGGCTGTGTCTGCCAGAGTAATACAGCATGTCACAGCTCCTTCTAAGAGCCAGCCGCAGCAGAGGACAGCTGCCCGCTCGTGCTACCTGCTAACAGGGAACCCTTGGGCTAAGCGGAAGGAGGGCTGCGTTTTGGTGCAGAAGATCCCGCGCTCAGATCCTAGTGACCCATTACTTCAGATCTTCCACATTACTATGATAGGGCTAGCAGTTGCGGTCAGCTTTAGAAAAGATGTAAAGCAATCTATGTGTGTATTATCTGCAAGGAAAAAAAAAAAGCAAAGGCAGGATTTTGTATATGCTAGAGCAGAGAATCTGGACATGCTCATGGTTTTCATGCTCACTCACTTCAGCTTCGAAACACAATTCTGTGGGAACGCCAGAAGCTGCTTAATTCACATCATCTACATGATGTTCTTCCTGTTTGTGAGCTGCAGTCTTTCCACTTCTATCTTGATTTAAACAAAATAAAATTCTTTATCACCTCTTGAAAACACTTGTTACATGTATTTTCTTCCTCCAAGCTGGGAACATTAATTTATTTCCTTGTAATTTTCCGGTAACATCATACTTCATAGAAGTACAAACAGTAGACAAAATACACAGGTGGAAGTGGGCACTAGCTTGAAGTCTCAAAACTTCTCCTCTTGAATTTCAACTTTCTCCCAAAACGTTTCTAGTCGGAGGGACCACCAACACACAGCCAGCTTAACCTTAGTAGATGCTTGGTGTTCATTAACTAAAATTTTACATTTTATTTTCACTGCAATGCTGTTTCTCAACTTTCCGTGGGTACAGTAAGCTACTTACAACTTAAGTCTAGTCTCTCACTGTTTAGTATGGTAACAGTCATTCCTTGGTGGCAAGTTTCCACCAAATGTTGTCGGGTTTTATCTCCACCACCCTTCTGACAGAGATTTCCAAATGACACCATCCCTGTACAGTCCCTCAGAAAAGGCACAGGCGAGAAAGTCTGTATTTCATTCCCAGTTTGGGGACTCAAGAGGCAGACTTCCCCGACCGCAATGTGAAATCACGGGCCGTTTACCCAAACCAAGAGCTTTGCATCCACAGCCTCCTGTACGTATCTGATGGGAAGAAATATACTACCACCTGCTACACGTGGTTTTCTTAAAGAACTTTTTCCTTCATTCAAGCCAGCCTGTTTCCCTGCTCTTGCTACATTACAGCATGTCCTGGCGCTTAGGGGAAGGCACCAAACACATTATTCCATTTCTGGCTTTGCAAAGAGGGTACAGAAGGGACAAGACCCATGATCAGCTTTAAGAGCATCAGAATGGACAAGACAGCAGATTTCCAGTCCCAGAAAGTAGCACTGCCAAAATTCCCTTCCCAGAGCCTGCTGACGAGCAAGAGCATTTCTGATCCCTGCAGAAACCACCTTCCTTTGCTCCATGTTGCTACTCCGCAACTTGTGAAGTACCACTAACTCCTCCCAACAGGTCTCAAAGCATTACTATGAAGAGCAGCAGCGCGGCATCTCCCCACCGTGCCTACGCAAGTATGAAGCATGGCATTTAAAAACAAAACAAAACAAAAAAGTATGTTCTCTTGTTGCAGCACATTGTTTTCAAGTCAAACTATGAGACTCCGGAGGGTGGGGGGAAGAGTGATGGCTGAAGTAGACTGCTGTTTCCCAAAAGCTGTGGCTCACAGCCAAAGTCAGGCAAGCATGGAGCAGATGGAGTCCTGGCAAGGCCTCTACTGTCCCTGCATTAGCAGCATCTGCTCATTACCCAGAACCCTCGCCTGCTTTATCTAATGCTCCAGGAAAAGCATTTTGATTTGATTCATTTCAGTTCGGTAACGTGCAACACAATTAGTGGTAAAATCAAACTGGAGGACTGCCAGTGCTGACAATAGGAAACAAGGCAGAAGAAATATGAGGCCAGTGGGTTGGAATTCAAAAATCACAACTGTGGATCAAGTTGCCAAGTCCCGTTGCCCCAGGTGTACATACAGTGCCCCCACTGAGTATTGGCATGGGCGGAGGGAACTTCATTTTCTCCCCATACATTTTTCTCTCATTTACCTCTCCTTGCAGCTTGTTTCTTACAGGCTGATGCCATCGGAAACATTCACCAGAAGTCACAATTCAATTTTTCTTTAGTGCCATCATGGAGTTACAATTCACTTTGGATGCAGGCATCCCAGTAAGATCTTTCCCTTTGCTATATTTCATATGCCTTGGGAAGCATTTACTACTACTGAACCAGCAAAACAGCGCTGTAAGGCAGGCACGGCGCGAGCAGAATCTGCCTGTTAGTTCTTCCCTGTGATCAGGTGCCAAGGACATCGCTGCGTGAGCTCTGGTGAACTGGGAGAAACTGATGTTATCTGAACGAGTCTGCTAGCCAGGGATTCAACAGAGAAGTCTAGACTCTTTGCCTGACAGCACCACCTCCAACACTAGCAGATGGTTTCTCTGTGTTAGTCAAACTTACAAACAAAGAGAAAAGGAAGCTGGAAGAGTACAACAAAGAACAATCAAACATATTATCTTCAAAGTCATTCTCTCCCTCCCCAAGTTTAAAATAATTCTCTCCACCAAACTGTAAATATACACTTTCAGATTCCAGTTAGTAAACATTTCTAAAATCAGTCTTTGTAATTCCCTAGTCACATCGAAACTAATCTATTCTGACCAGGCTTCTCAAATCAGAGTAACTGCCGTATCACAGAGCCCATTTAAATTTCTACCCAAAAGAATAAAAGACGCTGAGCTTTATGCAAACTAGTTTAGTCACAGCACACACAGGACTGACGACAAGGAATATGACAGCAAAAAAAACCCTAGACAAATTATTAGATTAGTCAGTGGGAGACCAGAAAACAAACAAAAGACCCTCTGCTAGTCACTGTTTGGCACACTAGACAAAAAGCCAACACTATCACTGTGTTATAATTTCCTATGACTCGAGTAAATAATATTAATGAGTATTCTGTAATACCAGACTTGCTGTTGTCAGAAAACGTTGCCTATCAACAATTTTTAGCCACAGAAAACCATTCTAGCATGATCGATGCTAGAAAAGCAGCTAAGGACGCTGATCATCTTAAAACAGTTGTTGTCACATATGAAGCATTTAATTTACTTCTAAAACAAAATATATGGATTAGAGATTTTGTTTGGATTACCCATCTTTGGTTTTATTTTCACATGCAGAAACGCCAGGATCAAAGACAGTATGTGTACAAAGCTCCCTAACTTTAAAAATACTCTTTATTCATACCCACGGAGAGGTTTTTAAGTGTCAAATCACACATTTTGAAAAAAGATGACAGGAATTGAGTTCTGCCTGAGCAACTCAGCCTAGGGTCCCAATTGGCTAGCACTGTCCAAACCTGACTTTTTTCCTTGCTGTTCCCACATCCAGTAGAGGTACAGTTGGTCTCTGGCTCTTGTTGCCCATTATATAAACATCTAAGTATATTTAAAACAATGTATATAACCAGGATTTTATTAGGGTTACATTAAATATTAGGTCACAGTTTTTAATTCTCTGTAACAAAGTATATAACCACCCACCACTGCAAACCAATACTTCAGTTAAGAAAATGTGCATCCATACACTATGCCAAGAGCAAGAGAGGACGCAGATTAATCAGACATGCAAGTTTACCAGTACTCCCATAACAAAGCTTCACAGCACCCCGAGGGAGTTTTGGACAGAGGGGAAGGCTGGTGGAAGAATATTTAATATTTTTATAGCAAAACAAGTTATTTGCTTAAGATAGCTTGGCTGGACTACAGCCTGGCACTCAAGCTTTGTGTAGCAGCTCCAGTAGGAATAAACATCAGTTTTAATGGGTGCTATGTTCCAATGCCTCCTAATGCATTTAGGGTTACTGGCCAACTTTCTCACATAAAAGCAAGTGTGTGCGTGTGTGTGTATGTACAGGATTACAGACACACAAAAAGCTGAGCACAGCTGCTTCATTTTTGTAAAGCCTTTTTTTTTTTTTTTTAAATAGGGAGGAGAGTTGTGGTTACTTACCGTCCTCATAAGCTGCTACAGCCAGAGAGCTGTTTATCCTCACAAAGGAGACATGTGGCTGAGGTCCAGCATCACCAGGACCATGCATCGGTTCCAGGATGGGGGCTGTGTAGTCCCAGGTGCGAGTGTCCCACAACCTCACTTCTCCTGATGTATATCTGGAAAAGAAGGCTATTACTCATCCCAAAACATCTGAAAAGAGGTAGCTGCAGAAGGGAGGAAGAAACAAAAAGTGTCTTAAAATGCAACACCATTTACAGCTCCTAGACTGATTCTCCTCCTGTTCACACACTCTGTGTACAATCCCATCAACTTTGCTCATTTTATTCCCATTTACTGAATGTAGCATCAAGTCTGCTAAGACAGACAGGTAAATTGGAGCTACAAGAACAACATGACTGAGCCACCACAGGTTACCAACTATTGATACTAGCTTTACAACTAGAACGCAAGGAGAGCTGGGCTCAAGGGAAAGAAGTTAATCAGTAACGAGTCTAAATTATATCATGGCAAAACTTCAAACTGTTTCTTTTCAGTCTTTAAAAATTTGTGATTGTAGTTGAGCCAAGGAAAGGCTGTTCAATCAGAGCATTTATGTATGTACATACAAGCACTGTCACGCATACACCCATCCAACCTACTGCTCTTTATAGAAATCAATGGCTCAGATATGCCCACATCTTGGAAGACTAATTAATTTAACACCACAATTAAGTGTTGTCTTTAGAATCAAGGCACTGCTGCCCTCTTTGTAGAAAGCTCTCTCACTGACACATCAGAAAAACTATAGTTTAAGATCAAACTATAGTTTGCCAACGAGAAAATAAAGAAATAAAACTAAACTTCTCAGATAACGCTGAATACATCTAAATGAATGAAGGTTGTTCACAGCAAGCAACACAGAAACAGTTCTGTGCCATCTATGCTGTGGCACATAACATACTATTAAATAAAAAATAAAAGAAAAAAAAAAAAGAACACTGCAGGCAAAGTAGAGGAGGACCTCCCTCTATGACTGGTCAAAGAACACAGTTCAATAGCTATTTGGAACAGTTCAATAATTATTTAAGATAAGTTTTGACAGAACTGTGACAATTAACACTGTCAAACTGTCTCAGATGTCTTTCTCTGCCATAACTGAGACTTGGATTCTGTTGGAAAATCAAGGATGCTTCCTGCTCTGTCAGCTTTGTTGTTACATCCTGACTTTTGGGGGAAAAGTATTTCAAAAGAATGATTCTTACAAGCCTCAAAGGTCTACTGGTTAGAAATCTGGCTGTCCTATGTTTATGAGGAAAAAAAATTTACAAAGGAGGTGAAGGAAAGTGCTTAATAAAGGTTTAGAGATGTTGGACTTCAGCTCAGGTTACCCAGCTCTTTGGGGAGTACCATGCAACGGTGCTACAGGTACTCTGGAGCAGATTACTCCCAACATCTCTGGGTGAAAATGCTCCACTTTATACAACTAATTAAAGTGCCTGAGGGGGCGGCAAAATCTGTCAAGCAGAAAGAGATGCACATTAATTCTCTGCAGTGAATCAGGAAGAGAGGAGAATTGTGTCCTTGTCACCTGGCTTCCTCTTCAGTGCTTCACACGGCAAGACAGAAGAAAATGAGAGAATCGGCTGGGATAGCACTTCTCCCTCTTCCTCCTTCTGCAAATGAGGCCCAAATCCCCCTACGAATCCTGCTTTCCTTCCCAATTTACAGCAGCACTATTTAAAAAGAACAGATCAAGAAAGAAGCTTCCCCAACGCGAAGAAAAATGTTTCGTGTTGGACCGAACCAGCCGTCCGCATTAGTCCACAACAAGTATCTTCAGTTTACAAAACTGAAAAGTGCTCATTTCAGCTACATTTTAGAATTTGGAGATAAAACACAATGGGACAAGGCAATTGCACAGATCTGCTGCAGTCCCCTTCAACAAGAGACACAAAGAACATTTTGGAAGCGTTTTAATTTTGAGCTGCTTTTTGTTTCCCTTTATGTTTGGGTTGCTTGGGGTCATGTTTTCAAGCTTCTCCTAACTGCGAAGAGTAGCAGATTACTCCCAAGGGGGAAGCCAAAATTCTCTTGTCACTACGTGACCCTGAAAAGTGAATTTCAAGGGAGACATAAAATACTGCTAGAATTGACAGAACTAAGTGACACAATATTCATTTTCATCCCCAAATAAGCAAGGAAGAACAGCATCTCCTCCTAGTGCATATACATACTTGCTCTCACACAGTCCAGCCCAGGAATGTAAAAAGACAGACTAATAGATGGAGAAAACAGAACGACAGGAATAGAGAAGAGACACAGGGCTGGCTAATTCTCCAAGCGCACTACTTCTGGTTTTACTACATAGCATGCAACACAAGTGATCCATGGCTCACGACACACTACCATCCATAAAAAATAATACAGACCGCGATCTTGGATTTAAAGATCCAACATCACAGTACCACAATAAGCACTTAAATTAATTTTATCTCAGAATTCAACCAAGTCAAAATTTAGTTTGAACCATTCTTTGCTCTTGAAGAACCTGAACCACCTCTACAGCTAAGCTTAAACTGGAAGAGAACCACCAAACATTTCTGACTATCAGTTTGAAATAAATTTGACTCAAATTCTGATGTGTTTGCGCTGGGACCTGTTAAATGCAGGAACTGTCTCTGCTTGGTAGGCTCTGCATCAGACCACCCTGCAGTCTCCTCCTCCTCACCCCCTTCCTCTCCAGTGACGGACAGGTACATGCTGAGGAGCTTTCACTTCTATATCATGAAGCCATGCTACTCTCCCACCCCTAGCAAGGACCTGTTGAACACAAGAGCTTGTTAGGCGTACTGCAGGTAGGCTCCACTGGGTTCAGACAGATAGTACAGAACAATCCGTAAGAGGATCCTGGCCACAGCACTCATTCCAGTTCTGTCACGACAGAGAACAGGGAGCACTATATGCGCCAGGAGAACCCTGCAAGCACCCACCAAACCCTACCTTCACGTGTGTCTGTCCAGAAATCCCACCAGGGCACTGCAAGATAGGACAAGTGCTTTCCGTTCATCAGGAAGAGGAGGGAGGGGGACAGTAAGGCATCTTTGCCCCCATCCCTCCCGTATCCTTCCTACCCCCATTTCGCACTCAGCAACACCCCTCTCATCCTTCCCAGTGCAGCATGACAGCAAATCAGCCCCATCCAGCAAACCTAAAGGATTTGGAGAGATGCTACGAGACCATGCTGGAAACATAAGTGGAGGTCTGGGTTTGGGCAGGGAACCAGCACAGGGAAATGGGAGATATAAACCATCTCCTCGGCTGACAACACGCTCTGTTGGCCATCACCACCGCATGCCCATTTCCAGCACACACTGGGCCTGTACCAGAACTGAACTGGAAGAATTTCAAACACAGATGAATCCAATTCAGAACTAAAAAATTTAATGGTTCAACTCCCTGCTTTTAATGCTGTTGTAAAGAGCAACACACTTTCAATTTGTAACCACAACAAAAGGCTTTTAAACTATTAAAGCACTGCCTTGCTGTAAAAAAATAAAAAGGCTGCTTTATTGCAGATAATTGGCAAATCTGCCATATCAATATAGATGGCTGAAGAGAAGAACATGCTGTACTTTACAGAACCTATTTCTAGATAATTTCAGTATTTTTATTCATTTCCTACCATGACAACTTTTACACTTCACCATGAAAATACAGTTTGGATTACCAGCTACTGAATGAAAGAACCCTAGATTCAAGTCTTCTGCCCCAGAACAGGCACAGCCCTTCAAACTCATTCAATTACTGATTTTTCTATCAAGACGGCTATGAAAGGCCCACATAGCTTTCTGCTGGAGTGAAAAAAAGAATCAAAACCAAAAGAAAACCCCCCAAACCCCAAAAAACTTTTCTGTTTAATATAGCAATGAATACATTCTATTTGCTACAATACTAACAGCATTCAGCTGCTGCTTTTTTCCCCCTGGTGGGTGCAATGAGATGATTATTGCAGTGGCAGATAAATACCCCATCTAATATAAGACACTTCTGGAAAAAAAAAAAAAAAAAAAAAAAAAAAAAAAAAAAAAAAAAAAAACCCAACCCCAAAACCTACAAATTCTGAGTTCATGTTCAAAATAAAAAAAAAAACACAAACCCCAACCACATTAGAAACCATACCCGATTTACTTCATTTAGAAAGGCTGTTCAAAGCCTTGCTTTACCAAGCACAACATGGAGCAAGAAGAAAAAGACTACTGCTTCCAACCCCAAGTTTCCCCCTCTCCAGATACCCCCTGCGCGGCTGCCTTCCAAAGCGTTTCATCCACGCAGTGCCTGGCTTTCAGCTCTGGGTCTGCGTGCTTTGCTCCCTATTCACCCGACACAGTCATCCTTCTCTTAGCGTTCAACAGAGACTCTCCACCCAAGTAACTCAGCCTCTCTGATGGACTTACATTTCACTTTGCTCTTGTTCTTCTGAGCAGTTCAGTGCATACAGAGGACGAGAAAGACAAGAGCTGTGTTTTTCTAACTATACTTCTCCTTGACAAGCCAGTTCTGTAATTCTGGACAGATATGTATACATCTGTAAAAATTAGTCTGCAAATTCAGCTTAAGCTTTACAGATACGCATAAAAAACTTGCTAAAATGGAGCAACAATAGGTAGAACGCATATGGTATTGAGAAACTGAAAAAAAATGAAATTCATATGTTATCTACAAACGTACTATAATAAAAATACCTACTCACTAATCAAAAGCATTTCAACTACTTTTTATTGGCAGTAATGTCATAATGAGATGAACAATCTCCTCATGCCCTCTCACATGAGTGAAAGCAGAAGACTGGAGGAGAAGGAGCTGGGGGTTAAAAGCTGCTGATGTCCCACAATGGCTGGGAAGCAGGTGGTGAAGTGCAGAGCACATGTGGGAGGAAGCAGAGATGGAGGCTGGGCACCGCTCTAATGAAGTGCTGCTGAAGAGGCAGACGATTTCATAAGGAGAAAAACATCAGGAAACTGGTCAAACCACAGAATCTCATCTGAAAAAGCTCAACTGCGTCAGATAGCAATAGCCAGAACAAATTTGGGGAAGAGGAGGAGGGGGAGGCTGATCTCTCTCCAGAGCCCCAGATGTCTTTATCGTTGCCTAATGACAATTATACTCAACCAATTAAGACACTGCTATCACAGTTGCATTGTTAGTAAGCCTTTGGCCCTGAGTGTTGATGGCTGCCTAATTAGTGTTTGTGCAAAGTACAACTGCAACTAATATATAAACTGACAAATACACAAAAGAAAAACTGTTAACAGGAACATTTTCAAAACTCTACTCATTCAGTCCAGGGCAGCAGCAAAGACAAACTGCTTTCCTTCATGGCTTGCTCATTGCTGGCACTGCAGAATTTCACTTCAAACAAGCAGGTCAACTAGACTGTCGCTGGGTTTCTGTTGAAACAGGATGCCGGTGTCAGTCCATTTTGTCAGCTGCCTCAAGAACACCACTCCAGGGCAAGTCTTACTACACTAAGTTGGTCTGAACACCAAAGGCTTTTGATAAGACACCAGAAATCAGTTAACATTTTCCATATTTTCTCTAAAGAATTTGTAACAAGAAAATAAAAAGGCAGGAGAAAGAAAAACCTTTGTTTCACAGTCAGGTTTGATTTCCAGAAGGCAAAGTCTGTTCAGTTTCCAGATACCTGTGGTGATCAACAAAACAAAACAGAAAACCAACAACTTTGTTTCAGGCAGTCAGTGACCATCTGTTAATACTCAAAAGATCTTATTATGAAGTCCTTACAACGTCCATGCATTTCATTGAAGTCAGTAGGAATTTTGCTCAAGTAACAATCTCTAGCTATAGCTCTGTTTAAACTGATGCCTGTTGATAAGCACGTAAAATAATTATTTTGCATTGTCTTGCTGCAACAAGCATCTCAGAGCTTTCATCCTTATTCCACCAAAAGCAACTAACTAGTCCTTCATGTGGTTAATTAAGGTATCTAGTCAGTGACGCCTGTCAGTAGGCTTAAGAATAAGGTCCAATTAAACATGCAAACCCAAGTCCAAACGCCTTCATAAATGGGTCCAAACTGCTCCTAAGCTTCATCTTCTCTGTAAGGCTCAGGTAAGACAGTGGTAATTCACAATGTTCCATTTCAAAAGATCTCTTCATCAAAAACACTGCAAGTTGGAAGATATGCCAACACACAATACTGAAATTAAATGGATTCTGTTACCTTGTTTATACTCAACGTTAAGACCCACAACTCCTCCCTGAAGTGAGGGATGATGATGGACTGCTTAGACACATTTACCACAGTGTTAGAGGCCTCACAGAGTTAAGCTGGATGAAGAGAGGTAAAAGTTCCCAAGCCTTCCTGTGTTCTCATTTCCAGTTATTTAGAGACATTGATTTTGCCACTACATACATAACTGACAGGTAGCTTGGCTAAGGGATTCCTTAAGGGAAGGATTCAGAAAAAACAGCCTACTAGCAACAATGGAGTAAAGAACTACTTTATACGGCAGAAAGGAATATAAATAGAACACAATGACAAAAAAATGAGATACAAACGGAACAGAAAAGAGAAAATTTTCTGCTATTACATAGTGTGGCAGAAAGCTACACCATAAATACAAGAAAAACCAGATGGGGGTGAACCAAAACCAGCATTTGAAACAATCCTAACACTGGTAGAGGTAGAGAAGTAATGTCCCTGATTTCATCCAAACATTATTTTGGGTTGCTTCATATATAAGTGCAGCTAAGAAAAAAGTGACTAACTTGTACCAAAACAGATCTGGAAACACTTTAAGATTTAACACGTAGGAAATACATTCTGAGCATCCCTATGATTGGTTCCCAAACTCTTCTGCTGGGAACTTGACTTTCCAACTCATCAACCCACATCCATCTGTGGACCACTCACAGAAACTGAGCCGTGGAGATCTTATAACTTCATTCTTAAGGCCTTATTTAGGAAATCATAGCTCTAGAAAGCAGGTTAGGCTGCTGGAGATAGCGGGCAGTCCTTCTGCAGCTTATCATTGTCATCTGTAACGAAATTATCATTTTGCCACCCTAAGTCCTTCTGCGTGCCTCACCTTCTTATTAATTTTAAGTGCGTGCAAATGTCATACCAAGGGAACAGAAACAAGCCGAAGGGTTATATGGTAGGCAAAAGGTTTTAATGAACACTTACAAAAGCAGAAGTTAGAGAAAGTCAAATTGTCTCCAGTAATTTCTTTTTTAAGGCCAAGAATGTCCCCTCATTTAGATCAAGGTCCAGTGGCTTACGTCAGCCCAGGCCCATTAATTAAACCAGCTGCTCTGACCAAGGAAACATATTACTGTGGGTACTGCCCAAGGCTACTGCCATGGCAGGAGAAAAGAAAAAAAAAAAAAAAAAAAATCACCTTTTTCAAAAGAATTCAAGAGGAATTATGATGCAATTTTGGAAGGATCTGGTCTATCAACCCTATTATTTCACAAAGGACAAACATATAATGCAATAAATAAAACAACAGCTCCAGTTTCAGATATAGGCAAGAAAACACCATTTGAAGATGATGTAAATTGGTATGTTTACATGTTGGAAGGAACACAAACCGCAACACACTGCGAACAGCAGAGAGGAAAAGTATCACCTGAACTCTAGGCACTGGTGGCAACAGCCCAGAGGCTGGCAGGTTGTGAAAACAGCAAAAATGAAGTGTTCAAGAAGTTTACTAGGAAGAAGGATGGGTTTGTCTGGCCTCAGTAGAAAACCAGGCTTTACAAGCTCAAAAATAACAACCGTGACTTCAGCGTACTGGGCGTCGCTATGCACATAGCGCATCTCACTGCAGCAACGTGTTCCTCTGCACCCAGCAAAACCTATAGGTAAACCAATAGCTTAATGGTCAGGCAGGCTGCAAAAGCATCTTTCACAGAGAGTTAGTATCAAGCTTCTACTATTGGTTTCACCTGAAAGGCTCTTTTTCACAAGATGACAGAGAAGCCAACATGTTTGTCACTTAACACAACCTTACCTAACTCCCGTAGTTTGTCACCCGACCCCTCTGAACTCATGATGTCATCCTGTTTTCAACCCTCCTAAAGGTGACTCACTTGAAAAAAGGCGGCTTGACACTTATTACTTCTTAACAATGTCGAGAATGAGTGAAGAGAACACAAAAGGTTTGGGGAAGGTTGAAGGAAAAAGGTAAGTATTTCTACCTTCTGCCTTACTGCTTTGTTCTACATCCAGGCTCTCAGTCACTGGGAAGGGAGGGAAAAACCTATCAAAGTTGTGCCATTATACAAGTGAAATTTAAGCAATTAAACAAGGCAGGGGTTTATTCAGGCTGTTTAAGACTTCGGTTTGTTAACTTTTATTCATTTTCATTACTAATTAATATTTTGGTTTCCTCAGGTCTGCACACTGAATTAAGATGCAAGAGCTAATAATAAATACCTTGAGAATAGCCCACAAGCCCTATAGCAAAAAAACCAAATTAGATGAGAGTTGACATGAAGTTTTAAAAAGTGCAGAAAAGTGTGTTCAAGCCTTTCGGGCTAGTTTCACACATCATTATAAAGCTAAAAAGAGTGGCAAGCCCATTTTTTTAAAAAGTCATTTGCAGGTCACCTTTGAGCAAGAGGAAAGCAGAGTGGGAGGTGATCTAGAGAACAAAGAAAGCTACCATATAGTAGCAGCTACTCATACGTCTGTTAGGTTGCTCATAATGACTTAAACTGAAAGGCCCAAATTGTTCGCAAGTGCTGCAGTGTTTAAACTGAAACTCCCGTAAGACTCCTTCAGAAAGAAGACAACTGTATGAAAATTATTTCTGTGTATTTAGTTTCTCAGTATGAGAGAATCAAAACATATCACTACCTCTAAAACGGATGATTCCCCTAACCACACGGGATACTTCGAAAGTTCTTCTTTTGCTTCTCATTGCTTTTATCAAGCATCAGTTGGAGAAATACCACGCGTGCCAGGTACGCCCCACCCTCAAACGGGAGGAAGTGTTAAATCTGTTGATTTACTAAGGCACTCAGAGCAGATGAATCTCACTAGCCCTCAGTCAAGAAAATAAAATCTCTAGGAAAGACAACAGTACTTACTGGGGGGGAAGCAGGAGAATGTCTGAAGTTGAAATGGAAAGAGAAGAACCAGGGGCTGATGCCTAGCTAGTCTGTCAGAGGTGCACGGGCTCCACACAGCATCTGCTGGATCAGTCTCTGTGGCGCAGCAGAGGCATGCCCTTACATCTCCATCTACGCAGGCTCTTCACTAACAATCTGCCTATCCCTCCTTCTTCAGTCAAGGAAAACTGAAGAAAGAAAAAGCAGATACCTTTATATTTCTGGGTCTTTGGAAGGGTGGTCTGACTCTGGATCTCTTCTGTTCATTTTCCTTTGGGAAGCTTTCAGAGCTACGAACAGCAGCAGTGAAGCCACAGTGCCCTTCCCGCAAGCATAAAAAAGAGTTAACACAGTGCACAACAAAACGCCACCCTGATTCACAGCAGGCTTGGTGCGGTTTTACAGGGCGAGTTGTGAGATGATCATCACCAACACAAGGGAAGTTTACCACACGGTTCAAGGACAGCCACACTTGAGTATTTCACACAGAGCCAGTCAAAGAGCAAACAGTCTCACAACACGCTATGAACATGTTACACCACAGGATCCACTGTGTAATGACAACACAGTTCAAAGAAGGACCAGATGCATGCTCCGAGATCCCTGTCTCCAGGAAGACCTAACCTCTGACTACAAATGCCCATCAGTGTGACTGCCAATGCTGCCATAAAAAAAAAAGCAGCAATTTTACTGTCTGAACATGTGCTTGCTTAAAAAAAGTAAAATATATATTTAAGATTTTATTAACAGAAGGTGAAGAAATCCAGGCATTCTGTACTGAAACCGAACATACAACAGCATTATGTACAGTGAACCTTATCGCCAGTAGTAATTTATAAAAGCCAAGCAAGCAGACATATAATTGCTTTAAGTAAACTCTGACTTAAAGAAAAAACTACATTTGAATTGAATATGGAGGGGGGGGAGGACAACATCCCTTTAAAGAAGATCCTTCGAGACATGTAACTGTAGAAAGGCTGGTGAATACAACATTGATTGGGAGTGAGGTAACCACAAACACCGCTGTCTCAAATGAAAAGGAATTCAAGGTCTGACCCAGAAAACAAGCATCGTAACCGCTGGGATGAAATTTTAATGATAAACACAAGATGCTCTGCATGCAGGCCAGATTGAATTATCTGATGTCAGCCAGTAAATGCAAGGCCCTCTGAGAAAGAGGAGCTGCTAGCAGCCACCTTCAACTCGCAGCTCAGGTTGCACTTAATCAATCCTTGATATTCTGCCATCTTCTGGCTTGAGCTTTGGCAGCAGCGTGGAGAAAATAGACAAGAGTGCATGAAATAGGTACATTTCTCTAAGGGAGAGCTAACCCTGTATAGTTTATCTTTACTTCTTTACACAAAGTTAAAGAGATCCGCTCCTGAACCAGTTCAGTGAAACTATACCTCTATGTATCACACTTGTAGCTGCTGGTTTAAGTCACACTGCTCACAACCTGTACAAATTCCCCTCCAGAAAGATTTAAAAAAAAAAAAAAATAAAAAAAAAAAAAAAAGAGCAGCTTTACAGCAACTAAAATAAAAATTATTCCACTTTCCAGCAGAGTCTGAATCAGTATAGTGAATAACACAAGATCAGGTCTATCACAGCACAGGCTCAAATCAAGCAAGATGGTTCCCGGCCTGCTCAAACACTCCAAATAGACAACAACCCCAGCATTTCTGCTGGAGAACCTCTCTCTCCACCCCTTTTTAAATTTTTATAACCATTCTCTGATCTCTCAAGATCCTGAGTTGAATGTCCTGAAACCAGGGAGCAGCTGCTAGATACTGCCACAGTTTCCAGCTATAAAGACAGTGTAATGCCTGGCTGGCCTGCCCGAGCTGAGCCAGAGCATTGCAGCTGCTCCCCAAAGCCAGACACCAAAAAACCTGCTAAAAACTGAGTGGCCCGATTTTTCCCGGATGCAGCAACCTGACTATAAAAAGAAAGAAAGGTAAATGATGCCACAAGCTACTGCTTAGAAAACCCCAGGGAATGCCACACACAAAATTAGCTTTAAGATCATCACTGACTTCAGGACTCGAAGTCACACATCACTTTAACTTTATGCACATCACAAGTCTCACTGTAATCTATGATTATTCACATGTAAAGCTAAGCACATAAGTGTTTGCGAAACTGGAGATATAATCATTAAATATAACAGATAATTGATATTTATACTGAGAAGAAAATTGACTTCTGTTAACCTCAACTATTAAATTACTTGTTCAGTACTGAAAGAATGCAACAGCTAGCTATTGATCACCAGATTCATTACACTTTTATGACAAATTTGAAAGCACAATGCCATTAAGTACAATACTATAAGCTGGGAGAGAAAAGGGAGGGTTATGCTTGGATTTAAAAAAAACCAACAACCAAACAAACAACAAAACCCCAACAAATTCCTCAATCTAGCTATCCTAAATACTTAACCAACTGCACATGATGAACAAAGTATTTCCCTGCACAATTTGCTCATGTCCTTGGAAGTTTTAGTTATAACTTCAAGTCTTGTTTGATATTTACCATGAGATATTATTGGGAGGTGCAACAGTGTGCTACTGTCTTGCAGACTTTGATCATCACTGGCAGAACAACAAATTCGTCTTCTTTTGGGCAAGACTCACAGAATAGTTTCCTACTTGCAGCAATTTCAGAGATGCTTTCAGAGATCTCGAGCTACCAGAGCAGAGCGAAGGGCAAGCAGTAAACAGCAAAGGAAGTACTGTAATTTCATTTACTAACCAGGTAAAGTCAAACAGCTGAATTTTTATCAAATATATGCTCATAGCTTCATAAAAAGATACTTCATGACTAAAATTCATTTTCTCAGAGAAGGGAAATTACTGAAAAGTAATTTGAGTGAAACCCATAAGATTGCTTTTCCTAATGGATACGTATCTGCAGCTTTTCCATCAATGGTCTCTTACCTGGTCACTTATTTTCATGAACCTTTCAGGAACCTGAATTATTTAATGGCACCACCTCCATTTATCACGCCAACTGATGCAAACTCACCAAAAGAATCAAGAGACACTGGAGGAACCGGGGAACCAATATGAAAGGACTGTGTGAAACTGCACAAACCCAACTTCCGTAATACGCCAAGCTAAAATATGGACTATTTGAGTTTAATATGCAGGATTAATATCCTTTGTTTATTAATTCTTTAGAAATTTAATTTATTCTGCCTACCTTCTATGTATTGGATGTTCGGATATAAACATAATGGAGAAAATGAAGAAAAAGAAGAGCTGGAGGTTTTGGCAGCAGCATGCAGACAACTGGGGTTTCTGGCTCCCAAAAAGTACAGGAGGTTTCATTAGAGACAGCGGAACAGACACAGTAGTGCCGATCCCTAGCCAAGGCCGGGAAACCCACTGCCCACGCTGAAGGGCACAAAAGAAGTCAGGCTGCTATGCGCAGAGCTGGATCCCAGCCGCAGACCACAGCCGGCTGGGAGCTGCGGTGCCGCATCGGTGGCTCAGGGAAGCCTCAACATCAGGCATGAGTCAAGGTAAGGTCTGCGGTACCTCAGCCGCACAAACTCTTCAAGCCGCTTCCCACGGCCACTGTTTAGGTTAACCGCTGTGTGGCACTGCCCCTCCAGAGGTCACAGGCTACACAGCTCTTCAGCAGAAGCGTTTTCATTGCTATAACGCAACCAATTACGGCGGCAAAAACGTCGCACGAAAAGCGGAGAAAGGGAAGCAACAGTCAATTAATAGGACAGCAGAGACAACAGAAAGGGAGACCTCCAAATGCAGAAGTAAAACAAGTAGAAGAGCATCCAGTGAAAAAAAAACAAACCACCAAGACAAGACACACAACACAAACCAATCCTCAAAGATTAAAATTTCCCTTTCACTCCTGCCATCTGCTAGTTTAGATTTCCACTCTCAGCGGCCCAAGAGCATTCAAAAGCATTTCAATGTATATGGGAGTTATCTACACGCAATATATTTCAAGGCACCTTTCTTATAACCAGTGTGTGAATTTTATAGTATTTTTTAAGTAGTTTTCCCTAATCCCGCAATGCGTAAGCATACCATTAACATGAAGTGCTACCATAAAATATGGAACTCTGGTACGTTAAGCACAATGTCCTCTGACTGCCCCCAGGGTGTTATTTTTATTTACTCATGTGACTTCTTCTGGAGGGCTACTAATTACTGAACCTGTAAATTCAAGCAGAATACAGTAAAGCTTTGTGCCTATCGAGATAGTCACAGTGACCTCTTTTAAGAGTTTGTGAGGTTCTTAAAATTCTATTTAAGAGCATAAACCAAATGCATAGCTAAGATTAAACCAAGGTCCTGACAAAGCTTTATATTAGGAAAAGAGAAGTTTGAGTTTCTCTATTTTTTGGGTGGGTTTTTTTTCCCCAGATTGTCCCTTAAATAACAATGGAGAAAAGTAACAGTCCTTCTAAAATTATCTTGCCACAGCACACAAAACTATCCTTGTGATTAAGAGATTTTTATGGAAAAAAATAATAAAAAGAGCCTTTTTCAGTAGGTGTGTACAATATTCAATACATTCTGGGTGCTTCCACAGCAAAACAATAGATGCAGCTCATCAGAAAGTACTATAGTCTTTACAGGGACTACAGGTACATGAGATAGCTTTTTGAATAGTACAATAAACATTTGCACTGCTGAAATGACTTGTAGATAACTATCATTATCAGTCACTAAGGACAATCTACCTCACCCATAAAGGAACTGCAGGCAGAAAAATTCATTCTTGTTGCCTCAAAGAGGTGCTCCTTTTGAATTTGATAAAAAGCAGTACATGAGATTTGAAACAGTGAAGATTAAGTGAGCATTATGCAATGTCTTACTTACCCAGCAATAACAACTCCATCACAAGAATGTACATCACAAAGAATTTTTCCCAGCTCATATTGCAGCTGGCTCACAGCACCGATGCGGTTCTGCACAGAAAGACAAGACATGGTGTTGGTATTGCAATACATTCATTGACCAAGTTAATTTGCTGCTTCGTGAAAAACTCCAAGCTTTGCTATCGCTGCTCACAAGCTGCAGTGCAGCTGAGAGAGAAGATACATGTATTTTATGCTTGCCACCTGGAATTTTCACAGATGGAAAGGAAGGAGAAAGAAGCTATCACTCTTCATTATCATTCATAATCTTTAGGTAGATAAGCAACTATCACAACAACAAAATTACAGCTTTCTTTTAGCCAGGATATGTAATGAGCAGGGCAAGAAGCCTTCATCTGAAAGGCTGATTCTCATTACCAAGGGATGGCTGAAGCATAAACATCTCTCTCTCACCAAAGTCAATGGAGTAGCATAGCAAACAGAAGGACTCACTCCCAAAAGTAATCAGCCATTGGGGAAAAAAGGTATTACAGCTAAAGCTAAGTCTCATAAATCCTTCAGCAGCTTTCCCCTTTTAAGTGGCAAAAAGAAGCTGCAATACAAAAGACCAACTTTTCACTACCACTTGCTTGAACCAGGTTCCCATTTTTCCACAGCATCTGGATCCCATTAAAGAAATTCCCTTTTACCTTCCAGTTGGTTTTCAAAGTGCGCTCTCTGGCACGGCAGTTCTTGAGGGCAAGCTTCCAACAGGAATGATCAGAGATGCTCGTATCTAATAGGTATCCCTCCTGTTGGCACAACCGGTACCACAAGACTTCATCTTCTGCAAGCACTTTCCATGTCCTGCTGACCTAGAAATCAGATTTTTATATACAGATATATATAGATATAGATATCTATCTCAAAGTTATAAGTAAAAATTAGATTTCATATAAAATTATTTAAATAACATCTGAAATATACACATATAAATCAATATAGGCCTGCACCGAGACTAAATTCTTATCTAAACAAATATATTTGTTCATCCTTTATACTACTGAGAGCACAAGAAACCCAAGCCTATAATAAAATGCTTATTTTCTGTGGATTCTTTTGAAAATAACTGAATTTCTACTCCACTAAAACTCCACGCAACATGGATGCCAGTGTTTAGTGGCCACACTGCCAACCTCAAATATCAGTGTATTAGAAAACTTTGAAGGGAAAAGCAGCAAGAAAACAATTAAGACAGCACTGTAAGTTTTGAGCAGAAATACAAATTTATTTTCATATTTGTAGCTAAGAAAACCTCTCAGATTACACCACCATATCGCTAAAGTCCTACTGACAATGCCTGATTAGGTGTATGACATTAGTGATTTATAACCTATTGTATTACAGTATGCATAAATAGGAATGAATTATTAAGTTTTTCAAGTAGCCTCAAGTTGCTGTCCATTTCAGAGAGAACAGCTTCATCATAATCAATTGTGGGCTTAGAATTAAAGATTCAAGAGGTAAGAGCCAACTTAAGTAGCATTTGTTCTCTGTAATTCTTAATTTAAAAAACCAGATGCAACCAATGAAAACTGCTACTGGGGAAAGCAGCAATCAATTGTACGCTGTTTCCAAAAGATTAAAAAAACCTTCTCAGACTGACATCATTTTTAGCAGCTTACAATTAAGCACCTAATGTCCATTTCAATCCCAAGATTACACCAAGAATTTAGGTCTCCCATCGACACAGACTCTCACAGGACCATCTCTTTGTGTTTACTTGCCATTCGTTCCACGTCTACACACAGACGCAACATGACACAGGGAGGCAAAAGATGAACTATGACTTGTTCTCCATTTTGTAAGATTAATCTCCTTTGTATTTTATCATTACCATACACACCTTGCTTCAGACTTCTTAAAACCACAGCTTCCAAATGCAAAGTATAGCTTCCAAAATTATGTGCCACGAGGAATACTGAAAGTATGAGATCCTTTTGGCTGGTACAGATTTGCAAAAAGTCCATACAGAACACAAGCCACGGGAGCAACAAAGCATGTAGTGAGGCTTACACAGAGGTTAGGAAAACAACACCCCCCCGCCTTAAAGAGATCAAGCAATCTCAGAGTTTGTAACAGGATCTGTGAAATTCTACATGTGATGACTTGGAAGAGCCTGCCTTAGTCTGCCGTATTAAACACGGCATCAGGCCAAGACTGACTAGTCAGCCCAACCAAAACACGCACAACATGGCAGGGAGATAGCAACTAAGGTCCAGAAAGCAGGTCAGTTCTGTCAATACAGCCCTGTGTCTCACAGGTCTCCTTGGGTCACAGTAAGTGCAAAAACATCGTACACACATGGTTCCAAACCTCCTTGCATACTAGACAGTCCCCAAACAGTGGGGAAGTATGCCCTGCAATGAACAGTACAGATGTCCCCTTGAAAACTTTATGAAGCTTCTAGCCATCTTGTTTATGTTGTGTTGCTGGTTGCTCTTGCTGTAAAGACATGTATCATTACTGCTCTCAAAAACCTACATCCTGGTAGGAATCAAGAATTCCATCGTAAGACATATCTCATGACCTGTTTCTTCCAAAGGAAAAAAAAATCTAATGCGAGGGAAAAAAGGGAGGTGAACTGAGTAACCTGCATACTTTCTTAAGACTTGGTATATACATACAAGAGCAGCTCTCAAACAGGAATAACCAAGTACAGCAGAGCTAATATTCTAGTTATTCACCAAAAGATGTCAACTCAAACTAGCAGACATACAATCCCCTTCCATCACCAGACAAAGAAAACAACCTGGACAGGGCAATCATAATGCCTTACAAACGGCAGAAACAGCACAGAGTCTTCTCTAGCACTATACATCATCCTGTAATAAAAAAAAAGCACTGCTTAATGCTCCTGTCCCTACAGGGACACACTCAGAAAGTTCAAAAGCAAAAAAAAAAAAAAAAAACAAAACCCAAACCAAATCCACAATCCAAATTTCAAATCGTTACAGTTTAGTGGGGAATTTGTTCTCAATTTGATTTTCGAGTAATAGAAATCCATATATTATTGCTCAAAGTAAAAAAAACCAACCACCCAGCTTCTTGCTGACACAACAAAAAAAAAAGCAGCTGTTCTGCAGGAGTTGAGCACCCCAGCCAAGCCTGGTCGACAGTAACGGCACCTCTGCCCCCCTCCCATAACAGCAACATGTTTCTGCTGACATTGAGGGGACAGGCTAATGCAAAAGCAGAAGTAAACAAAGGCAAACTACACCAACTTTTGCCTTGCCTTTAAAAAAAAAAAAAAAAAAAGAAAAAAACACACCTTTGGAGTTTGCCAAAACAGACAATGTTGTACAGACCTTTCTAGTTTCAAGGTCTTAAAAGCATTTTATAGACAGGAAAAAAAAAAGGCGGGGGGGCAACTACATAAAATTTAGACTGCCTTTTCAACTTTCAGGAACAAACATTCAAGGGGAATAAAGATCCTATCCTATTATGATTTTTTTAAATCAAATTACATCGAATCCTGCTGCTTTACAAGCATGAATTTCCAAGGGTCCCTAATGCAGCCTTTTCTTAATGCACCAAAACTGGCATGACAATCCCTTGTAAAAGCCCCACTGAGCGAGCCTCAGCTGCAAGAAATCACTAATAAAAGAGTCTCAAGCATTTCACTTTACAGCACCACTGTGAGCTGCCGCATTAAAACCAGCCATTGGCTTGAAGTCAGCTTTATTAGATCTGCTTGACTTAGAGTTTCAGGTGAGGCCCCGAAAGCCAGAGCATTACAGCTTTATTTATAGGCACCCATACATTCTGCTTGTTGGAGAGTAGCTGAGAGGTGTAAAGCTCTTATTAAACTACGAACATCATTATTTCCAAATCCACACCATGTAGAAACTCCAACAACGATCAATGACAACATCTTACAGAGTTGTTTATAGATTTAGAGTTCCCAATTTAATTTTGTCTTTAGTGTTCCTATTATCTTTTTACTACAGTTCTCAACTGTTCTCAGCAAAGAAACTTTGGTTTCCCCTAAACTCCACACAGGAACAGTTTTATATCTTATAGTTCAGCAAGTAATAATGTTCTGAAGGACTTCAAAGGCTTTTGCTGACATAGGTTTTGCTATTTGGTTTTGCCTTTGGGGGACTTTTTTTTTTTTCCTCCAAAAAAAACCCTAACAAAACCCCACCTCTTCCATCAAATCCTAGACTACTTCTAATCCTATCTAAATCAACTGGCTCAAATCCTAATGAAGGTTTATTCATCCCTCTCCATCTGATAACTGTCTTTGTTTCGTTAGGTTTGTTTTCTTCCCTAGATACAAAAGACATAGTCAAGGTTCATTCACTGAAGACAGGGGCATCAATTAGAAATATCTAGACTTTCAGTTCAGTTTCAGCTACAACACGTAGCACCAAATAGTATTTACTCTGAAGCCATTCAGTTGGAAGCCATACCAGGTGGAAGCTGCTCGTCTTTTCAATTCACAGCCATAATCACAGAATCATCATAGAATCATAGAACGGTTTGGGTTGGAAGGGACCTTAAGGATCACCTAGTTCCAGCCCCGCTGCCATGGGCAGGGGCACCTTCCGCTAGACCAGGTCGCTCAAAGCCCCATCCAACCTGGCCTTGGACACTGCCAGGGATGGGGCATCCACAGCCTCTCTGGGCAACCTGTGCC